>NAJL01000060.1:0-138273 GCA_005059885.1 Salinomyces thailandicus | reverse complement strand
TTCTCTTTTAGCGATCCTACGAGGGAAAAAGCATACAGTGCTACGACAGGTACGACAGGGGAGGAATGATTATTACTTTGACATCGAGCCTTGATACAGCAAGTAAGCAAGCAAGCAAACAAGCAAGTAAAGCAAGCCGCTCTTCGCACGGAAATGCGACTTCATTCGATTACATGTCATTGTGCAGATATCTCTCTCTTTCCGCCCTGGCCTGAGGCTACCCTACCCTAAGCTATCCTTTCCTTAAGCTACCCTCCCCTTCCCTACCCTACCCTCTCCTCTCCTCTACTACCCTACGGTATCCCGCCCAAGACAAGACGAGACAAGACAAAACGAGACAAGACAAGACAAGACAAGACAAGACAAGACAAGACGAGACAATAAGCGAGCGAAATGCAGCAGGAAAAAAAGGGGGATATCATCGCGACCAACAGAAAGCATCTCCAAGCAAAAAAAAAAAAAAGCAAGGCAAGAAAGAATGATGAAAGACCCTAAAGCTCCCTCAGCTTCATTTCCCCCCTGTCGGTAAGAATTCCTGTTCCAGATCACCCACTTCATCTCTCACTTCCCTTCCTCTCCCTTCCACTCCCCTCCCCTCCTAACATCTCCTGACATCTCCCATCAAGCACAACAACAACAACGACAACCAACGTCAACATCAAGACAAGACCCATTCAGTCCCCCTCTTGACAAATTTATCCATCAAGATGCCCAAATCCGCCAACACGAAGCGACAGAGGTAGAAAGCGAAGAATTCCGCTGCGTGGCGGATACTGAGTTCGAGGCCCACGTGGGTTGGTGAGGAGTGTTTGAGGCCTGGGTCTTCGACTTGGCGGGCGATTTGGTCTGTGAGGGGGGGAGAAGGGAGAGTTAGCAAGTAGATTATTGCGAATGTTATGTCAGGGAAGGTGGGGGTGAAAAGGCGATGCAGAGCTTCAGCCGGAGCCTCGAACCGCAGATGACAAACGAGTCCCGAGACCGCCAAGCCACCAGCAAGCCAAAACAGTTGAGCAAAAGAAGGAGAAGAGGAAGACTTACCAAGTATCCCCACCCCCTCACACAATCGCGCAAGCGACCCCATATACTCCCTCTGCGGGCCCTCAAAAACCACATTCCTCGCATCCCTCTTCCCCGCGCCGCCTCCTCCTCCTCCGCCGCGCCGGGGCTCCACAGGCACAAAACTCGTCATAGGCACCGAAGCCATGACCGGGACTTCCTTGTCCGCGGCGGCCGCCGCGGCTTTGCTCCCGCCGATATGCGGGCTCGCCAAGGGCGTACCAGAGCTTTTACTACGGAGTTTACGCCAGGAGTGGAGGTAGGATTTGCTTTCTTTGGGTTTAGCCGCTTTTTCGGGCCCGCCGGCTGCTCCGGTGGTGGCGTCAGTGCTGCTGTTCTGGCCGGCGGAGCCCGTGGTAGCTGACGAGGAGGAGGCCGCACCAGCAGCGGGCGCGGCGTCCTTGAAGAGAGCGGAAATACCCTGTAAACCGACATCGCTGCCGAGTTTCTTGGTCAAAGCAGCCTGCACACGCTCCATGACTTCTTCGAAACTCTGGAGTTCCTCCATAACGGCGTCGGCGTCAAAAGTATCGACGCCGGCTAGACGGCCCAAGGCGGCGGTTAGGAGATCGCAGTTGGCGACTTTGTCTTCTACTGATCGGAGCTTGACGCCGCGGGTCTGCCAGACTTCGCGGGGGACGAAGAGCTTGGTGGTGAGGAAGCCGCCTTTAGGGTGGATGAGCGTTGAGGCAAGACCTCTCATGAGCCAGAAGGGGCGGAGGAGGAAGGATTCCGGGCAGGGCTCGAGGCCTGCGGGTTGAGAGGTTGTGTTTAGGGAGCGGGGTGAAGTGGGGGGTTGTTGGGTTGTGAGGGATGTGTCGAAGAGGTAGGCGCCGCCTGAGCTGAGAGAGGGTGCGTAACTTGAGTCGATAGAAGAGAATTTGGCTCGTTGCGAGGTGAGTGGGTCTTGGTTGCGTTTGTGTGAGAAGCCCATGAAGCTTGAGCTCATGGGTGTCATGAGTGAGGGTGCCGAGTCGTCCGGGGAAGAGGTCAGGATGGTGTGCTCTCGGAGGCTGACAGATGACTTGTTCTTCTTGAACAGGTTCGGTCTCACGGCGGAGCGTAGTTCTCCTGGCGATTCTTCCAAACTCCTTCGGTACTCTGATGCAGCTGCCGTCTGTGGCCGAGGGATTTCCAACCCTGCTGATCTCATATCGAGCGTTGGCGGGCTGGTAAGGATAAGGTCATGCTGTACGTCGGAGGGTGTAGGCGCTAATGTCGTCCCAAATTTGAAGTCTTTGTCAAGCGCACTCTTCTCTTCGTGAGTTTCGTGTCTTGGACTTGGCGAATGATGAAAGGTGGAAGCTCGTTTCCGCGCTTCGGGTTTCGCATTGGTTTCGATCTTGAGCTGCTTGAGGTTGGACTGGCCGGACAATCGTCGATCCCGCACGCCTGACAACCTGTTGCCGCTCGCCGCGGGAACCTGGGGCAGAGCCATTGCTGGAGACGCCGAAGGTAGCTGCTCAGGTCGCAAAGTGCCGATTGACGAGGGCTTCTCAGCAAGCTTCGGATCTTCTGCAGGGATCAAGCTATCCTCAGCGACTGTAGACAGCGACGTGGCGGCTGTGTTTCGATCTCCTGAGGCTTGCGAGCTTTGCCATGTACTCCTCGAGTAGCCGCTTGAGTCAGATTGCCGTGGGAGCGCAGACTTGCTGGACAGGTCAAAGTTGAAGCCTTGCGCATAGTCCGAAGTGATCTCGTCCAAGAGGCGCTCTTCTTCTTCCTCATCATCCAGCTCCGATCCAAGGCTTCCTGTCGGGTGATACTCGTTCGTAGGCGAAGTCAGCTCCTTGATCTCGCCACTTGAAATCTGGATGGACTCCTTCGGAGCATGCTTGAACGCCGTCTTCCGCTTCCTGCGGGCTTCCATATCCGGCTCGTAGCCTTCATCGTAGGCAGCTTCCACAGCGGCGTCGAAAGCGGTATCAAAGTCCGGATAGGCAGCATCACTACTGCCACGAATGTGGTTCCTTCGCAGGCCATCTCCAGATCTTCGATGCATGGATGCAGTCTCAGAGCCAGACTCGTCTATCGTGTCAAGCCATGTCATCGATTGGTCATCAGTCTCCGCTTGAGCCAATGGCGTGTCGGAAAGCGCAGAAGATTGCTCCGACTCATCACCATGTTCCTGAGTCCACGCCTCTTCAGCCTCAGGTCTAAGACCTGATGAAGGCAGTTTCCTTGGCGAAAGCGGAGCTGGCATGTACTGCCCGCCACCGACAAGAGGCAAGTTCAAAGACCTCTGAGCAACAGCTGGTTGCTCCTCTTCAACTTCTCGCATATCCTCAGGTTTTGACGAGCCCTCCACTGCGTCGATAGTACGCGAGAAGAGGGTGCCTTTGTCATCTCTTGCTGGGTAAGAGACTCTAGGCACATCCACGATCCGCTGCATGGTAGCCGTCTCGATCACTGCAGAGTCTCTCGGATGGGCCGAACCCGAGCTCACGTCAATACTGTCGTCACTCATAGGTCTCGCAGGTAGGGTTTTATCCTCGGCGGTAGATGGCCGGTCCGGCTCCAGCTGCTTCAACTCCTCGATTCGATTCGTGTACGTGACCCAAATGGCCTCCAGCTTCCGCTTGTCTTCATCTGCCGAGCTAAGATCCATCACCTGTTGCAAAAGCCTGCATGCATCGCTATATGCGTCCAGTGCGCCCTCGAAGTTCTGCGCGTTATCTAAAAGTACGGCCGTATTTGCCTTTTGCAACGCCTTTGATAGCATTGCCTTCTTGTCTTTCTCGCGTCCTTCTCGCGTTTTTGACCTCTTGTGCTTCTTTTCATCTCCTGTGGAGGTCGGCTTCGACTCTCGCTCAGTCCTGTCTGATGTACTACTCCTTCTCAATTGCTCCCGGGTTGGAGCTTCTGGGCCTGTGTTTTTCCGAGCATTCGCTGCCGTCATGGGTGCAGTGTAGTTTCGTATTATGGCGGGCTTCTTGTTTCGCGCAGTGTTACGTGGCGAGATGCTGTCATCACCGCCAAAGTAGTCGTGGATGTAGGAGGACTGTGTCGATGGGGTGGCGATCGTTTGGATCGTGGACGGAGATTCGGTGTCTTCATTGATGAGAGCTGGCGTGGTATGCAGAGGAGGTAGAGCAGTAAGTGAAGAGGTGTAAAAGTCAGGCCGTGACGCCTGACGTCGGACTGCTCCCGGACTAGAGTCGGGCGAGTACGGATTTCGCCGTGCCAGAGCCTGACGCTGCGGGCTTGACCTCGAAGATTGCTCGATGCTAGCTGCGCTGCGCTGTTGTGGTGAGAGGTGATGCTCCATCAGGCTCGCTCCACTGCCTCCTCTACTCCGTCTGGTATTGCCAACCGATGCCACACTCGAGTTGGTCGAGTGTGACCACCGGTTCAGATTCCCCAGTCCTTCATTTTCGCCATGACCTGCAGGCTCGACTGCCACACTTCTCCTTCTCTTGAGGTCTTGGGACATGCGATCTCGGCCTATTCGAAGAGCAATCAACGACGTCTCCACCGGACTCTGCGACCTCATGGGCACAACGGGTGCCTTCGGTCCCGTGCTCGATGAGCTTAAAGAACCCGCTCGTTTGATAGTAACCACCGAGGATGACGACAAGGAGTTGGAACGTGAAGAGTATCGGTGGTGGTTCTTCGGAACGGCGGAGGCAGGCGGCGTACTGTTGCCGCCATTGCTAGGGAGCGAGACAGCGGCAGCACTGCCATGCATCATCGTCCTTCACTTTTCCGCCCCGAACAGGTAGCCCTACACATGCGCCAGTGGTGCGCCAGAAGCACGTTGACTCCCGCCTCATGCGCCCGCACGTATCCGGGGCCACGCTCAGCGTGCGAGACGGCAAGCCGATGCGCCAGAGACGTTCGACGCCGCGTCTGCGTGGTACAGTCCGATGGACGATGACAAGTGTACCTGATCGTCGGTGCTGTGAGACGTCGGGGGGCGCAATATGCGGCTTCCCGATCAGTGCGTCTGCAGTCGTGAAACCAGGGCGGATCTGTGAGGCGTGATGGCCGCACCAGCGTAAGGTCGTGTATCCTGTCGCACAATATACTTCCAACTTATTCGTGATCCATATCTCCTTCCATTCAAAGTCCTGAAGATGTCCGTGTCTTTCCGTGACCACGCGTGATCGTCAGACCGCAACACTACCTCGTCTTCCTTCTGGCCGTCTCGTCTTCGCAGCCGCAATTCCGTCTTCGCCCAACGTCGTCACCACAGACCTGTCTCGGATCACTGTCGCCGTGTCGCCGATCGATGTCAAGTATACCCGCGAGCCTGCTGCGGTCCCCTTCAGTCACCCAAACAAGGTGGTCCGTTCCGGAATGTCCAGCAGCCAGCAACAGTACCGGAGCGGTGGGAGGGACGGCGCCACTCGAAAGCGACGACGACAGTCGATGTCGCAAGCAACGCAGCCCGGCCGTTACAGAGCAGACGCGCCTCGTGTGCTTGCGCGATGGATGGTATGGTATGGATGTGGTCGTCCAGAGGGGTGTTCAGGGTGTTCGGAGCGAATTGGCGTCCATGCGGTCGACCTTGGCTCCTCAGGCTCAGACTCAGGCTCAGACAAGTCAGGGTTGGCAAACACACAGACAAGGACAGGGGCCTCTCTCCGCCCTTCCGTCCTCACTACTAACAGCGCCGGCGGACGCTAGTCCGACTGTTCCGAGGCAGACCCGCGCATAGAGTTGGCGCTTTCGCATCGATTACTCACGTGAGCCAACGTCCACCAGTTTTCTATGCCGAGTTGCATGTAAAGTACTGCCCAGCTGGTAGATCAAAACACGAAAGAGTCGTGACACCCGCCTGGGAATGTTCTCGGAAGGGAATAGAACATGGGATCGCCATAACACTGCGCCGCCGTTGTCGTACTCCCGATCCTGCAGCACCTGCATGATAGTACAGTACCGCCCTTGGAGCCCCTAGGCTAAGCATGCCGGAGGAATACTAGATGCGGCAGGATCCGCCTTCGCCCACACACCCACAGTCCCACACCTACACACAGCAAAGGGCACGAGCCCGAGCCAACGCCTTATCACACCACTGAGACAGCGCCCGCCCGCAATCATCACCCCAGACAATGACATGTGTATACGACCCCTGCCAGGCCTTTCCCCTTGACTGGTCTACAGCACTCACTGCAGACCATCAGAACGAAAAACAGTATACCGTGTGCGGAGTAGAGCACGATCACGAAGAGAGAAGTGTCTGCAGCATCTCATCATTATCAACATCATCCAGCAGAAAGCGAAACGTCGCGGCAGTCTACCCCATCCAATAGCAACAAATCCCTAACTTTCAATATCACACGCCGTTGACCTGCTGCGTCTGCAGGCTGCAGGCTGCACCCGCAGGGCCACAGGGCCGCAGGCCAATGCCGGCCGCAGTATGTACCTTATATGGCCAACGGCGGTGAGCTTGGAGCGCACGTCGGCTAGGGCGCGCGATCTTGGAGAACGGGGGCGGTGCTCTTGCCTGTGAGAGATCTCACTCGGGTGACAAAATTTCGCAAGAACCGCGATCGTGTACAGAAGTTCAGTCACAGCGGGACGATTGCGAAAGCTCGCACGTCCTGGATGTATCGCGACAACAGGCGTTTCAGGTGGCGAGCTTGACGCTCGATTGGCATTGCGACCGTTGCTTCAGCTCACTACGATTGTTAAATGGTCGCTATTGGGCAAAGTCTTGCGATCGCAAAGGATGGTGTCGCGGACGATCGTGCAGAGAGCACAAAATAGCAGTGACTTCCTCGGACTTATATATCATTCTCGTCAAGCATTAAAGCACTCAAGCTCTCCAGACATGTCGTAGATGCTCTTGACTCCCCATCCAAAGGTGTGCACACATTGGTCTAGGCTTCTAGCAGCTCTTCTCTCTGCCGCAACACCCTCGCCCTGTGTACCACGGCGGAACTTATTACCGCGACGGAAAAACAGCTCAAATTGGTCGAGTCGAAGGCACAGGCTCGCAGAAATGCAAGAAGGATTAGCTTATCGAGCATGAGTTCCTATTCCGAATTCTAAAGTCACGCAGCAGGTCAGCAGTAGTCTCATCGTTGAATTCTCGATAGAACGCAGCGCTAGCACAAGGCGAGAGGCCGTAGCAGACAACCCAAAGTAGTACAGACACCGCAAAGAGATCTAGAAACCCATAAGGCTACAGCCCAGCCCACGTCCCTCCTAGACATAAAGTTCAGTCTCAAGCACCGCCAACCCGCAGAAGAGGAGGCAAGTCTTGCCATGACTCGTCTTGCTACCGGCTGCCCTCTCCCCGGGTAACCTAGAAACCAAGCCGCTAGGTGACGTGCTCGTTCTTCGTACCAGGTATAGAGATCGTGGGAAGATCTCAATCTTTGTAACTTACTTGCACAGCTTTGGTCAGATACGTCCAACATGATCCCTTTCCGCTTTGAAGGCCTGGATCTCTACGCTATTTAGTCATCGCACGCATTCTACGTCTTACCTGACTTCGTACCGCAGAGTCGAGGTCCGTCGAAACCGGAGAAACGCGACCGTTATCGTAATGCCCAAATCATGAATAATCCTTCTCTCTAAGGAAGTACATCAATTACCGCGATCGTCAACGGTCTGAGCTAGTACGATCTAGATAGCCTGGCTCTTATGAGTACCTAGTTTGCTTGGTGTCCGACGAGTCAGTAGCTTCGCGTCATGAAGAGAATCCGACACTAGGTAGACCATAAGTGAGTCTCGCTTGGCAAGCGCACGGCACTAGTCACGCTTTCTTTGCGGAAGAGTACACTGGTTCATTCACGTGTCCTGTCTTTATGACCTGTCCTTTCGCTTCTAACAGCGTCTCTGCAGAGTGAGCCATGTCGCTCGAGATGAAAGACCCTGTCAAGCAGTCGGAGTTGCGTCGGCGCTACAAACGAACGGTTTTAGTACTGTTCACGGACATCGACTTCAATCCCGACGAATACCGGGATGAGGACGCTCGGCCAGCCGCGCTCGACAGACTCGCAAGCACCAACGACCTCCGCAAGTTTCAACAAGATCCAGGAAAGAGGGTGTGGGTGGATGATGGATTGCACAC
The DNA here is from genome assembly GCA_005059885.1 of Salinomyces thailandicus. Lineage (NCBI taxonomy): Eukaryota > Fungi > Ascomycota > Dothideomycetes > Mycosphaerellales > Teratosphaeriaceae > Salinomyces > Salinomyces thailandicus. The sequence goes on along the minus strand of NAJL01000060.1, from coordinate 130,193 downwards.
TGAAACAAGCCTTCGGCGCGTTATCAAGGGGGTTATAGATAAATACTGCAAAGACGGTCTGCGGAGTGAGTTGCGCAAGTGCGGATCCGAAGTAGTAGCCTTCCAGCACGGAAGTAAAGCAATTGCAAAGGCCTACTGGCAGAGTTGTTGCGAAGCGGGTAGCAAGATCAGAGCACAGCAGGCGACATCAGATAATAATTTGCAAGCGTCCGTGAGCCGCAGTCGGAAATGCATGAGTGCACAAGCTTCGAAGAGGTCGATCCCCAAAAGTCGCCGGTCGCGGAGGGAGAAGGGCCAGAGATCAAGCCTGAGATGGCGCGACCGGTCTCCTGTAGGCAATACGACACCTATGCAGGAGGAGATTCGGAATCTTGAAAGGTTTGCGTCACGAGCAGGGTCTTTCAAAGCGCTCTAGGGAACCACTGTCTGACGTCTTCCTTAGAGCCAACTGCATAACGAGTCGAGGGAAGCAGCCGACTTCTGGGCCAACATCTCCGGCGGAGCTCCTCGATAACACAACTAGCAATGCGACCGGCTCTGTGGAACCAGTGACACCACCGCATCGCAGCCCGGCGCACCTCCAGCTGGTCCAACGCGCCATGGATCTTTCGGAAATTAAGCTTGTTGAGCTGCAAGTGAAGGGAGACGACATACGCAAATGTCTGGAGTCGCTGCGCACATGGATCTGGCCGGCCGTAGTTCACTTGTACGAAACAGTCGGACTTCCTGAAGGCAAGTGGGTGCCAAAATCTCCCGGCCATCCATCCCATAGCCTAGAAACTTTGTACGCTACCGCGTTCGGGCAGGAATGGCGGGGACCGGCGAAAGATTTGATTGAAGGCTCATCCATCACCACTCACGAAGCCGGAGCTATGCTTGTCGGTGCAGCACTTCATCGAAAAGTGTTCACAGCGTCCGTACGACGACAGTATCGCGAACCGATCTTCGGCATTTACGAGGATCTTGCCAGGCAGTACTCCGAAAAAGGTGAGCAGAGCGTAGGAGCACCACGTATTTCCTGCTAAGGTGTATGACAGCTCAGCTCCCGTACGCTGCGCTGACGCGGGTGAACGCTCTTCGAGCTATCGAAGACCCTCGATATGAATCGAACTACATCGTGCCAGCGGCAGCCAAGTTCACCGGACGAGTTGCCGGCGTTCTGAAAGAACACCTGTCGTACGAGATCAAGGTTTCGGAAGACGTATGGCGTTCAGCTGCACTTCCCAACTTCGAAGAAGAACTCGTTCCATGGATCCAGACGGCGTTTCGGCTGAAGCACAGACTAGATGCAGGCGGCAATACTGCGAAGTTCTGCTGGTATTACCCTGGGACCGACTTTGATTCGAATGAGATGTCTCCAGTCCGGGGTGCCTCTTACCAGCGTAATAGAGCGAGAAAGGTAGCTGTTACTCTGCTGTCCGGGGCAAGACTGCGGAATAGCAATGGGGAGGATCTCGTTGCGTCGCGGGCTCAAATGAAGCTTGATCCCGAGTTTCTGGGCGCCAGAGCTAGAAGTCTGCCGAAGGGGCATGAGGAAGATTGCCGGCTCCGTTGAGAGCGTTGCTGCGATTGACCACTCGAACGCAACCAGTTCATTCGCTCTACGCCACTGTCAGAAAAAGTTGGTGCATCGGTCCGTCTTCAGAGCTTGGACGAGCAAAGCTTCAGGTGTATCCCGAATGGCGCATGTAATGAAGCAACATATCTTGATGCCGCATCCAATCAGCTGCCGACCCTCTCGGACTCTACCTCTCCTTCCTCACCAACATCCAGCCCCTCCAGCTGCTTGGCTAGCTCTTCAATCCTCGCAACCTTCTCCGCCTGCTCCGGTAGTAGATCCCCTCCCTCCACTTGCCGCGCTTTCAGCTCCCTCGCTTGCCGAAGCTTCTTCGCGACTTTCCGTGCCTCTTTCGCCGGGTCATCTGCCTCCTGCTGCTGCTGCTGCTGCTGCTGCGACAGTTGCGGTAGCTCATCAGCGCCATTGACACTGACCGCCGCGTGTTCACCCTGCGCCGTCTCCTCACCTCCCTCCCTTTCGACATGCGCACCCGCACCTCCATTCCCACCTTTCCTCCTCCCCCTCTTCCTTCCCCCACTCGATTCGATCTTCTCCGCTTTTTCCGCTCCAGGCACCACCCGCGGTCCCTTTCCTGCAGCCCGGTGATGTCGATACACTTCCACGTCCTCTGGAGGTTTATAGCCTGGTTTCACTTTGATTTCTTTTCGTAGGGAGCCATCCGCGCGCGTAGAAGCGGGTATGACGGAGTCGCCAGTGGGAAGGCGGCGGATGCCCGAGTTGGAGGACGCGGGCTTGGGTGGCATAGTCTCAATTGTCGGATGTGGTTCTAGAAGGGTATTGGAAGGACGGGGGGTTTCGGTGAGAGACTGCGGTATAGGTGTTTTGCAACGAGCGACTTGAGGTGAGTAAGAGATGTGCGCGGGGTGGGTGTCAGTTGTTGGGAATTCGTAATCGAGGGAGTTCTTGAATGAGGTCGCAAGCGAAGCTGGAGGCAGCTCTGGCTGCCTCAGGCACAGACATTCAATGCTGACCAGCGCCTAACCAATCGGTAAAGCCAGCGCATCCCCGGTCTTCCACTGCGCGACACCAAGCCCATCCGTCCAATTCCACGGTCCAGCTGTAACAGCCTCACGACGCTCCACGCCCGCGACCACATCTCACTTTCCTCCTCTCCTCTCTCATCTCGAGCCGCACCACCTTACGAACATCGCCGACCATGGCAGGCTTCCTCGCGAACTTCTACGGGTACGCACCAAGCCTCTCCCACCCTCGGCCAACCAGCAGCCAGCAACCACGGACGAGAACGCTGGCCTGCAGGGCACGAGGAACAAGGGCGCACAAGAGCTAATGGATGAACACAGCCAGATTGTCAAGCGCAACACGACCTTCCTCGCCTCCATCTTCATTGGAGCGTTCGCGACAGAGCTGTAAGACTTCCTTCTAGACGAATTAGGCCTCCCTCTGGCTCGCTGTGGTTCATGGATCTACCGTTGTAGTCAGAGTCAGGAGCCGGGAAGGAGGGATCAATGCGATAGACCGCAGAAGATATGGAGTGCCGGAACCGAAGGCTAATCTAACGACCAGGGCATTCGAGACGGGCGCGAATGGGATTTGGGATCAGATCAACAAGGGGGTAGGTTTCTACTAATACCTGATATGCGAATGGGAGAGATTTGGTGCTGACAGCTGGGATCTACAGCGGCAATGGAAGGACATCAAACAGAGATACATGGAGGCGGATGAGTAAGGGACATTGGGGTGGCCAGGGGGTAAAGGATTGAGGTTGAGGATGATGTGGGATTGAGGAGGGAAGGCACAACAGGTCGTGGACGGCAGATGTGTTCGTGCTGTACGATGAGAAGTCTGCATGATGGTTCTGGAGGGACTTGTGTAGATATTGCTGCTTTGAAAACTCCCGCTTGAGGCTCTTTCACCCGACAGCTCGAAGCACTAGGTAGTGCTCTACTTTGTCCACACCTCTGATTTGAATCTCATCGTCTCATGAGAAGACACTCGCGTCTTTTGCATATTTCATACATATTCAACGTCGCACGTTCGTTGATTGAAACGCAGTGTTACGTCATCCGAATCGCGTATTTCAATTCATCCACCTCACCTGAGTTGCTGAGGTAAGGTCCAGGTCCTTTGTAGTGCATGCTGTATCTTTAACCAGCGGCTACCCTTTGCGCCTGCCCTCTTCACCTACACCCAGAGCACAAACATATCGCCCTTCTGAGGCAGTCACGACCCAGGCAGCATTAAGTACCTGCCCTATCTATGGCAGTCATAACAACCACATCGATGTTGGTCAAGGTCACCATCTGATCAGGCAGTACAACCACGACATCGACCTCTATCTTGCGCACCTCCTCGCGCTCCACCAAGCCAAATGCCCACTCCTCTCTGACCGCCTCTCCCACCACCATAACAGCCATCCATCATGGCCACCGACCAAGCCACTGCGCTCGCCACCGCCCTTTGCAACTTGCCCGCCGCCCACTCGAACCGCTTCACTCCTGCCGCCCTAGCCGCTCTCCACTCCCTGCTCTTCCACAATCTCGCCGCCAACAGCCCCACCTACCTCCGCCTGCTCTTCCCTTCTGGCCCACCACCCACGAACCCCACCGATCCCCAACCCTGGAGCCTCAAAGATTCCCAAAATCTCTCCACAGACTCCGCAATCTCCGGCCCTGAGTACAGCGCTGCGGCCAGAGGAACCGCGTGCGGACATATCTTCCGCGCCGGGGAGAGCACATATAGCTGTAAGACATGCGCGGTCGACGAAACGTGCGTGCTCTGTGCGCGGTGCTACGAGGGGAGCGAGCACGAGGGCCACAGGGTGTTTGTGAGTGTGAGTCCGGGCAACAGCGGATGCTGTGATTGCGGCGATGCCGAAGCGTGGAAGAGGGAGGTACGATGTTCAATTCATGGGGTGGGGGCGGGGCGGCCTGAGGATGAAGTCGCGGGAAAGGGCAAGGGGAAGGAGAAGGAGAGTGAGCTGCCTGAAGATCTAGTCGAGGGCATCAGGGTCACGGTTGCGAGGGTGCTGGATTACCTTTGCGATGTCTTCTCGTGCGCGCCGGAGCAGCTGCGGCTGCCAAAGAGCCGGGCGAGCATCGAGGCCGACGAGCGTAACGCGCGACTCGGTGGCATCTACGGCTCGGAGCCCAGCGAAGAGGAGCCGGAGTACGCTCTACTGCTCTGGAACGACGAGAAGCACACTGTCGATGACGTGCAGAATCAAGTTGCGCGAGCCTGTGCAAAGTCGAAGCGCTTTGGATTGACAAAGGCCATGGAGGTCAACGACATCGGGCGCTCCGTTGTGCACTACTCGCGAGATGTGAAGGAGCTGCTAGCCATGGCGGCGCTGATCGAACAGATCAAGGTCACGGTAACGATTCGCAGTGCCAGGGATACTTTCCGAGAGCAAATGTGCGCAGCGATGGTGGAGTGGGTGCAGGATATCTGCGGGTGCACCGTCGGCAATGATGCGTACGTGCTGAGAAATGTGGTTTGTGAGGAGTTGTTGCATCCATGGAGGGTGAGTCGGAGAGGTGGGGACTCTGGGGTCGGAAGAGATGGCCTCGATGATCATGAGATGGAGGATAATGAGAAGCATAGGAGGCAGTATCGGACTTTCATGCAGCCGTTTGCCAACGCACAAACGGTAGGAGTTCCAGCAGCCGGGGTGGTGAGAGTGGAGATTGCGCGAGATGAGGAGGATGTGATGGGTCACCTGGATGACGATGACGATGACGATGACGATGAAGATGATGAAGACGAGGACGAGGAAGGGGTGGAAGATGACGAGATGGAAGACGTGGAGGAGAGCGAAGAAGGGTTGATGGAGATTGATATCCAAGACCTACGGGACGCGGCGACAAATGCTGCGATGGCCGCCCGGCATCAACATGACCAGGAGCAGGAGGCGGTGGCGACAGGGTCTGCGGCTGCCGATATGGAGGTGGACTTCATGGACGATCACGACGACGTTACGGAAGCGCTCGAGGCGACTATAGCCGGCTACCCGCCTCCTCCACCTCCTCCGCCCCACCCACAACAGCAACATGAACAAAGTCGACGGCAGCGAATCTTCACGCCAGCCGAAAGCGAAAGCGACGCCGACCAACCCCCCTCCACCAGCGGCCCTTTCGCCCCCATCCCTCCAACTCCGAGACCCTCAAGTGCCGCTCCCCGAAAGTCTACTCGTCCCCCGAAACACTGGCTCGACCCACCCCCTCCGACCACCCCCCCTTCCTCACCTCTTCGCCTCGACATCCTCCTCTTGACCGACCTCCGGCTATGGAAGACCCTCCGCACCAACCTCCGCACCCTCTACATCACGACGCTCATACCGCCCCCCAAATTCAAGCCTCTACTTGGCCTTCGCTACGCCGCCCTCTACCCCTGTCTTGCCCAGCTGTACCTCATCGCGGACCGCGAACCCGACCACAGCATCGTGAACCTCAGCGTCCAGCTCCTCACCACCCCCTCTGTCACGACTTTGGTCGTCCACCAAGTCAACTTCCTATCGAACCTCCTCGCCATCATATACACTTTCCTCACAACCCGGCAAGTCAGCTACCCGCCCTCCATCTCCCGCTTTGGCACCCTCTCTTTCACTTCTGGTGCGGTCTCCAATCGTCGGATCTTCCACTTCTTCCTCGATCTCCGCTGGTTGCTCGCCAATCCTTCGATCCAGGCTTTGGTACGCGCGCAGCGTAGTCAGAGCTATCTTTTGCAGATTACGGACTTGGCAAAGCTGTTGCAGGGGGTCTGTCCGAATGTGAGGAAAGTGGGTGAGCATGTAGAGTTTGAAGGCGAGGTGTGGATAAGTGCTAGCATGATCGTGAAGGAGATTGATCGGATCTGTCGGTTGGTAGGGGACGCTTTTGAGTTGACTGGGAATGGTGGGAGGCAAGAGCCAGAGAGCCCGGAGGGCGAAGGGGTGGAAGAGAGATCCGAGGCGCTGAAGAGAGCCATGAGGACAGTCGGGAGGATCGCGGTGGTGCATGCGCTGGGATTTGAGAGGGCGAGGTTTGCGCAGGCGGAGGTCAGACGGTTGATGGCATGGCATTATGCTGGACTGGGAGGGGTCGATTTCCCGGTTCCCAACTTCGTCGTGCTCAGTGAGCCAATGAGCTTCCATCACCCGTTGCATTACCTGCTTTCGTGGCTACTGGAGCACGCACGAGGCATGACACGCGCTGAAGTTCGCGAGGTCCTGGAATTCTCGCCCGAGGATCTGCGACCCGAAGCAGGAGGTGTGGGCCGCGCCGGCGCCCTGGGCAATACAGCCTCTGCCGACCAGAACAGTGAAGAGTTCCTCTCAGGCCTTTTCGAGCACCCGCTCCGCACTTGCGTCTGGCTCAGCCAGATGAAAGCGGGCCTCTGGGTTCGCAATGGTATTACCCTGCGCCACCAGGCCCACACCTACAAGTCTGTCTCCCACCGCGACCTCGCCTACCAACGCGACCTGCATCTCCTCCAAACCGCCCTCGTCCTCACTGGCGGCCCGCGTGAGAAGCCCGGCGAACGCTTCCTAGCCCAGCTCGTCAACCGTTTCGCCCTCACCGCCTGGATGGCCGGCGATTATCGCCTGGCGCCCTCAAGTGGGATCGAAGAAGCGCAGCATATCGACATGCTCGAAGACCTCTACCACCTCCTCATCACACTCCTCACCGACCGTGACCACCTTCACCCGACCCCAACCCCAGCCCAGAAAGCCCTCCGCGACCGCCGCACAGTTCATCGTGAGCTGCTCCACGCCCTAGCTTTCAAGCCCCTCTCCTTCTCCGATCTCACCGCGCGCGTGCCAGAAAAGATCGCCGAGAGCGATGTCATGCACGATGTGCTTGCTTCAATTACCACGTACCGTGCTCCCGAGGGTCTCAACGACACGGGGACGTTTGAGCTTAAGCCTGAGTGCGTTGGGGAGCTGGACCCGTATTTCCCGTTCTTCACCCGTAATCAGCGGGAAGAGGCCGAGGGAATCCTCAAGGGATGGGAAGCGAGAAGGAGGGGCGTCGGGGTGGAAAGCGTGGTTGTCGAACCCAAGGTCACGAATATGGAAGTTGCAGGCCTGTTCCAGGGATTAGGGGGCGTTACGGTGACAGGAGGGTTCGTGCAGATCGTCTGTGCTGGACTAGGATTTGCTGCCACCAGGCGTGGCGGTAGGACCGAGACGTTTTTGGGTGTGGTGCTATATCTGATCTTGGTGGCCGTCGTGGGCGAGGACGTCGTCGAGGGTGGCGACGTGGAAGAGGTCAGTGGAGCAGGCTTTGCGAGGCTAGCTGTGGAGCCCATGGCAAAGTTGCAAGGCCTGAGCGCCGGGCAGCCTCAATCTGTGGTGGGTCTGCTCGTGACGCTGGCAGGTATCGAGGAATACACCGCGTGCCACCCCACCATCAAATGTATTCTACGGAAGATGCAGGCACGGCAGCCCGAGAGGCTTTATGCAGCGCTGGACGGGTCTTTGACCGCGCTGCTCGATGGCGCAGAGACGGGCTCACCGGCTTCAATGGCGCTGACTGCGGAGGACGAGAGGGAGCGAAAGAAGACTGAGGCGCGTGAGCGTCAGGCCCGAGTGATGGCGCGCATGAAAGAACAGCAGGAAAGCTTTCTTGCGAACCAAGGGCTGTCGGCTTTTGGTGACGAGCTCGAGGATCTCGATGATGAGGACGAGGACGCCGAGAGGGTGGATGACGACATGATGTCCATCACCGACGAGCCTGAGAGTCTGACCGAAAAGCGGAAGACGTGGTCATTCCCCTCTGGGACGTGTATTCTCTGCCAGGAAGAGACGGGCGACGGCCGGTTGTTTGGCACGTTTGCTTTCCTCGGCGAGAGTGGAATTGTCAGATCTTCGCCTGTGCGGGATCCGGATTTTGTCCGTGAGGTTGTGGAGACGCCGAAGAATCTGGACAGGAACGTCGCAGAGGGCGTAAGGCCTTTCGGCGTTGCCGGGCGGAACAAAGAAATGGTGCAGAAGACCACTGCAGAGGGCCAAACGATCGCCGTCGAGCGGCACGGTTTGTCGCGGGGGTTCCCGCATCAGCACGCTCACGATGGGTTTAAAGGTCCTGTATCGACAAGCTGCGGCCATATCATGCATTATGGCTGCTTCGAGCTCTATGCTGCCGCAACTCAGCGTCGGCACGCGCAACAGATTGCGCGAAATCACCCGGAAAGGCTGGAGTGCAAGGAGTTCATCTGCCCGCTATGCAAGGCGCTGGGAAACGCATTCCTGCCGATCATCTGGAAGGCGAAGGCGTGCGCGTACGAGCATGAACTGCATGCGGCGAAGCGTTTTGACGATTGGCTGGATGAGGCGCCAAAGCGGTATATGGCGGAGGTAGCCGGGGTGCTCCCCGAAAGTGATTTTGGGATCGCGCCGGCAGCTGGCTTGCAGCGGAGACAGCAGGTCCAGGAGCAATGGTCTGCGCGGAGCTCGGCTTACGTGCAGAGCATGTTTTTGCCGCCGCTCGTGGCGAGCATGCAGGAATTATCGCTGGAGCGGCAGGGCCTGCTTGGCTCAGGCATGCGGGGCCAAGGGTCGTCTTCCTCTTCCTCTTCTTCCTCCTCACAGCGACGGTACTCGTTGCGGAGAGGCTATAGCCTTTCCACACTCTTCCGACTTGGCGGCTCTGGCCCCGCCGACGGCGGTGCAGGGCTGTCTTCCCAGTCTCCCGTCGACCAGCCTCCGCCCCGCATGGCCGAGCTGGTCAAAGCCTACCATCGCCTCGACGAAACAATCAGAGCCAACAGGCTGTGTACAGTTGGTAAATTACCCTCATACCCCACCATGCCCCCTTCCTCTTTTGCCGACCCTGCCTCTGGGCTGATCCTGTGGGACTTCTACCGTCTCCAGATAGCCTTGCACAACCTAGACAGAGAGCTAACGAGTGATCTACGCACAGCTCAAATCGAAGGCGTCAGCGCCATCAACCCTGTCGTGCCCCTCGCCCGCGCGCTGGGAATTTCAGTCTCAGCCTTCGAAATCGCGCATCGCGGCTCCGGCGACGCGGCAGCAACATCGCTGCTTGCAGTTCTTACGGAGCAAAACCTCACGCATCTGCGTATCTTGTCCGAGACCATGGAGAGCTTCCTCGCAGTGAATGTGTTGCGTAATCCTGGCTCGAATCCTATCGGAAGGGAGACGGCGAGGAAGCGGGATATCATGGTTGCGCAGCTGTTCGGGCTCGAGTCGGAGACTGCCATGATGCGTCTGAGGGAATCAGGGTGGAAATTTCTGTTCCAGGACGACGTGTTTTTGTTCTTCGCGGATTGGCTAGGTTTCATGGCGCCCGATGTGGCGGAGGCGTCAGAGATCTTGCAGCTGTGCTACTGGGCTGAGATTGTGAAGACGGTCATTGTCTACAAGACTATCAGCAAGGCTGTGGATGTTGACTTCGGTGATCTTGCTGAAGAGGACGTGCGGCAACAGCCTGTGAGCGAGGCTTTCAGGCTTGCAGTCAACGGTTTGGCCCTAGACGATACGCGGTTTGCGTTCAACGAGCCTCCATTCTCGGAACGGCAGACCAGGACGCTGCGTTCGATCATCGAGAAGTATGCCACGGTCTTCTTGCGCAAGGCTATCGTGCTCATGCACGTCCGCTACGGCCTCGAATTCGAATGCCCCTACAACATCGACGTCACGGCTCCGGAGCTTGACCGGCTTTCTGCCCTCTTGCATATGCCATCACTTGACCAGCTTGTCACCCTATACACCTCGGAAGGCAGCGGCAGTGATGCTCTCCGCGCTCTAACTAACCGCTGGGTGTCTCAAGCCAAAATAATTACAGACCAGGAACCCGTCGACCGTCGCACAATCAACATGCCGCACCCCGCCATCTTCGAACTCATCGGCCTGCCCAAAAACTACGACACCTTGACACAAGAAGCCATGAAACGCAAGTGCCCCACCACAGGCAAAGAAGTCACAGACCCAGCCATCTGCCTCTTTTGCGCCGCCATCTTCTGCTCGCAAGCCGTCTGCTGCATGAAAGACAGGAACAAAGGCGGCTGCTATCAGCACATGCAGACGTGCGGAAGCTCCATTGGCATCTTTCTCAACATCCGTAAGTGCATGGTGCTGTTCATGCACGGTGGAAATGGTAGCTGGGCGCACGCGCCGTATTTGGATCAGCACGGGGAGACGGATCCGACGTTGCGGAGGCATCAGCAGCTTTATTTGAATCAGAAGAGATATGATAAGCTGTATCGCGAGGCGTGGTTGGGACATTTGGTGCCCACGGTGATCTCGAGAAAGTTGGAGGGGGATGTGAATCCGGGGGGTTGGGAGACTCTGTAGGTTGGATGTCGGTGTTTTATAGCGACGCAGAGGGTAAGGTGCTATGGTGTTACGTAGAGCATACACGGGTACTTCCGGGATATTGAGTCTGTGGCTTGCCGATTGTTTGCATAAGCGACTCATGACGGGACGACTGCTTAGTGTTGGAGAGAGCCGCTTATGGCTACGTACTGCATAGCGATATAGACATGGCGAAAGCGGAAAACGTGTAAGCCATATCGATCACACGGTCATCCAGTTCATTATTCTCGTGCAGTCGGTTGTGTTTGCTCGGCTGAAAAAGTGCAAAGAATCTGCCAATGCATGCTACTCTTCCCTGCGCACGAGAAGCGTAGCTGGCCAAGATGTCACAGCTTAACGTTCATAAGAACATCCTGCAGCAGCCGCCTAGACTGTGGAGCCGTCCGAGGAAATGCCTGCACCACGTGTGTCAAGCCATCGAGAGCGACGCTAAGAGCCTCACGACCGCCCCCATCCGCCTCAATACCATCAAGCTCTGACCATTGCCTCGCAACGTCGGCACAGTACTGTTCCAAAAGACCGTACCGCCGCGTGCACACCAGCAGCCAGAGCTTATCCGGCCAATCCGCATCAACCTTTCGCAGCCGCGCCAAGGTCTCAGCTTCCTCATCCTCCAATGACTCCATCAGTTGCGGCCAGATCTTAGAAAGGGGAGCGTTCTGGAACGCAATCCTGACGTCCTGACTCCCAGCGTCGCCTAGGTCAAATTCATAAATCCCGACACCCGTGCACATCAATTTTCCTCCAGCTGCGCCAGCACCGCGGGGAGAAGCAAACCAACACTGTTTGAACCGAGTGAACCTTCCAACATGTGAGCTATAATCCACCACCACATCCTTAAGCCGAGGCATCGCCCTGAACTTCTCTAACAACCCCTCACCAGTAATCTCGCAGACTGGACAGCGATCGAGCAGGAAATTACAAGCGATTGACTCTCCGAAACTAGTCATGAGCAGGTGCCGAACATGCTGCGTCGGGACGGGCGATTGCAAGGAGCTGTCAGTGCGCTCGCAGAAGTCGTTGAGGGTGACGGCGATGGTGTTGGTGTCATAGAGCACCGGAAGGGTTTCTCGGAAAAGCTGTTTGCTGGTTCGCAGGATATTGGTATTCGCGGATCCGGAGACGGTCTGCCTCAGTTTGATGGGGGAGGCGAACGTAAGGACGAGCTCGTAGATTTTGATGCGGAGCTCGGGAGGAAGGCGGAAGAGATGGCATGCTTCGGTCATTGCGTTGGCTTTTGGCGTCTTGTGGGATGAGTGATATGTTCTTGCTGGATCAAAGAAACAAATCGTAGCGGGTGCCGCTCATAGTAAGCATGAGGTGAGGTCGAGTGAGGGACCCACGCTAACCGATTGTAGAACGCCATGTACAAGCGGCGCCTAGCTCGACTCTCGTCAACGATGCGACGGAATATTGAAACAACCCACTTCTAAGGAAAAGACTTATCTACGAGAAGGCTTGTAGATAGGATTCACCAACACTATAATACAAGAGACCTATGCCGAAACTACCTTAGCGTATCGCCTTCAAGACACAGCGCCTCGCCATGCCGCCCATAGCCTCGCAAGATGAACACGAGCGCCCATCGCTACCCGAATGCTGGTATTAAAAGAGTGACCAAGCGCCCTGCTGATGCATACTTTTGACGCCAGCGCAAAGAAGAAGAAGATCCGACTCTATTACCCATCCCACATCCCAAGAAGAGAATTGTAAACGGAAACGCCCCCCTTTGCTCCCAACGACCTCTAAAACAAACAGCCTCCATCATTGACGCCGGTTTGTAGTTGTGAGCCGATAGCCATGTCTGTCCCGTTCTTTACTACCTACGCGCATGGCCCTGGCGCTTCTTCAACTTCATGAACTCATGGGGTTTCTCCGGATCCGTAGGATCCATAAAAGCCATCAAGACCGTGCTCAGCTCCTTGAAGTCGACGGGCTTCGTCATATAGCTGTTGAAACCCGCCTCAAGGCACTTTTGGTACACATCGCCAAGGACATTGGCCGATAGCGCGACGATTGGCAGATGAGGGTATTTGCTCTTCTTCTCCCACTTGCGGATCTCTTGGCAGGTTTGGTAGCCGTCTTTGTTGGGCATGTGAAGGTCGCAGAGGATGATGGAGAAGTAACCATAAGGCTGCGTGAAGACTTTCTCGGTGCATTGTACGCCGTCGAGGGCTGTCTCGACTTGAAGGTTGACTTTGGCGAGGAATTTAAGGATGACCTGTATGCCGCTTTGTTAGCACCATGGTAGAACAGAAGATGGACTATCGGGTGCTTACCATTTGGTTGACGCGGTTGTCCTCGACTAGCAACACGCGCTTGTCTTTACCGCCGAGTCTCTTGCCAAGCTCCTCAAACACCTGCTTCTGCGTGAACGCTACCTGCTGCGCGCTGTCTTGATTGCGATCGGTACTCATCTCTCGCTCCTTCTGCGGATCAAAGATGACGCCGAAGCGCGATGGCTTCAGCGGCTTGAACACGAACAGCAGCCTTCGGTCATCGGCCAGCTTCTTGTAGTCGTATTTCGACGCTAGCTCCATGATCTTGCGCCGCTGGACCAGATCAGTGATGATCACGATAGACGTAGCCACATGAGCTGGTGTCGAGAACACCTGGTCGACGAGCGAGATGATGTCTTGCTCCTCCTGGAGCATCAAGACAATATGCGAGAAGATGACCGGATCGTCGCCTCCGAGCATCTCTTGACATTCTGCCAAGTGCTCGCGGGCAGTGATCTGGTGTGGGATGGTCTTTGGCAGCGTCTGATCAATGTGCTGCACAGTGGCTTCTCGACTGTACCTCAGTGGGCACAGCACCAGGATGGAGTACAACGGCGGCGTCAAGCTCCCGGTAGGGCCCGTGACTGTTATGTCTGTGGGTGCAGAAGGCGCCTTGATCGTGTCCGCAGAGCGATCAGACGCCGACGATGACTGGCCAGACTCAGAGGGCGGGGGCTGCTTCGCGTCCTTTGGAAGCGCCAGCTTCATCTGCACTCCAGCAAAAGCTGGATCTGAAATGTAGGACGAAGCAGACGAGCGCTCGGAACGAAGACTACTAGTTCTAGCAACCGAAGCCAGCGAGGGGTCGGAGCTTGCAGAAGAGACCGACGGCGAGTCCTTTCCAGTATCGGGCGACATTGAAGGCGAGTGCACCGTCTCCGTCAAGAATCTTGGCGAGGCTTTGCCTCGGACTTCTGACATGCCAGGGATCGAGGGACTCTTGATCATGTTTGCCATGACAGGCTGTTGAGGCGTCTGCGAAGGGCCTGGCGATACCGGCAAGATCGTGATCATGCCAGCGCCAGGCGTCGGAAGCGGTAGAGGAGGCTGGTCATGTTTGGAGGGAAGCGTCGTCTTGATGTGGAGTGTAAACGTTGCACCTTTGCCTGGCACGCCTCTAGCAGCCATGTCGCCACCGTGTAGCTGAGCCAGCTGCTTCGAGATGACCAGGCCGAGACCTGTGCCTCCGTGTTGTCTCGTGCTGCTCCCGTCGATCTGACTAAAGCGTTTGAACAGGTACTCTGCCTCCCTCTCCGTAAAACCACGTCCGGTGTCGACGATTTCAAACTTGATGAACATCTCGTTTTTCGCAAGCGTCTCGTCTTCTTGATCGTAGACGCTGCAACGCACGAAGATCTCGCCTTGCTCAGTGAACTTGATGGCGTTGCCAACAATGTTAAGCAAGACCTGGCGGATGCGAAAGCGATCGCCCTTGATCTGTGTGGGGACATTCTCCTCGACGAGATAATTGAGCTCGAGGCCCTTGTCAATCGCCATCGCAGACGTCAAGTCATTGACCTCCTCAATCAGCGCCCGCACATACAGCCAGTCCATGTTCAGCGTAATCATGCCCGCTTCCGCTTTGGAAAGATCCAAGATATCATTGATGAGGCCGCGCAAGCCTTCCGTGCTCGCTCTGATGATGTTGACGTGCTCCATCTGCTCGGCAGTGAGACTGCTGTCGATCAGGAAGTTGACCATTCCAGTGATGCCGTTCAGCGGCGTACGGATCTCGTGAGACATATTGCTGAGGAAACGAGACTTCTCGTCCATTGAGTCTTTCAAGTCGCGCTCAAGTGTCTTGTGATCATTGATATCCGTGCATGTGCCGTACCATGTTTCTTCCTCATGGACATGCTGTAGCAACGGTTCTGCCAGCAGTATCCGAACAAGGTGCCACCTGAATTCTCCATCCTTGGATTTGAGTCGGACTTCAGTTGAGTAAGAAGGCCGTCCATCAGCGTCTCGCGCAACCTTGAGTATGCCCGTACGCGCTAACTCAGACAACTTCCGTTGTGGCATCTGTCGACCCACAGGCGAGGATTCGGAGCTCGGCACCCCCCTCTCCGTCTCGGAAGACCCACTACTAGACGTGGCGGATGCAGACTTCGTTCTCCCTAAGTCGGGCGGCACAGATTGTGGAACATCTATCGGTCTGGCCTGCTCGTCAAACGATGGTAGCCTGCACTTGACAAGATCGTCTGGGTGTACTTGATCCATGAAGCCAACCCCGAGCGCCTGCGATTCCGCTTGCCCGGAGTAGTGCAGCCACTGAGAATTGCAGAAGGTCACTCCCTTCAATCTGCTGACAGCAAATACGATTTGAGGGCTTGAGTTGGCGAGCGCGCGGTACTTGGCCTCGGAAGCTGCGGTTTCCTGCTGTCGGGACGCATTCATCTCGGCGAGATGTTGCTCGTGGAAGTCCATCATCGTCCCGATCCAGTGAACAATCTTGTGCCGCTTGTCTTTCAACGGCGCGGCGCGAACATAGAACCAGCGGTAACTGCCGTCGAACCTCTGCAAGCGCACCTTCTGCTGGAGCTGCTGTGTCGTTCTCAAGGACCGATGCCAGCTGGCCAAGAACTCAGACTTCTCGTCTGGGTGGATAGCCTGCCATGGGTCATTGATGACCTGCCGCGGCTCCTGTCCCCTATAGATCAGATACTTCGAGTTGACCCAAGACAGCTGCCCGGTGTCAGGCTTGGCAGTGAATATCTGAACTGGGACTGAGTCTATAATCGTACGAAGTAGCCGCTCTGATGGAGGCGGCATGTCCTCAGAGTACGAGGACTTGCGTGCGTGTCCATGTCCTGGCGCTACTGGATCTAAGCCCACCCCGCCGGACAAAGAGCCGAACGAGGACTCGAAATCAGCGCCATATGAGTGCAACAAGGAGTGCTTGCGGGCCGCATTGGCAGCATTCTGGTCGGCAAAATGCGATTGTACATGGCGCATGGTCGGCCTCTGAGGTACCTCAGTGTCGTATGCCGGCGATGGCGACTCTGGCCCTTCTTCGATCTGTCGGAGAGACAGTTTGTCCTCTCTACTGGGCGCGCTGACTTTGCTCTTTTCGGAAGTCTGTGAGGGCTTCAACTCTTCTTTGCCTGTCGGCGATGGCTTTCGTGCACCTCTAGAGCCCTCCTGCGACGCAATTTTGTTAGCGGACTTCACAGGCGTAACATGCGCCGCCGCGCTTGCACTGCTTCTTCTGCGCTGCGCGTGCCGCTTCTTGGCCTCGAAGTAGTTGTCGACCATTTCACTTCCAGACAGTGCAGGCGTCCCGGCCAGTGACTTGCTAGATGCCCAGCCATGATTCGCAGGATCCCAACCAGGCGTGCCGACGATTGAGCCGCTGGGGCTGTATTTGGATCGACCAGAATAGTCAGACGGACTCGTGATGCTCCCATTCAATGAGCCAGGTGCTTCTTCCAGGTCTGCATTTACGATGTCCTCTAGCGAAGTTGATTCGATCGTCATTGGTGCATCGACGACATTGTGTCCAGAGGCCGTTCTGCGATGGCGAATGCTCACGGCTTGCGGTTGAGCGGACGAAAACTGCTGTGCGATTCCAAACGATGTTGCAAGATGAGGCCCGAGAAGTTTGAGCGAGTGCGTCAAGTTAGGCGGGTATGGCACAGTCTCGCTTAGTACAGAGATAATTGCGATCGGTGCTTTGCGTTCCATATCTAAAGTGTTACTGCGCTGCGGCAACCCGGGGCGACTGTTCGAGTATCGCATGCGTAAGGATTGCATGGGTTGCGAAAGCGTGGGATGTATCAACGGAATGTGGATTACAGTGCTTGCTCTGTCAACACCGATGGCTTCGACCTGAGCGTACTGCGAATAGTCTTTTGGAGTTGAAGACGCCGGGTTGAACGAGTCCTCTACTTGCTGCTCCTCAGACGCGAAGAACGGATTGGCTTCCTCATCTGCCTGTATCGCTGGCGAAGGCGCTGGCGATTGCGCCCACGGCGATGGCGGATACTGCTCGTACTCCTCATAGTCTCTAGGCCAACCAGGTGCATTGTCGGCCGCAAACACGCTTCGATGATTACTCTTAGAGCGCGTGGTGGTGGGAGCTTCTCTGTGGTTGCTGCCAGGTTTCCCAGAGTCTCCGGAGGAACTTCGATCGTTGCTAGATTCAGAGCTCTCTGAGGCATAGTCACGCGTCACTGCAACCACTCTCCCGCGTTCAAGCACGCGATTCACGCCACCCGCCTCGATCAAGGGCCGCACCTCGTGGTTCAATGGTTTCAACGCCGAGAATACTTCAGCGTATGGACCAGCGTCCGCATCTCCCCCCATGCTACTGAACTCAGGGTCGCTCAGCGAGGTATGCCGCAACGTGCTCGAAGAAAGAAGCCTCTGCGTTGGGCCGCGTGCCATTGGCATACCTGTCGCATGCGTTGCTGTGCGCTGCGGGCCTTGCGGTCGAGGTCCAGGGCGAAAGGGCAGCTCGCTTGTTGCTTCTCGGCCAGTGCCGGCGTATGAGTGCCGCGCTTCTAATCGTGGACGCAGTCGTTCCGGGTGAAGCTTTTGCATCTGGAAGTCTCGTGGCGTCTCGGTTGATGGTTCACGTAGAACCAGATCTGGCCGTGGGAGATGCGACGTCTGCTCTAACACAGTGCGATGTGGCACAAACTCCTCACGCCCGTTCATGCTGAACGTAGCCCTCTGAGCCCAGGGCACGTTCTCGAGATCGGTCGCATCCAGTGGCATGACCAACGTCACACGCTCTGCCTTGAAGTTGTCATGCATCACGTTCGCCACAGTTGCCCACCACTGCTCGATGCCTGGCTCTGAGTTCAGCGCAAGAACCAAATCGTACAGGTTTGGTGTCGGAAAGCGTGGGTCCTCGGACCCGTTAAAACCTCGTCCGGGCGGCATGAAGTCGGCCGTGCCTGCGCCGGGTGTGCTGCCAGTCGAGAACATACCACTGGCTTGTCTCCCAGGAGTACGGTCATTGTCATCCGGAGCCTGCGCGCTGACGGTCGGCGACAGATTCGTAAAAGGTTGGTGAAAACTCGAGGACCAGGTGCGTGGTGTCCCGGGCACGTAGGGAAAAGGATAAGATGGCGTTCTCAGTGGCCTTTCCTCAGCGGGCGTATCGGCCACGCTAGCACGGACAGTCTTCGTTGACTCGGTAGACTCAGTTGATTGAGCTGACTGTGTCGACTGAGCTGACTGTGTTGACGCGGTGGACATCGGTCTCGCTGTCGTCTCTAGCGGGCTTGCAAAGGCTGCTGCTAGCGACGGTGACACTAACGCGTTTGGAATCGCCCCTGCGCCTTCTTCTTCCGCGATAGGCGACGCTCTACTTCCAGTCTGCCCATAGCTATGTCGCTTTCGTTGCTGTGACGCGAGCTTGGCGTTCACAGCTTCCTTCAACTTCGCCAATCTCTCTTCCTCCGTGCCAGACACCAGTCTAGAAATCTCCGGTCGCCCCGAATGGCCACCGCCGGCTGCTACGCCCTCAGGCGTCAACTTCGCGCCGTCCTTCTCCGCCGTCGTGACCTTGACAGGCAGTTCCCGTCTTCTCTCCTCGGGCAAGGCTCGCGACACCTCCGACAAGCGCACCGGCGGCGATCTTGGTAGCGAAGGGCGGCTTTCCGGGGTCGGTTTATCACCTGCGCTGGGTCTCGAAGGCGCGCCGCTCACGGTCGGTGTAGTATCCTCTGACTCTTCGTTTTCTTCGTCTGAACTCCTCGCCGCGGGCTCCACAGACTTCATCGCGCAATCAACGTGCGACCCGCCTGCCTCCTCTGCGGATGTTCCCAGCAGACATGCAAATACAGTCGCGCAGCAGGCTTCCTCGCGTAGAGACTCATCTGAGGAAGGCGGAAGTTTGTGCCGTCCTCAGATGGGGCGTTGGTGCGAGCGGCGAAGACGTGAAGGGTGGTGAGTGGCAGTGAGAATGACGTACTACCAGCTATCCCTTCCGCTTTTAGCCTCGCCTAGAGTGATCTTGAGAACGACGCCTCTAAAGCTTAACATCGGCACAAGTCCACACCTTGGAAAGCCTCTGGTGGCCAACAACACCTCGCGTTTCAGCAAGTACTGATAACTTACTGTCATTATTGGCGAAATGAAGGGGCCACGTGAGAGCGCAACAATCATTGACTGATCGCGCGAGCAATGGGAGACCCTGTCGATGATGTCTTGCTACGGCGACACGCCGGGATTACGCCTTGCTTTCGGTTGCCCAGCAGTCGACAGGCACACTGCACACGCGCCACTACCAAAAGTTCTACAAATGGCCGGCGGCGCTTTGCCTGCCTATCGGCCCAGACACTTTTTCCGACCGGGACATCCTCCATTGTTTTCGCTCTCCATCTTGGAAGTGTATGGCTTGATCAGAAGCAACTCGCGGCCATGAGGCGAAGCCGAGATGCTGTGAGTAAATCATTATTTGAGGGACCCTCCTTGGCTTGTACCTAGGTAGGCACGGCACAGGCGTCTTCCTGTCGAGTGCATGTACTCTGAATCATTAACGCCTCTTGGTCCACGTCGAATGAAAACAGCCGACGTCACGCTACATACTCCTTGCACCGGAAGGGGCCGCTACCAGGTATACCTTATGCAAGACGAACCCTAGAACAACCGTCTCGCGTTCCCCTGTTCAGCCTTGTGAGTTTGCGGAAGTAGTTCGGACACACATGTATTCCCGACTGGACAAAGTATCCTGGAGAGACGTCAAGTCTTCAGGTTATGGAATTGGTCTACTAGCGAAGACCTCCACTGGGACGCACGAGTTAGGCATGAAATCCACCAAAAGCAGCAGATCACAATCCTAACGCCAATAGTTCACCACAGTGGCGGAAAGAAAGCGCGTCAAGATCGACGTCGTGACACAAGGGCCAGAGCTTGCCGAATCCCGAAGTGATGACTGATGCCAGGTGAGGATGATGACGGGAGAGGGGAGAGATCAAAACAACAAGGCACTTTCTGCGCGATCAACACATCGTACACACGTTAAGTTATTGCAATTTCATCACAATCATGCGCCAACCGACCGCGATTGGGGCGAGAATGCACCTATGCGATACCACAGCCTCGCCATCGTGCGGTGCGCAACCGACCAATTCCAAAGCGACACACAACGCCTGACCATGCCTCATGTTTGCTTGAACGCCGTAATTCATAAACTCGCAGCTTAGCGATCCGCTGTCCGTGTCCCTCAAGACCGGACCTGCGCCTGCGCACTGCTGGGCTGCACGCCATTGGCAACACTACCACTCTTCTCGTCGTTGTCAGGCGGCCGCAAACCTGCCGTACTATCCGGCAGATTCCCAATCGCCTTCACTAACCAAGCTTTCTCATCATTGAACTGCTCATCCTCCGTCCGCTCTTCAAGGAACTTGGGCAAGAACTTCAATAGTCTTTGCTTGTTCATGATCAAGAACTTTTGCACTTCATAGCTCTTGTTGGGGTTGGCGGCGAAGATCTTGAAGACGTGGAAGGCTTCGTACTGCACCATGCGGCGGTCATCTTTGAGCTGCCACATGACGAGCTTGAGGTTCTCGCCAGAATCAACATAACGGGTCATGACTTCATAGAACTGGCGGTCGAGTAGGACTTCTCCGAGAAGTTTGATCGACTGGCGCTTCGTCACGTAAGACTCTGATTTTATCAGGACGTCATTGTAGCGGGCGAAGAAGAGGTCGAAATTTGTGCTGATGTATTGAGAGACGAGTTGCTTGTGCTTGGTGAGGAGTAAGCGGAAGGTGTCGAAGGCGTCGGCGCTGACTTCAAAGGTGGATTTGTCGATCCAGGTGAAGAAGGACCAGAAGACGCCTTGGCCTGAGCTGGGTCGTGTGACGTCGATGTCTGAGGAGTAGATGTCTATTGTCTTGCCGTCTTGTGTGGGCTCGTCGTATAGAATCACCGCGGCCACAGCGTCCCACTTTAGTGCCTCTTTCAGTATGCCTCCACATGGACTTGCGCTCTCTCGCCTTCCATACCCATTGCACAGGCTCACGATGATCTCCGGCTGCCTTCTCAATACCTCTTTCAGCGCATCTGGCTCCGATGCTGTGCTTCCGGAATTTCTAAATCGGAAGACATTGCTTATGATGGTCTGCGTATCTTTACGTGCTTCGAAGGGCAAGCGGTGGATGTTGTCGACGAGGAGGGGTAGGAGGGACTCGGCTAAAATTTGATTGACGAGTTGGTAAACAGCGTCTGGTGTTGCTTCGACTTCGGGTGTTCCTTGCAGGGTGGCTTTCATCTGGGTGAGAGTGCGCGAGAGGTCTTCTTCGAGCTGGGAAGTGGGTAAGCCTAGGCAATCTTAGCGTCTCCTTTCATCATTTCGAATACCTTCTGTGTCGGTCCCTCCTCCTTCAGCAGCCTTTGCAGCAAATCCTTCGTCGACCGTACCAGATCCTGAGCAGACCGCTGTCGGTTCCGGCCAAACAGGAACGCCATAGCGCCCTAAGCGCTGCACAGCGCTGTCGGTCCAGCAATGGCCTCTGAACTCCAGGTGGCAAAGGGATGTCGTGGTTGCAGGGCACTAAGAATCTTCAGGCTTTCTAGAATACCAAACAATTGTTGAGGTCCACCTTCCTGCAGATTGACTTTCTGTGTCTGCAGTTTGTTGGTTCAGGGTCGGCGGAGGGTGGGGGCCAGTGCGGGGTGATCGTCAGGGCAACGACGAGCGTTCACTTTGACAGGAGCCAGATGTGAGATGTGAGCTGTTTGATGTTTGACCGACGTGACAGGTACCTCATGCAGTGCGCGTACTCACCTTAAGGAATCGTCGCATGACAATCCCACGTCTACAGCGTCCATGCCGCAAGGGGTAGAGCGACTTGCACTAGATGTAAGGCGAGGAAAAGGGTATCACAGGGCGGCCAACAGAATGCTGCGTAAGGCCAAAGGAGAGCCAGAGCTTCGCTCGAGCTCAAGCTCAAGCGCAGCTTTCCAACGCGAACAGACGCAGAATGTGTCAGAGCCTCGAAGGAGCTAAACCTGGGTGTGATATCTTGCTGGGGTCAATGGCATGGTGCCGGCCTGGAGGATCACCCTTGGGGCCAACTACCTAAGCTGTGGCTCGAACAAGAGGTCGTGATAACATCAGCGACACCCTCATAAGCATGCCTTTGATTCGCGTGACGATTCGTGGCATGAAGCACTACATCGCAGCAACCTAGCTAAATCAAGCCTCACGCTATCGGCAACCTCTTATGCTTATACTGCCTCCCACCACCTCCATACATTGCGGCACCCTGGCCCTGCCCGGCAAGCCTATACTCATGTATCATCAGGCCCTCCAAGCCCACAGGACCCCTTGCATGCACCTTGTTAGTACTGATACCCACTTCGGTACCAAAACCAAAACGCATGCCATCACAGAACCGCGTGCTGCAGTTCCAGAATTTACACCCGCTGTCTACGGCGTTGCAGAAGCGGTCTGCGGTGGCTTTATCGGCCGTCAGGATCGCGTCGGTGTGATGAGAGCCATGGGTGTTGATGTGTTCGATCGCTGCATCGACTGCTGATGTTGAGTCTGGTGATGCGGTGATGGTGCGGACAGAGAGGATAAGGTCGAGATGTTCTACAGACCAGTCGGCATCTGTTGCGTCTTGCACGTGCACTGCCTGTTCCTCTGAGAGATGCTTGGATGATGCAGCTTTAGAAGCTGGATCGCAGCGCAGGACCACGCCCTTATCGATTAGCGCTGCCGCTACAGCTGGGAAGATTGATTCTAGCACCTCTTCGTTGATAAGCAAGGTCTCGATTGCGTTGCAGGCTGCTGGATAGTCCGTCTTAGAGTCGACCGCGACGTTAACTGCCATCTCTTTGTCCGCGTCCGAATGGATGTACAAGCTGCATAGTCCGTCCGCGTGACCTAGCACAGGCATGTGTGCTTTCCGTTGGCAGTGGCGAACAAGGTCACTCGAGCCTCGCGGAATCACAAGGTCAATGTACTGGCTCAGTTCTAGTAGTGGGTCGATAGCGTCCCGCGTGGTCACGAGCTGTATTGAGTGATTCGGCACCTCAGTCTTATCAAGTGCCTGCGAGATGACAGTCGAGATGGCCTTGAAGGATTCAGTCGACTCTTTGCCGCCCTTCAAAATCGCCGCATTGGCAGACTTGATCGCAAGAGAAGCGATGTTTGCAATGACTTCCGGTCTCGCCTCAAAGATGATGAGAAGAACGCCGATGGGACACGTCTGACGTTGTAGGATCAGGCCGTCGTCAAGCTCGGTGCGCAAGTCCACCCTGCCGACTATCAGAGTCAGCAGGGTGAGAGGTAAGAGAGCGAATATGAAAATGCAAGAGTCAAAGGGATAACCATCGACCTACCTGGATCCTCTAATCCACGGACATCTTCGATGCCCTGGAGCATGTCGTCGAACTTGCCCTTCCGCGATAGGTCAAGCCGTTTCATCATGCTAGCACTTAATTTGCCATTGGCTGACAACTGCTTTGCAAGGTCCATGTCTCTGGCGTTCGCGGCCAAGATGTCTTCTCGGTGGTCTGCCAAGGCATGATGAATGGCGTCGAGTGCCACATTTCTTGCGTCTGTGGATAGCGTTGCTAAAGTTCTCGATGATGTTTTGGCCGCGCGGGCTGCTTGCTCGGGTGAACCATTGGTCAGAGACATTTTGATATTTCCGTGCGATGCTCTAAAGGCGTCGATCTCATGAGTAAAGAAGAAAAGCCGGAACGTCGATGCTGATATGTCGACGCTGACGTCGAGTCATACTGTACCGTACCAGGTAGGTGCAAATTTCATGGCCGTCGTGCCTGAGGCTGCCAAGCGGTCGCAAATGGCGCTAAGAGCGCGCTGTCGATCCCAGCCACGCTGCACGCTGCCCAACCTCTCGCGTCTCCCCAAGCAACAGACGACGAACAACTCATCACCGACAGCCTCGTAGAACAAGACGCGTCTCACAAGGCCGTCATTAGCAGAATCGCATGGCTGGGAACAATTGCCAGTTATTAGTCTAAGTAACACCTTCTCCCGTCCTTCCCTCACACGACGCACTTACCCTCTACCACTTCCCGTCTTCCTTCATACGCGGCAAGCAAACACTACCGGCCGTCCGGGACATAATTGACATATCAAACATGCTATTACTCCGAGATCTCTTGGCGATGAGCTCGCCGATGCGGATGGCGACAATGGCGACCATCGCAGGGCTGCTTTTCGCTCAGCCAGCGGTATCGCAGACATACACTAGCTGCAATCCTCTCCAAAACTCCAACTGCCCCGCCGACCCTGCCCTGGCCACATCGATCGGATGCGACTTCACCGGCGGAGCGTGTGATCAGTTCAACGCACAGGGGGCACCGACGTACGACTCCAATGGCGCATCCTTTTCGATCAGCCAACAAGGCGACTCGCCAACACTTGTGAGCCCATGGTACATGTAAGTACAAACCGATCAGCCGGATCGAGACGTGCGTGTGTTTTGACATTCTCTTCAGCATGTTCGGCAAAGTAGAAATCACCATGAAATCGGCACCAGGCACGGGCATCGTCAGCTCCGTCGTGTTGCAGTCCGACGATTTGGACGAGATTGATTGGGAGTGGGTCGGCAGCGCAACGGAGCAAGTGCAGAGCAATTACTATGGAAAAGGACAAACGACAACCTACGATCGGGCAGCCCTGCACGACGCGACGGATTGCCAGAACACATGGCACAAATACACTGTCGACTGGACTGCGGAAGAGATCGTTTGGCAAATCGACGGTACGACAGTCCGAGCACTCAAGGCCAGCGATGCCGACGGGCAGTATCCGCAAACACCAATGCAGATCAAGTTTGGCGTGTGGGCTGGTGGTGACCCATCCAACCCTTCAGGCACCATCGCTTGGGCCGGTGGCGTCACAGACTACTCAGCCGGACCTTACACCATGGTTGTCGACTCAGTCTCTGTCACTGACTACTCAACGGGCTCCAAGTACACTTACGGTGACCAAAGCGGCGACTGGTCATCCATCGAATCGACTGGTGGAAGGGTGAACGGCAACATCGGCGCAGACACGATCGTCTCCGGTGACGCACCCGCCGTCACCACGACCTCGGGCAGCAACGTCGAGCCATACTCCGGTACACACGCCTCTTGCTCCACCTGTAGCTCCCCTGGTGTTGGTAGCTGGACTATGAGCACCTCCGCCGCTCCTGCTGTGACGAACACTGACTATCCTGGCCTCCCATCCGGATGGACTGTGTCCGGCTCTGGCAAGGTTGTTCCGCCAAGCGCGGCCCCTGTGAGTAAGCACATTCCTTTACAAGCGTACGAAGTTCCGGAACGTTGTGCTGACTTCTATCATAGTCGACGTTCCGATCCGTCTTGTCTGCCTCATTGCCGGCAGCATCGCAAGCGGCCTCTTGCTCGGCGTCAGGCTATAGTATTGTCACTTCTTTCGACCAGGAAGGATTCTTGACTACAGCTACTATGACCTTTGGTGTGTCCACTGGCTGGGATGAGAAGGGTTTCCCTACGACAGTGTACCCGGCGAACTGCATGGCCAGCACTCCATCTTTCGATGCGGAAGATGCGCTCAAGACGACGGATTTCCAGCTCGCCGCCGTTACCCAGCAGGCCGTTGCCACGAGTTCTCACGGGGAGATATTCCTGCAAACAACAGACGTAGGGACTCTCGCCTCTACCGTGGCGGAAAAGGAGAACTCGGGCAGCAGTGTCTCGGGAGGAAAGAGCATCTTCTTGTTGACAGCGATTTTAGCGGCATTTAGCGTGGTTTTTTCTATTGCATAGCGATCAAGCATTCTGAGTACGTTGCATGAAAATGGTCATGGGTAGGCCATCCGACTGGGCCTGGTACGAGGCATATGAGATTAGCATTGCGCACTGTAGCATAGACGACGAGTAATTGACACGAAGTTTATGAAGTTAGCAAAAGCCCTTGTCCTGCCCTGCATTGTCGTGGTCCGTCAGAAAGTTTCCCTGCAGCTCTCATTTCTCTGGCGCTGGCATCCTTGCGGATACTCTGTCCAGGGTGACAAACAATTGTCTCACGCCTGGACCTTTGGGCATTCACGTCTTGGATCTGAGTCCATGACCAGTGACCACATTCACAAGAAAACACTTGTATCCGGCCCCTGCGCTGCCCAGTCAATGGCTCGCGCACCTGCATTGCAACGTCGTGACTCGTGAGTCATGGCCAAAGTCTCCCTCGTCTCATACACCTGGTAAGTCTGCAGCGAGTCGTACAAGCTTTACGGCAGATTCGTGACCCGCTACACTTACATTGTGTACACTGCCATATCTTTGTCTTCCTTCTTCTGGTTGCCTCCTGGAGAACCACGAAACGCAGGTAGTCTTGATCAGCTGACAGGTTCTTCAGCCGGGGTTCAATTCTGCAGTGTTGTCGGGCCACCGCACAATAATGGACACGATAGGCCAGCTAAAGGCAGATTGCACTTCTCGAACCTTGCATGCTGCCGCCTCTGTCAGGCATTCGACCCGCGCTAGGTATCAAGACGCTGCTTCGACCGCGAGCATTGAGTTCGACCCCGCCTCCAATGCTGTTGGGATCGATCAGAAACAAGTACAAATACATGTACCAAGGTCTTCCCTTCGTCTTTCATCATTTCATGTACGCGAGCTCCTGTGACTACGATTCCAAGATTCTATTGGAGGCATCTTGGTTTGGTGAAGATGCGAGCCGATGTTTTTCTTTCGCTGTGCGTCGGCTACGCTACAGCTCTATGGCCTATTCCAACCACGTACACGAGTGGAGATCAAGTCCTCTGGATCGATCACAACGTCAAGATCAACTACAAAATAGCTGGTAGCGTAAGCCAGTCCCTGTGGACCGAGTGACCCACAAGGAAGCTAATTGCCAGTAGACCTCTGCGTATGGCTCATCCGCTGGCAATTCATCATGGTCAAATCGCATAGTCACCCACGCAGTCGAGCGGACCTATGACACGCTATTCGCAAAGTCCTTCGTACCGTGGAAGTTTCACCCGCGATTCTCAGACTTCGAGCCGGTGCTTGCGAGCAACTCGACTTATGTGAAGTCGATTACGCTACACCAGAATGCTTCTGATCCGGCGGGTATCGTCAAACCAAAGATTGGCAGCATTGATGAGTCCTACACGCTTGACGTAGCCGCCAGCGGCGAAGTTACCATCACCGCTGGATCCTCTATCGGTCTGCTCTATGGGTTAACGACGTTCACACAGCTCTTCTACAAGTGCAGCACGGGCTCCGGCGTCTACACTTCCCAAGCGCCTGTCCACATTAGTGATTTGCCGCTCTTTCCCTGGAGAGGTCTCAACATCGATACGTCTCGCACATTCAAGCCAATGTCGTCAATGTACGCTATGGTTGACTCCATGGCTTACAATAAGATGAACAAACTGCACTGGCATGTCACAGACGCTCAGGCCTGGCCGCTCGAGATCCCAAGCATGCCAGAACTGGCCAACAAGGGTGCATATGCGGATTTCCAGAAGTATTCTCCCAAAGACGTTAAGGCGCTGCAGGAATACGGAGCTCTGCTCGGTGTGGAAGTCGTTATGGAGATCGATAATCCCGGGCACACATCCTCCATTGCTTTCTCGCACCCAGACTTGATTGCCGCTTTTAATGTGCAGCCGGAATGGAGCACGTACGCTGCTGAGCCACCCTCTGGCACGCTGAAGCTCAACTCATCCGCCGTGTACGATTTCCTCGAAGAAATGTTTGATGATCTGCTACCGCGCCTGAAGCCATGGACGAGTTACTTCCATCTTGGCGGCGACGAGGTCAATATGAATGCGTATAATCTCGACGAAACTGTTGAGAGCAACCTCTCGTCGGTCTTGCAGCCTCTGATGCAACGGTACATGGATCGCAACACGGGGCAGGTCAAGGCGGCAGGCTTCACCCCACTGGTATGGGAGGAGATGCTGCTGGAGTGGAACCTTACGCTGCCGTCGGACACTATTGTGCAGTCGTGGCAGAGCGAGGAAGCACTGGCTGAGATTGTATCGAAGGGCTACAGAGGCCTGGCTGGAAATTGTGAGTCACCCCATAATCAGTAAGAAAGATATTGAGAAACTTCAGCTAATCAAGGCGTATTCTAGATAACTACTGGTATCTGGATTGCGGCAAAGGCCAATGGACCAACTTCCATCAAGATGTCGCCGATCAGTACTGGCCGTTCCTTGACTACTGCGATCCGTTCAAGAATTGGAGGCTGATGTACAGTTATGACCCACTTGGCGGCATTCCTGAAAATGCTACGCACCTCGTGCTTGGAGGTGAGACGCATATCTGGTCTGAACAGACCGACGCTGTGAACCTCGAGTTCATGGTGTGGCCGAGGGCCTGCGCCGCGGCCGAGGTGCTGTGGAGCGGTGCGAAAGATGCTACGGGCCAGAATCGGAGCCAAATCACTGCTGCACCAAGGTTGAGCGAGATGAGGGAGCGGCTGGTGGCGAGAGGGATCCACGCAGACGCCATTCAGATGCCTTTCTGCGTCATGAACGGGTCGCAGTGCGCTATTTAGGATACATTTTCAGGTAGAACGCTGCGGCGCAATTCGGAATGGCAGCCGGCGGTGTAGATGCATGCTGATCTCGACGAAGTCCGGCTCATTATCGGGCGTAATGAAGCTGTGCCGCATCAGAAAGTCAATGACTACAAGCGCTGGATCTTCCTTAAACTCTTTCCGCAATAAGGCAGCCTGCACTTCTGGCACAGTCATGCAGTAGTAGTCTTTGACTTCTTCATCATGAGGTTTTGGTGTGACGTCGGCCGGGAGCTCCATATCGTAGATGTAGTTGACGTCTGGCATAACGAGCCCTTTTTCACCTGGGAACTCTTGCCCAGTGATATGCAGGCAGGTAAGTACGCCGCGAGAAGCGACGTGCTTGCGCACAAAGGCCTCCGGCAGAGAGGCTTCCTCGTCAGCTTCGCGGATCAATGTCTCCAGCGGACTAACGCCGGCTTTGACACCACCAGCCACAGTCGTGTCCAGCATATTAGCGCCGGTGTAGAGATGAGCTGCCCGGCGCGGAATCCAAAGCTTCATGCCTTCTGCGGTATTGGTATAACAGACCATGCAAGCGCCGCACTGCATCGTGCCAAAAAGCGCCGCTGCGAAGCGCTCCACATATACTGGGTAGTTGGCACCTAGGATGGCGAAAGGTTCACTGTGCTTGCGGTCCAAGACGTGAAACAAGTCCCGATCGACGCATTCGTTGATGACCTCCGCAAAGGCTTCGTTGACTGCTTTCGCCGTGTCCTTGCCACTGGAGATGTCGTGGAGGATCACTTTGCGTGGATGTTCGTGCTGTACTGTGAATTGGGAAGTCCAGGGCATTTTCTGGACGGTCTCCGGGAGCATGTAGCCATGTGGCGTGGCATCGTGAGGTAGATATAAGGCGTAATACGACTCTGCGGCGGATGTGTGTAGAGGAAAGCTGGATTGCAACAAGAGAATCAGTACCTACCTCCCCTAACAAGCACGTGTCATTCGGATCCTACGCACTTGTCGCAGGCCTTCACAAGGTCCAGAAATGTGGTTTTGCTTCCAGGCATCTTTGCTGACCAATTTCGTCGCCACAGGCCAGTCGATCTGGTTGGCGCGCTCGTTTCTGCTCTTGTGCAGCCAAGGGCAACTTGCAATACGTCAGTGTGAAATGTCGGACTGTGGTTGCAAGAGGCTTCATGGAAGTAAAGCGTGTAGTCAACCGGCGTAGCTTCGGCGCATTAAGTGGCCCGAGCGCTCCTCCACAGAACTTGTCGACGAAATTCGATGCTCAAACTTCTCGGATCGACCAACCCAGCCCAGCAATACACATACCAGCGCCAGCAACGACCGGATTCTACCGCGAGCATTCAAAATGGCGCCTAAGAAGAACACGAAGACGTCGGACAGCATCAACGCCAAGTTGGCGCTGACGATCAAGGTGCGACTTCACCGCGTGCAAGAGTAATGGCGTCGAGTGAATTCTAACGAGTCTGCAGTCCGGCAAGGTCACTCTGGGTTACAAGTCCACCCTCAAGACTCTCCGCTCCGGCAAGGCCAAGCTCATCATCATTGCTGGCAACACGCCTCCGTTGAGGAAGTCTGAGCTGGAGTGTAAGTAACTATCTTATCACAAACTCGCTCGACACATGGACTGACGGCCTGTGACAGACTACAGCATGCTGGCCAAGTGCTCTGTCCACCACTTCTCCGGCAACAACGTAAGCATCCCCGATCCATGAAAGAGTTGTATACTGTGTGTGTGCCTGGCGAAGGAGCTATCTTCATGGCTCTGGAAGGCAACCCTCTTCTGGAGCCCTGAGAAGCAGCCTCCGTTCAACTCGCGAGCTGTGGAGGGATTTCATTTGCTGATGATTGTGATGTTGCAGATTGAGCTCGGTACCGCCTGCGGTAAGCTCTTCAGGTGCTCGACCATGGCCATCTTGGATGCTGGTGACTCGGACATCCTGAACACCAACCCGCAGTAGATTGCTGTATGACAGAGCAAGACGATGGAGATGGCAAAGCGGAGCACGTGGCGGCGCGATACGCAAGACTTCGAATCGCTTGTCCACATGTGTCCAACGGGTCAAGGGCATCTTTGCCCTGTCTCGAGCGACCTGCCGCCTCTGCAGGCTACTTCTAGATACCTATCGTACCACTTGCATGCATCTACTGTTCTTTCTTGCCATCGTGTGTCTGTGATCTCGCCGAATGAACCACGTACGCATTGCGGTAGAGCTCGAGACGTACCTGGTACCTGAGATATTGCCGAACCGGATTTACGATCACGTGACGCACACGGCTGACTCAATTCGCCCGCAAGTCTTGGCACTGCGGTTGCTTTGAAATCCGAGCGGGCAGCCACCTGAAAGTCGGACGTCACATCGAGACTTGTTCTCTTTGATCCTCACCACTAACCACAGCAACACCCATCAATACCGTCGCCATGGCCCGTCGTCCCGCGAGATGCTACCGCTACTGCAAGAACAAGGTACGACACCTCCAGAGACCGCGTTACGAAGAAAAGAGATGGCAAAGACGGCGTTGAAGACATATTGCGCCACTATGGCAGCACGGGGCCGTGAAAAGCAAGAAGAGCAGAGACTGACATGTTGTTCCTCAGCCATACCCGAAGTCGCGCTTCAACCGTGGTGTGCCAGACCCTAAGATCCGTATCTTCGACCTCGGCCGCAAGCGTGCGAACGTCGACGAGTTCCCGCTATGCATTCACCTTGTGTCCAACGAGCTCGAACAGCTAGGCTCTGAGGCCCTCGAAGCCGCGCGCATTTGCGCCAACAAGTATGTCCGAAGACGTCCACAAGCACAGGCATCAAGAACAACGGACAGAAGGCTAACACGCATTGAAGGTACCTGGTGAAGACCGCCGGTAAGGAGGGTTTCCATCTCCGTGTCCGCGCCCACCCGTACCACGTCGTCCGTATCAACAAGATGTTGTCGTGCGCTGGTGCCGATAGACTGCAGACCGGTATGCGTGGTGCTTTCGGCAAGCCGAACGGCACTGTCGCCCGTGTCAACATTGGCCAGGTCCTGCTCTCCGTCCGCACTCGTGACTCCAGTAAGTTGGAACTTTCAATCTTGGACAAATCGTGACTTCAGCTGACATGCCTTCTAGACCGCGCCAACGCCATCGAGGCCCTCCGCCGCAGCCAGTACAAGTTCCCTGGCCGCCAAAAGATTGTCGTCTCGAAGAACTGGGGTTTCACGCCGCTCCGCCGCGAGGAGTACGTTGAGAAGCGCAAGGCTGGTCGCGTGCGGGTGGACGGCGCGTACGTGCAGTTCTTGAGGAACAAGGGCCCGCTCGAGTACAACATGAGGCGTTTCCCGGACGCTTTCTCTGCCTAGGCATAAGCGTAGATCTGTGGAAAAGATGGTTGTGCTGAATGAGAGATGAGCGAGGCTGGGAAAGTCTACGCCACAGAGCATCAAACCATGGCGTCTTTGGTAGAACCGAATGTGTTTACTAAGGGCTAGATGCGAATATGTGCATGCTTGATTCAGCTATGTCCTCATGAATTCACTTCCTCGCAGCCAAACCTCTGAATGTCATCTCCTATTGACATTCCTGCAGAGTTCGCCCCCAGACTCAGCCGTCGAAACTGCAGGAGGCGCCCCAATCGTCGTTGTCAACTCCAAATACTTGTCCCGCGTAACCACCCTAACCTTTACCCCAGCCACACTTCCAACTTGCTCAAAGCCTCCGCTTGCTCCGCACTAGACCGCTGCAAAGGATGCAGCTCGGCGATCCTCGCAACATCACCCCTCAAAAGCTTCGACTGCGCGGTATCCGCAATACCACTGCGATAGAAAAAGCCTCCGTTGTCCTTGCGAGTAAAGACGGGCTTGCTCCAGCCGGAGCTTTCTATCGAGGCGTCATTGGAGGCGTAGTTCATGATACTATTGTAATCGTATTCCCGAGAGGACTTGGTGTGCTGCCAGTGGCGGGGGCACATTAGGACCGATCAGCTCGTCAGCGCGCAGGAAGTCGGCCCTGACTGGCATGTAGGCTTCTGCAGCCTCGGCGTCGTGGCATCTGCGTTTTTGGTCAGCGCACAGCTAACAAAGGACCTGATGTGGGGCAGAGTGTATGGAAGGAATCGTCGTACATCGCATGACCTCTCTCGTCATACGACTGGTCTTCTTTGAAGAAACGCTCAGGATCGCCCTAGAGCTTACCGGCGGCGGCGTCGAAATCGGCGAGGTTCTCGCACCTGAAGTCCAGATACTGGTCTCTATCCGGCCGCTGATGCTCATGGAACAGTCCCACAGCATGTCCAAGCTCGTGCATAAACTCGGACCTGCCTATCTTCACCTGCCAAAGTAAAGCTCACGGCGGCCACGGAGTCGCGGATTCGCATAGTCGTAGCCTTTGGTACATAACGACTGCCCGTCCTCGACGTCTGAGTCGATCTCTTCCTCGGCATGGGCACTATAATCTGGTTCTGGCTCGTCCGGTTTCAGAGGCGTGGTATCCTTAATCCAGAGCGTATCCGCGGCGATGTCCGCTTTGCTGCAGTAATGATGGATATTCCGACTGGCATGAAAGTCGAGGGCGAATCGCAGGGTTGAAACAAACATGGCGTATGCGAAGCCCGCTGTGGCAGGAGCCAGGATGTCTTTGACGTCGTCCGCCCGACCGCTTGTCTACGAAACAGTACTTGACGATTGCGGCGGAGACGTCGGATTGGCATGTATCGGGCCACGGCAGGTTCTGCTCTTCTACCTCCGATGGATGAGACACGTCAGTGAGTTTCTGGACACTGAGCTATCGTTTCTCGATTGACGACGACGACGAAGAGTTGGTCCTTTGACGCCTTGGGAGAAGGCAGGCTGAGGTCAGCGAAGCCAGCATGATTGGAAGAAACCTCATGGTTGTTTGGGTACTGAGAGCAGCTAGCACAAGATGAGATCGTTCGTGGGGTCAGGGTAAACAAGTTCTGTTTGGTGACTTACGAAGTGCGGCCGTGGTCGTTTTCATCTGCCCGTTGCAGACGCGTTATTTACATGCTGTCCAGCACGTGGTATGGAAGTCGCCATCTCGTGCTGTGGCGGTACTGTGCCAGCTTCCGACAACCGATGTACATCTATGTCTGTCTCTATGTCTATCTCATATGACCAAGTACAAACTCGTCAAGAAGCTCGGCCCGACAAACAACCCCATCCAGAAGATCACATTCCCCAACACCACTCTCCCCTTCAACAACTTACTCCTCGAAACCATCACCAGCGGCATCTGCAGCAACTGCATCCAAAACAGATAGCCGCGAACCTTCTTAAACATGATCGCCATGCACATCTCATGCACGAGCGCCGAGAGCAAGAACGTCGCAAACGTCGCCGCATTCCTGCTGAGATGGAAAGTCGAGATACTGCTATGATAGACATGCCGTAGCAGGAAATTATGCACGGGCCGGTTCCAGTCCCGGGCGTATTGGTCCCAGGTCACGCTGTTCCACCAGTCGCCGTAGAAGCCGCGGTCGGCGAAACGTGTGATTTCTGCGAGGACGTTGAGGATGCATTCCCAGATCAGATACCAGGTGAGCAGCTGCTCGATGAGCAGGGGGAAAAGCATATCGCTGACGATAAAAGGGAATTCCTGCCAGCGCTGTTCAATGGGCATCCCGGCTTCTTTCATCAACATGGTCTTGGCTACCGGCGGGTAGATGAAGGCTTGGGAGATGACCATCATGACGCACAGGACGCCGAAGGTTGCGGTCGTTTTTTCCAAGACGTACCACCAATTGATGTGGTCTTGGCGCGGGTAGTCGAGTTCGTAGACTAGAGTGGGGAGACAGATGAATTCGGCCATGTTGGTTAGGGTGAGGTTGTGGGGGTAGGCGAGGTAGGGGGAGGTGGCTTTGCCGAGGAGCTCGCGGTTAAGGTCGTCGATTTCGGCGCGGATGACGGATTCGAATGTTTTCATCTGCTCCACGTCGATGGAACGGCCGGATTCGATGAGCTGTGCCACGGAGGCCACGTCGGACTTCTCGACGTGAAGGTTGGTGGAGGTGCGGTGGCCCATTGAGGGACGTCGCTTGACAGCCTCATTGGATTTGGTGGACGTCTTCTGGGTGAGCTCGGCGAGATCCAGGCCGGACGACATACCTTCTTTCGACTTCAAACCGCTCGGGCTCGTTGGCGCTGACATAGCCGGCTCCATGGTTTGCATGTTCCTCAGCCGTGTTTCGAGAAGAGTTCGTCGGCGATAGACTCCGGAGAGGTAGCCGTTGTAGAAGTTATAACTGTGCTGCTTCATCACGAACACGAGCCCGTGCAGCACAGCGAAGATGGTGTGCGTCCACGGCCACTCCCTGAAGTATGCCCACCCAACCAGGGAGCCCAAGTACAAGCTCTGCCAGAGGTTCTGAATGATCCAGCCGCCCTTCGCCCAATTGATATACCCCTTTTGCACCAATGTCTGGAAAAGGTAACCTTCTAAGATCGCGGAGCCGCACATCGCGCCGTCGGTCAGACCGAGCACGAGAACGTCGTGCGAGAACATCATCTTCGCAATTTGGTTGCTACCCAAGATACTGCCGTAATCTCGGTAGTTCTGCATGCTCACTCTGACGAACAGCAGTACCATGCCAATCCAGAAGAGCGTGAAGAAGCCAAAGAAGGGGCTTTCGCTACTCGTGGGGTTCTGTCGGTCGAAAGTTGTGAACTGTCTTGTGAAGACCAGGTCGCGGATAGTCCTCCTAGGCTTTCGGTTCCCCAACTCCACTTCTTCCCTCTCTATGCCTTTGCGAAGTATACTTCTGATCTCAGGGTCGTCTGCGGTCAGAGTGTAACGGCCTTTTCTATCGGTCCGCTCTAGCCTGATCTGGATACTATTCCTCTTCTTGTGCTTCCCATTCGGACCCGGTGCTGAGTACGGACGTGAACCACTGTCTTCTCCTTCCTCTTCAGGCTCTTCTCTCAATGGCTTATAAGCAGCGTCCATGCTCTTTCTGCTGTTCGCGACCAACGTGTCCGGATCTAGCTCCAAGTCATCGTAATCTTCGATCGTGTCGTCCGAGCTGTCTGCGCCCTCGTCCAAGATCACTGGCTCTGATTGGGATCGGGCGCCGAAGTCACGGGCCTGCGTGCCTTCCTTGGCCGGACGGAGAGGTGCGGCATTGCTCATGGTCGTCTCGTCTACCGAGAGGGCGGCAGTCGTGCCATCTTGGCTTAGCGATCCTGTAAGCTTGGTAGAGTCTAGTGTGTCTGTGGAGCCCAGTGGCGGACGTGATCGAGCCGCACCCTCTGCCATGTTTCGCAGGCACCCTGGCTCTGGGCTCAAGCTAGGCAGTAAGCAACAGGCTTGAGAGATGCGCGCAAGACTGGTCGATGCTGCAGGAACAGGGTGATTGCAGCTGCCGTGCGTCTGACTCGCGTCCCACGCGAATCAGGTACCGTCTCGTATTTGCAGGATCGAGAAGATGAAGGTGCCTCTTGAGCGACGCGCGCTTTTGGGTAAGGGAAATGAAGATGGAGACGGAGACTGCAAACGTAGGAGATTTTGGAGCTGAGTGCGCAAACCTCAATGATTCTATGCTGGAACACCGGAGGACGACGCGAGACAACATGCCGGCTCGGCTTCTCCCTGCGCCGAGCCTTGTGCAGTGTCAACTAACATCTGGATCTTGGAAGTGCCTTGGAAAACAATCAATACAGGCCTGCTTCATGTTTTTCGCGTGCATCGTGACACGTAGGTAGACATTGAGTCAACGAGGACAATACAATGCAACACTCGCAAGCTGCACTTTCGCAGGACTTAGATTCATTAGTTGTCGTTATAGAATTCGCCCTAAACGATCGTTGGACAAAGCGTGCACGTGGTCATGAGCAGGTGGGCCCCGTCACCCGGCGCTTGAGGCAATGCGCTTCGCTTCGGGTACAGCCATTAGCGTCCGCAATTCATCGACCCCGTGGATCGGCCAAAATGCTGCCAGCTGCCGAAGACGCGTTGGGCGGATTTTGAAAAAAGTTGCCCCTCCAAATGAAATAACCTCAGATTACCTCAAGGTCCCATCGGCACCGACCGACCTCTACTTGCTCCCGCACCACCTCGACAGACAAGTCTCAGACGTCGAGCAACAAGAATGGCCAATGCATCCGTTCCTGACGCCATGGCGATCGACACCGACACCACCGGCGATGAGATCCTGCTCGCGGCAACCAACCATGACACTGCGAATCTGAAAAAGCTGTTGAAGGTGGGCAGTGCAAAGATACAGGATCCCGACACTGGTTTCTCACCTCTCCATGCTGCGATTGCCTCATGTGAGCCTGACGAGGATCTCAATGGCGAGGATGGCGTCAACGGCGCGGGAGATGCGGTCCACAGCAATGCTCTCGCCGAAGAGTCGGCGATGGAGACTGTGAAGCTGCTGTTTGAGAACGGCGCGATATGGAATGAGCTGGACAAGAACGATGAGACGCCTGGCTGCTTAGCGCTGCGTCTGGGGTTGAAGAAAGTGTATGAGGAGATTGTTGCAGCAGGCGTGAGGGCCGAGTTGCTGTTCGGCAGATTGGACGAGTACCAGCTGCTTACGGAGGAGGTGGAAGACGATGAGGATGACGAGGATGAGGCGATTGTGGGCTTTGAGCCGGGTCCGCCATCGCACGCGGGTCTTGGACCTGCAGACAATGTCATCCACGGAGTAGATGCGACGGAGATTCCAGGCGGCTTCGAACCGGCACCAAACCCGTCTTACAAGGTTGAGGACGAAGCTGAGGCCGGCGCTCAGCAGCCAGAGACAGCAGACTCTACTGTTCCTGCTCTGACAGCCACAGATGCGAACGGGGACTCAGCGAACGTCACCGAACCTGCTCTTTCCAACCCCAACGTCAACAACGAAGACTACCTCAAATCCGAGCTTACCTACTCCGGCGATCGCCTGCTGGACTCCGACAAGAACGCTGTAATGATGGACTGGGAGACGGAGATCATGAAGACGTCGGCGGATCAGCTCTGCCACAAGCCAGGGCTCAGAACGATGAATGTCGGCCATGGAATGGGAATAGTGGACACCATGTTCCTTGAGAACAAGCCAGAGATGCACCACATTATTGAAGCACATCCGGCGGTGATCAAGAGACTGAAAGAGACTGGCTGGTACGAGAAGCCAAACGTCACGGTCCACGAGGGCAGATGGCAGGATATCCTACCGAAACTTGTTGAGCAGGGTGTGGTATTAGACGGGATCTACTACGACACCTACGCTGAAGATTACAAGGACCTGAAGGAGTTCTTCACCGAATACGTGATCGCACTGCTAAGTCCGGACGGCAAGTTCGGCTTCTACAATGGGCTGGGAGCGGATCGTCAGGTGTGCTATGATGTCTACACCAAGGTATGTACTCCTATCAGTGCCTTTCAGTGCGAAGATCGTTGCTAATGTGCTATGGCTAGGTCGTCGAGCTCGATCTATTCGACGCCGGCATGGACGTGGAATGGACCGACCTTGCGGTGCCAGACCTGAAGTCTCGCGACGAATGGAATGGCGTGCGCTACCCCTACTGGGGCAGCATCGCGACGTATCGACTGCCGACTTGCAAATTCGTGGGTTGAGGACTTTGACGTTGGGAACACGTTACCGCCCAGTAGGGTTACCTGCTAGGACTCGTCCACTGCTTTTTTCGGTCTGTTCGGTAATGCGCCTGGGTCGCCCTTTGGCCGGTCTTTCCACGCCGATATAAGATCGTTGGTAGGCTGGCTCTCCGGATCGAGGACTTTACTCGCCGTCTCCGCCCCATAGACAGGTAGCCGCTGCAGCCCTTTACTTTTGAACGAGTCTGGAACCAACTTCGGATCCAATAGGCCTACCTGCACCAGCACAGACGCCTGGTCCCAGTAGATATGCTCATGGAAAAGCTTGCCCCCACGTATGCAGACCACGTTCACAATCGCAATATGGACGACTTTGCCCGTCGGTGGGACCTCGGGCAGACACCACGGCGTCTCCTGCGTGTGCTTGAACGACAGGATCATCTCGTCCACGACCTGGTCGACGCCTATCGTCCGGCTGACCAGCTTCATCTGCAAGCTCGGCGGATTCTTCGGCACAAAATGATCGCGGTAGAAGAGGAATACCTCTTTACTACCAATCCCGCCTGTCATCGTCGGCACGTAGTTCACGTATGGATCCTCAACCATTGTCGCCATCGTCCCGGCCGCATCGCGTACATTCCATGACAGCTGGAGATGGTCCTCCCAGATCTTTTCAACCCGCGGCTCGAGCTTGAACGCCTTCCGCAACGACCCTATCGTCCGGCTCCAAGCCAACGAGGCCGCGACGCGGTTATAAGCGTCAAGATCGTGCTCGGCGAACCCGACGTCCACGCCCGAATAGCTGTAACTCGGGAACGCTGGCGCAAAGGCCTGTGTGCTCGAGAGATGGCACAGCACTTCCAGCTGCGAAGGATATTTCTGCGCCGGATTCGCAATACTCGTCGGATAATACGCTATCAACGCCGCCAGATGCGGCTGGGGTTTCGCAAGGACTTCGAGACACGTGGCCGCGGCGTCGCCGTAGGCGATGATTGCGTAGTCTTCGCCGAGCTCGAGGTCGTCGGCGAGGTGTTTGAGCGAGTCGCGGTAGGTTTTGCCGCCGTTGTCGTAGGGGAGGTAGGTCGCGTCATAGCCCTCTTCGCGTAGGTGTTGGAGGATTGTTTCGTCGAAGTCGTTGTCGTCGGCGCTTACATGGACGCGCGGGGGCATGCTGTTGGGTGGGGTCGTTGTGTTAGTTTGTGGTTGTTGTTGTCGTTGGAATTGTGGCTGTGTGTGAGTTGGCGACTGGACTGTTGGTGCTGCTTCTGCCGGTGGCTTCTTGCCTCTGACGGCGGCCTCGGGGGAGTATTGATGATTACGAAACATGATGGCGCAATCAGTCGTTCAGTGACAAAGAAACCAAAAGGTCATTTACCTGTTGAAGGTCAAGAAACCAGAACCCGCAGGCGGATGGGCGTTCGTTGCCATTATGTAGCTGTAGCAGCAGCAGTAGCAGTAGCAGTAGCAGTAGTAGTAGTAGTCGCCTGCTGCTGGCAAAGCGGCATAGTAAGATCTGAGACTATTGAACTATCGTGGAGGCATCTGTGATCTTAGCGCCGATGGGGAGAAACGGCGGTAAGACCACGATGATGATAGTCGAGGTATAAACTCCCGGACTTGGGGGTGTATAGGAGATTTCTTTTGTGAAACGCGATGTGGGCTTGTTGGTTGGCTGTGCGGGCGAGGTCGAGGTCCTGGTGTGGCTGACATGACGTCTGCGGGGCTGCAGTGGCGAAGTTTCGCGGAAGACCTACACGTAGGTACTCTGCTGAGGGGGGCGGGGGGGGGGGGGGGGGGCCGCGTGGTGCAGTAGTTGGTCTCTCAGGTGCAGTCAGTCCGAAGATAAGGTGCTTGCACGTGTTCTAGTGCGGACGTCGTCAACCATAAGGTGTTAGCCTTATCATACCCAGGTGCGTTAACTACAGTGACCAGACGGAAGGCATCGGAGCCTTCAGGCCGTGCTGACTCAGATAGCACCACTGGACGACTTCATGCTGTGACTGTGCGATCTCGAGCTAATAGATCTCCAATCAGATTGTTCTCCTACATTCGCCTCATTTGCCTGAACCCTTCGTAACAACTCCTTGACCATTGTCTTGGCGACGAACGATATCAGTTGCCGCCACTACTTCACTAGATACCGGCACAATCAACTTCTTCAAGACAGTCTTCGCAGCCATAGGTCGGAAGCATAAACCGCACCGGAGCCAGACGTCCGGCAAACCGTCGAAACCGCAACAAAACAGCTCGCGAGGCAGCGTGGGCCTCTTCTCCAGAATGGGCAACGAAGAGTCCTCCCCGGTCAACGAGTCCGTCCCACCACAGACCCTCAGCGGGCGGACTGTAGAAGCACTAGCAGACTACATCATAAGCGGCAAAGTCTCCAACATCTGCGTAATGACCGGCGCCGGCATCTCGACCAGCGCCGGGATCCCGGACTTCCGATCACCAGACACAGGACTCTACGCGAATCTCGCCCGGCTGAATCTACCCTACGCGGAAGCCGTGTTCGACATTGGCTATTTCAGAGAGAATCCAGAGCCGTTCTATGCGCTGGCGCATGAGCTGTATCCCGGAAAGTACAGGCCGACGGTTACGCATTCGTTTATCAAGTTGCTGCAGGATAAGGGCATGTTGATGAAGCTGTTTACGCAGAATATCGACTGCTTGGAGCGAGAGGCGGGCGTGACGGACGACAAGATTGTCGAGGCGCATGGCTCTTTTGCGCGGCAGAGCTGTATTGATTGTGGGAGTTCATACCCGGAGGAGGATATCAAGAGGCATATTGATGCGAAGGAGATCCCGAGGTGTCATAATTGCAAGGGTTTGGTCAAGCCAGAGATTGTGTTTTTTGGGGAACAGTTACCTGAGGCGTTTTTCAGAAGCCGTGGGTTGCCTGCGCAGGCTGATCTGTGTATTGTTATGGGCACGAGCTTGACCGTGCAGCCTTTTGCGAGTCTTCCTCAGATGACGAGAGAGCAGACGCCGAGGGTGTTGATTAATAAAGAGCGGGTTGGTGGAATTGGTTCGGGGACTGATGATGTTCTGATCCTAGGCGATTGCGACGAAGGGGTCAGGAAGCTAGCGAAGGCTTGCGGTTGGCTTGAGGACCTAGAAGCGCTGTGGGCTCAGACGGCCCCGGAGTCTGCGACTGAGATGCTGGAGAAGCCGGCGGTGGAGACGAAGCGGGACAAGGATGAAGCGCTGGATGATGAGATCAACAAACTTACGAAGGAGGTCGATGAGACGCTGAACTTGTCTAAATGGCACGAGACGAAAGTGCGCGGCGACAAGGTGCCAGATGAGAAGTCGCCTTCGGAGCCACCCAATGTCACAGCTTCAGGCGGCCCGACTGCGCATGAGAACCCGAAGGGCTCCTTGAACCACGTCTATGTGAGCAAAGCAAAAGATGAGACGTCCGAGCCTTCAAGCGAAATTCCGGAAACAGGCGAAACGAAGGAAGCCACTACGCGTGGTGGCGACTCAAAGATGTAATTACTCTTGTACAGATACCCGTTCAGCTGCCCTTAGATCGCAGCGACCCTCAAATACATTTACTACTGCGGCAAACAAGAAACTACTACTGCGGCAAACAAGATAAGATACTACTCAGCTTCTTCAACACAACCTTTTGCGCATCAGCATTCGCATCCAGCTTGGTGTCCGCAACGCCCACGCTGATCGATGCATAACAGCCTTCGGTATGCACCACTTTGCTTTCCGTCGGCAACCGACCACCATTCTGGCAAGTCTTGACATCCCTCGGCGTAAGCAGCGGAACCGCAGTATAAATCCGCGACAGCACAAACTTGAAATCCGCCGTCGACGCGCACACGCTGTCGCTGACCTCGGGGAAATTCACATTCAGCCAGACGCCCTCCGGCAGGAACGGCGAGCCGGAATTGACCAGCGCCTGCGTCACAGTCGTGGAGAGATCCGCGTAGACTTGCTGGTAAGTCTCAGTAGCTGTGTTCCAGCCGACTTGATCGCCGCTTGCGCCGCTGAAGGCTAAGCCAGGGATTCCTTGCTTGACGGCTTCGGTTGCGGCGCCCACGGTGCCGGAGAACCGCGTGATGATGCCTAGGTTGCCGCCGACGTTTGGGCCGGCTACGGCGAGGTCGGGTGGTGCGTTGAAGTAGATTTCGGAGAGGTTTTGGATGCCGTGGCGCATGGAGGTGGCGGGGTAGGAGTTGACGTACTGGGGGATTTCTGTTAGTGCGTGGGTTCAAGTTAAGGGAGGAGGAGGGGGTGCCGCACGTTGAATCGCGGCATCGAGGCGTTGTTGCCATATGGTGGACTGCCGGCGGGGCATGAATTGAACTCGCAGCCATCTTCGACGACTGTGGGGTCCTTGTCTCGAGAGCCGGTGCCGGACTGGTCAAGTGCCGGGGCGGAGATGATGGCGTTGTAGCCAGCGTCTGTTAGGCTGTCGTAGAAGACTCGGATGTTCTTCTCGGCCCAGCCATCGTCGTTGGAGATTACGATGTTGGTTGCGCGGGCCGCGAAGGGCAGTGTAGCTGTGAGGAGGGCCTGGAAGTGCATTTTTCGGGTGTCGGAGTGGTGAGTGAATAGGTCAGACAAGGAAGACGAGGAAGATGAGTCGTAGGAAAATTGTATTAGACGTAGAGACTCTCTGTTGCATTAGACTCATGGGATTGAAACAGCTTACCGTCAAGCCTTGAACAAACAAAGAAAGCCCGCAGCCATCCTATAGACTACGGCGGAGTTAGGGCGGAGTTGAGACGGGTCCAACCACCAAGGAAAACAAGCCATGGGCGGCACGAGGTACGTTG
Source organism: Salinomyces thailandicus (assembly GCA_005059885.1). Taxonomy (NCBI): domain Eukaryota; kingdom Fungi; phylum Ascomycota; class Dothideomycetes; order Mycosphaerellales; family Teratosphaeriaceae; genus Salinomyces; species Salinomyces thailandicus. The sequence goes on along the minus strand of NAJL01000060.1, from coordinate 87,276 downwards.
CGTGGTCGTCAGTGGCGACTACAATCTGACCCCTAAGAACTACTTCCTCGGCAATAATGTTTGGAGTGTCACGGTCGCACCTCAGAGCGAGACCATGACGTCACTAGAAAACCAGAAGCACTGCATATACCTAGGGTAGCAGAAGACTCCTTGCTTTTGATCGCATCGAGACACTCCGGTAGTATGCGCATTTTGCGCGACTCGGTAGTATGGCACTTTTATGCTCTCGTAGAACGACGATGTGACGCTCGAGCTTCAGGGCCACACGCGGTCGAGATGCACACGGCCGATTCTGCAGCGTTACGAGCGGACTTTGTCGGCCGGTTCAAGTGAGCAGGTCCATGAACCACGTCCCGGAACCTACATGTATGTGTAAAGACATATGGACAACGGAACGCGCAGCAGCGAAGCCTCACACACGACGGAAGATCCGACTGCAGACCGCCAACTTCTTCGAAATGGAGATGATCACATATACGCTTTTTTACAGCACTCGGTAAGATGTCGTAAAGCACCGGATGTGTAAGTCTAGTGCAGTGAGTGTCTTGATGTGGTAGTGCTCTATGGTCACACTCACTATCGGACGACTACGTTGACTATCACGGCTCGCTTTCTCAGCGTCTCCATCAGCCCATATTCCGTCTCCGTCCGGAAGTATACCTCGTCCAATTCCACCTGAACGGTCACCGGCTCTGGTCTCACTGGCTTCTGGACTTCTACCGTTGCTTTGCTTGCTTTGCGTCCGAAGAACGACGTTCTTGCCTGCGGCGGCTCTATAGGAGGCAGCGGAATCTCGACTGGTGTCGCCGGCAGGTTGTCGGATACGGCGTCTAGCATCTGCTCCTGCAGCAGGTCCAACGCTTGCTTCTGTACCCAGAACTCCAAGGTGTCATGCCGGCCTTCCAGCTGTACTACAATGGGGACGTCATCTTCTGGAAATCCGACCAAATGGCCTTTGCACCCACAGTCTGGACAGGAGTTAGCATGTTGACCTGGCGCACCACATGACAGCCTACCTTGGTCCGATGGCAAAAGTAGCAGAGTCGATCTCGACAGGCCTGATCTTGCGCGCTCGCGCACCTGCGGAAGAAGTCTCGCTACAAGTGCCGCGACATGTTGGGAGCGAGAGGCGCCAATCTCTTGCCGGATGCTGAAGTGTTGGATTCCTTTAGTCCCACCCTTTTCATCGGCATAAGAGTGGTAATCTCCAGCCGTAGTCTCCTCGTACGATGGCGGCTCTGCCATGTTGCTTGCTCTGCGGATGGAAAGGAGCTGGCCTTGATCTGTCGAACGGCTAAACTTCAACAGTGGCCTTCATGGAGAGTTGACCTGGTGCCCCGTTGAAGCCTGAGGTTCTTGTTTGGCAATGCTCTAGAGAAGCATAACCACTGCGTAGGATCGACTGAGTGGGGCGGTGCTCGAGTTGGAATGCTTGTTGGCTGAGACACATGGGCCGCACGGCTTGTTACGCCCCAAAGGAAGGATCACGCATTTACAGCCGATGGTCACTTGCCCGCTCTCGTGGCACATACAGAATCCGCAGGGCTGCTGTAGGAGCCTACCTAGGCAAGGTAAGGTACCTCCAGTGGTTATACGCTCGGTATCTGCGGCATCTCAGCCTAGAGGGAACGACTGCGCCGACGCCAAGGGACGCTAAGCGGATAACAGCCGATTGGTCGGATGCCCCAAGCATCTCAAGATGGACATCACCTGCAACGTCGGGAATCTTTTCCGTCATCGTTGCACGTCGAGTAAGATGAGGCGTATCGATCACGTCCAACAGGTCGGTAAGGCTGAGCCCATCGGCCGAAAATGCCGCAGCTCGGTCACGAGCACATCGGTCAGTGTTTCTCACTACCAAGCCGCATCCCTCCGTACTGGCACCACTGGCATGGATGCACCGGCTGTGTCGTTGTGACTCCAGTCACGGGCAACGAAAACCGAGTATAAGACTCTAGTTGACCTCTCAGACCTTTGACCTCTCTTCTCCTGTCGCAGGTACATAGTAAAAGACGCTCGACTCTTCCGTTCGTTGACTACTCTTCCAAATCTTGACAACTTGTTCGCCTGACGGATCGTCTCATTGTCAACCCGAAAGACTTTTAATAGATATCAGAACCTCGCTCTCACCGAGCAGATCTAACAGGCGCGATGGGAATGTGGTACCATGTCTCGGAGCCCAACTCCTACTTGGCCGTCACCGGCGCCTACATTGGCAAAGTCAAGATCACCAAGAAATGCCTGGTCCTTCCCTTCCAGAAGGTGCGGAAGATTTCGATCACCCCATTCGACTTTAGCATGAGCCTTCAGGCCATGACCAGCGAGAAGCTGTCGTTCTCATTGCCTGCCGTCTTTACTATCGGCCCCGATGACACCGATGAGGCTCTGCAGAAGTATGCAGTCCTACTGACTGGCGACTCTGATGGGCAAGTCAAGAATTCGAAAAGTTCGATCGCCACCGGCCGCAGTAAGCAAAGAGTGTCCCCCTAACGTACTTCGAGATGCTAACTTCCTGTCGCAGATCATGTTCAAGACATTGTCAAGGGGATCATCGAAGGTGAGACGAGGTCGATCGTGTCCAACATGACCATGGAGGAACTTTTCAACAACCGTCGCCTCTTCAAAGCTCAGGTCACAGATGGTGTCCAGAAGGAGCTCGATCAGTTTGGTTTGCGCATCTACAACGCCAACGTCAAGGAGTTGCAGGACATGGGCGAAAGCAAGTACTTTGAGTCGCTGGCCAGGAAAGCTCAGCAAGGTGCACAGTCTCAAGCACAGGTCGATGTAGCGCACGCCCTCATGGTCGGACAAGTTGGTGCTGCGGAGAAGGAAGGTCAGACGAAGCAGCAGATTGCCAAAATCAACGCCCAAACTGCCGTGCTCGAAACGGAGCGGAAGGTCGAGAAAGCCAACGCCGACCAAATACTTCGAACGAGAGAGATTGAAATTGCGCGAGACTTGCAGCTCGACCAGATAGCTGCCAATCGCATGGCCGAACGGAAAGATGCTGAGCTTCAGAAGGGCGTCGAGGAGAAGAGGGCTGCTATGGAACTTGAACGCCTGAGGGCTACGAAAGTCACGCAAGCCCAGATCGACCGTGAAAGTTCTCAACACCAGACCGACGCTAAACAGTACTCGTTCCAGAAGGAAGCTGACGCCGCGGCGTACAGCCAGCAGAAACAGGCTGACGGTAACGCTTATAACGAGCAGAAGGAGGCGGAAGCTGAGATGTTTCGAAGTGCGAGGAACGCAGAAGCAGCGATGTACAAGCGCACTAAGCAGGCCGAGGCCGAGCTTTTCAGCAAGGAAAAAGAGGGCCAAGCACTGTTTGTCCTCAGAGAGAAGGAGGGTCAAGCACTCCTCGTTCTTAAAGAAAAAGAAGCGCAAGCCAACTACATCGTGAAGGAACGTGACGCCGAGGCCAAATTCGTCGCCGCTGAGCGCCAAGCAGAAGCAAGCTACATCGCCCGCAAAAAGGAGGCAGATGGCCTGAAAGAGATGGCATCCGCCTATGGTGAGCTGTCGAATGTGCTCGGTGGTCCGCAAGGCCTGATGCAATACCTCATGCTGCAGAATGGCACTTTTGAGAAGCTGGCTCACGCCAACGCTACGGCGATCAACGGTCTGCAGCCGAAGATCAATGTCTGGAACACTGGCAGTCAGGATGGTGCGGCAGACTCTATGGCGCCGATTCGTAATCTGATCCAGACTCTGCCGCCTATGCTTAGCACTATCCAAGAGCAGACGGGTATGACGGCGCCGAGCTGGTTAATGGGACAGCCTCAGGCAGGCCAGAACGGCGAAATGTCTGTCGACGAGAAAGCGGCGGCGAAGCAAAAGGCGAGGCTCAACGGACGTCACTAGGAGAGCCCTGCTGGAACTGTTTGCGTCGGAGTCGGTGTTTGACCATGTTTCTTACGATACCAATTAGTATCTGTCTTGGCAGCTGTTTATCTGTAGTTCTTCAATCGTATTCAATGCTGCCTTCCGTGACTTTGACGGCCGAGCCACTCAGTTCGACCTTTTCAACAGTGTCAAGACCGGGTTTCAGCGTGACGTTCACGCCAATGTCGCTTCGCCTCCCCATCTCCACTCCCTGTGTGATGTTGAAAGCCGTTGACCGTCGTCTCCGCTTTAGGGCAAGCAGAGAGCTTAGTGCACAAGCTGCGCTACCTGTAGCTGGGTCCTCCAGACTCCCTTCAATCATCCTCGAGCGCAACAACACCCTACCTTCATCCTCCTCTAAAGTCACGTAGTAATATCCTCCGGTGAAACCCCTATTCCAATCCTCATCCAGTCGCGCCACCGGCTTCCGCCCCAATTCCACCAGAGCCAAATCCTCCAGCGTCTGTAACTCAACACAGATGAAGTTCATGCCTTTGACCGGACTCACAACTTCAACAGCCTTGATCGCCCTCTCACTTCTCAAGCTCGGCTGGAGCTCAAGAAGATCCTTCTCGCTAAAAGCAGTCGAGGCGTGAACATGCACATTATGCGGAATTGCGCACTTTGCGCGACTGCCATCGTATTCGACATCCACGGGGCCAGCAGCACAGATCAACCTCCCTCCTTTACTCGCACCTGCGGCGAGCGTCTGGAGAGCATAGCACGCGGTTCCTATAGTCGGGTGGCCAGCGAACGGCAGTTCTTGGTCGGTCATGAAGATGCGATATCGCCACTCTGTGACGCCATCGGATTCGGTCTTGCCTTCGTAGAGAAAGACGGTTTCGGAGAGATTGAACTCGTTGGCGATGTTTTGGAGCGTGGGTGTTGGGAGGTCTTGCTGGCTAGCGGGTATTTTGACTAGGCCGAGGGGGTTGCCGCGGAAGCGGGTGCTGGTGAAGACGTCGAGGGTGACGAAGGGTAGGGAAGGCATATTGTACAAGATTTGGAGAGGGCTGGTGAGGTAGGCTTACAAAACGGTCACCTGTTCGGGAAAGTGCATGTGGCTTCTGATGTTTGCGAGTGATGTCGGATCTTGAGGCCATGCGGACCGCTCCGCCCGCTTGTGGCCGCTAAACAGAAGATGGCAGGCACGCTTCCTTCACGCAGAAAGTAACCATATCATCTTCTTGAAGACATCCAAAAAACTCAGCACCATCTCGTCGAGACATGAAAAGTAATCCCGTCGTCGGAGTGGTACCGGTACCGTCTTTCTGACGCCGCAAGGCTCATCTATAAAGCCCATTGTACAAGTCCGCCCAGTCGCCTTCTCCCGACCCTTCGTCGGCCCTCCGAGGTGGCGGCACCACCACATCCAGCTCATCCCTAATCCGCACCCGGGACGCTCCAGGTTGTTGACCCTCCCCCAGCTGCCAGCCCGGTCCACCAGCAAACCGCTGCCAACCGTCAGGCGTAGGGTACAGCTGCGCGACTCTCGCCACGTCGCCAAAAGAAATTCGTCTGAACTGAGGGTCCTCACTTCCACCTTGCCATACGGATTCGCCCGTGTCTCTCCGAGAGATAACCCAGTTATCAGCGGACGTCGGGGGGCCAGCGGCGCCGAAATCTGAGGAATACATCATGATTGAGAAGTAGTCGAACTTACGAGAGGCGACAAGATCTCGAAATTTGCCGTCGTTGTCGACGTCCCAGCCCATGAAGGCGGTGTCGATGGTGAAATCGCGGGCGATTGGGAGATATATATTCGAGTAGTGGAATCGGTGGCAACTGGAAGTTGTACTACCGGTCAGTAATCTCGATGATGAGGGACACGGAAAAGATCAGGTGAAACTCACATGGCGAATACCCGCTGCTCCCGCGACCAAGCATACGGTGGATCGAAGATACGCGCTGGGTCTGCCATGGCAGCGTTGACTCCGGCTTGGTATCCGAGAAGATTACTGCATTTGTAATCCAGATACTTGTAAGCGTCATCCCGTTGATGCTCATGTTGTAGCCCCATGACATGGCCAAGCTCATGTATCATGTCCGCCAAAGCGAATGGCTTAGACTCCTCTTCGAACCCCGGCGCAAGCGCACAGAAATCCAAGTGATGGCGACCGCGTGCGTCGGATCCGTATAGGTAGCCCAGTGAAGCGGCCGTTCGGCATTGAGGGCTGAAATTCCATCTATCATCGTTGTCTCGACTGTTGTCGATAATATGCAAAGCATCTGGTCGATTACTGTTGCTGCATATAGTCGACTGTGCGTTGTCCAGATCGATTTCCAATGAAGAATGAGGGTACAGAGCCAGAGCCCAGCCCGCTACAGCGTGATTCAAGAGGTCTTTCAGACGTCGTTCAGAGCGTTGATCTTCGAAACAGTAGCTGATGACTTGCGCAGGTCTGTCGCTTCCTGGACACATTGCTGGCCAGGTGCCTCTCCCGCCGTTGACACCACCTTCGTTGGGCTTCTGAAGACTGAACCAGCGCTTGACACGATTGTGAGAGTCTTGTCCAGGGATGATGGATAACGACGCGTTTTGAGTAGATGCCACGGCTAGCTGACCGAAGAGTAGCCAAGCTATTATGTGGTATAGCTTCACCATCTTGTCGTTGATTGGGTTGACCGTGATGTCAGTAGTGTGCTTTTGGAATGTTGCAGCACTTTTAACGCTGAATCTTTCGATACTAATTTCTTCATGCCTCAAGTGGAACGTGTATTGCAGGACGAGAAGTCTGACCTCCTGCATGGTCATGCGGCTCTTTGATGGCTTGTAAATTATTGCAGAATCCGTGACTTTGACCATGAAACTTTCAATGAAGCCTTCAGTAACGGGTTGTGCACTGTTACGAGCTCGTGCTTTTATATGCATGTGATTTGCACTTGATACCGAGTAGAAGAGAAAGGGACATAGCCTCCCGCGCTGGACGATCTGACCATCGCTCGATGCTCAGAGCTTCACGTCGTGCAGCTATATGAGGTGGTCAGCCATCGGAAGTCAAGACGGTCGTGTCGGCGACCTGGATCGCATCTCGCTGATTCAATAGATGTACGCTTCGCTGGAAGTGCGTATGTAAGGTAGAATTGACCGATCGTTTGCCGCCTGGGGGACTTAAGAGTATTGTATACCCATCTCAGTACTTGGCCAATCAGTCTGGCGTTAGTGGTGAATGGTATCGAATAGCCCTCGTTCTCAAGCCCACAGCGTTTGTGAGGGTCGCTGGGACTCACTATTACAACCTCGCATAAAGTACTCCCCGGCAATCAGACTGGATCGGTACATAGCTGACAGATGACGAAGGCACGCCCAGAGTAGTTTCCTATCTACAAACCGTTCTGGACGTGCCCATTTTTGGGGGCTGCAAATAATAAGGTGTAGCTCTTTTGTTGAAAGAAGCAAATACAGCGGCGTGGGCGGCAGTGGTACGAGAAAGAACAGGGAAATGTCTTCCGTTGAATAGACTTTACTTCTTTCGGGAGTCTAGTGCAGTCGCTCAAATAGTAGAAGTGGTAGAGAGACACGACTCACAGAAAAGCAAGTTTTCCTTCCTACAAAGCTTCAAGAAGGATCGCCCACTTGCCTAACATCGTCGCTCGCTACAGCCCCAGGACGCTCAACAACCATCTCAAACTCCCCTCTAATCATCACCTTCACAGCACTTTTCCCCCAAGTCTTCAACATTTCAAGATCCCGATCCCTCCCATCAGCCAGAGGATACATCTGCGCAACCCTCGCCACATCCCCTTCAGAGATCTTAGCTTGCGCAACATCACTGCTCCCACCTGTGTAGACCGGCTTCTCGCCATCTTTCTGCCAGATCACCCAGCCTGCCTTTCCGGCGTCAGGCTTCGAAGAACCGGAATTGGAATTGTAGATCATGATGGAGAGGGGGTCGAACTTTGCAGACATGACAAAGTCCTCCCATTTCTCGTCGTTCTCTGCAAATTGAGCCATATTGGAGCCGATGATGAAGTTGAGAGCAGAGGGCAAGATGCCCTTGGCGAAGTACGCGTCCGTGCAGCTATTTCATTCAGCAGTGAGCAATTTTGTCTTTGTGTACAGTGCGCAAGGGGCTGGGAAGATGCACTTACAACGCATGAATGCGTGCCTTCATCTGTTGCTCATCCGGGGAATCGTCTCCGCCACTGAGAGCGTCGAATTTGCCGTCCCAGTCGTCGGTAGCTGCCTTTAGTGCATCGGCGTAGCCTTCGAGGTTCTCGCAATTGTAATGCAGGTACTTCCAGGCGTCGGGCCGTTGATGCTCATGAGCCTGTTCTCGCATTCATGATCAGCCTTCTAACGTGCTTGTGTAACGGAGACAAGAAACGACAAGGCACCCACAAGACCCATAGCGTGCCCCAGCTCATGCATCATAGCCAGCACAGCCTTCCCCTCCGTCGTGCCTTCAGCGCCTGGGATCAAATGTCCGAATCTCAGCGTATGGCGGCCGCGGGTTTGGGAGCGATAGTCGTACCCCGTCGTCGTCTGCGTCTCAGCGCTGTTCCAATTATGATCGTCGTCCCTGTCTTTGGTTACGTCGCTGATGACCAGGGCGTCAGCTCGGACTTTCGTGCCGCAGACCTTTTCGTTCTCATTGTCTGGTGAGATGGTCATGGCCGTGAATGGGTGCATTGCGTGCGCCCATCTCGCGACTGCCTATCATCACAAGTAAAGGACGATTAGCGCGTCCACCTTGGAACAGAAGGATAACGTCGGAATCAAGAACGATCCAGCCAGCTGCCCAATGAAGACTCACCTGATCAACAATTCGCTGTAGATTCCTTGCAGACCTCTCATCCTTGAAACAATACCTTATGGCCTGCAGCTGTTCAGGTTCACTGCAAATGACTGGCCATGGACCCCAGCCGCCAGGGACGTTAGGGGGATCGGGAACTTCAACGCCGTACCAGCGCTTCATCTGTTGATGACCATTGTCGATCAGTGGCAAGAGATGGCCAGAGACATTTTGGGAGGAAGAGAAAACGTGCTGTTGGAGCAACGTGACGGCTAGAAAGACGCTGAGGAGTAGCATGGCTGGATATGACGCTCCCAGGTATCTCGTCGGTACTAGAGCTCCTGTCGATACCGCCTGAGGTCGTATCAGGGCGCTTGGTGCTGCGAGAAGGAATGAGAGAGAAGGGCGTGCCGTGCTTCCATTCCACACTCACCGGACCAACATCAGCATGTGCACTGTCTTCGCACGTGCAAATGATATGAGGCTCTGGACGACCAAAGAGCTTGCGACTTCCTGCGACACCCTAGAGACATTGAATATGAGGTTCCTGAGGCTTTACACATGCCAATGTTGATCGATCCAAGACCTGTCTGACACGTGCCTGTCGCCGAGACGATGACGGGGCTCCTGTCTAGTCACCCGCTGCGGAAAGAGCTCTGGAACCGGATAGTCTGGAATGGGTGATGATTTTTGGCGATGGTCCAAATGATGAACAGTCCTCGAGAAGAAGACCTCCCTATAACGAAAGAGTAGGGGCAGAAAGAAGCCAGGGCACGGCCAAGAATGCTCCACCTACAGCTCATACGAACCAGCTACATGCTAGTCACAGCAGCAGTAGCCTGACAAGGACGCGCTCAACATCCATGGTTGCCTGGCCGCCTAGCTAGACGCGCGCATGTACGTACATGCGCGATCCCAGGTGAGTCATGTTGACTTGCGTTCTACGCTTTTGGATGGACAAGATAGATACGAACCCGAGAAGGTCTCCTGTGGGATTGACGGCGAGGATGCATTGGTTTCTGAAATTGCGAAGGCAGTCCCTCTAAAATCTCCCCCTTACTCCTATCTCTCGTTCAACCCCCAGCGCCCACCAACCCAGCCCTAACCCTCTTCCTCTCCCCCTCGCCCAAGCCCCCCTCCTCCTCGCCATCTTCCGCCTCTCCCTCCTCGTCCTCACAAACCACGGCCAGAATCGCCCTCACCCGGCCAAAAACCCTCCGAACCTCATAAGGCGCGTCCCGACACGCCTCGGTAACCACACCGCCGAAATCTCGTTCCAATCTTATAGCCGCCATCGGAGTGACCAAGCCGTGAGAAGTGGAGGGCGTGAGGAGATTCCAAAGCCGTGATTCCAGCACACGTGCGAGGTGGGTGAGGAGGCGTGCTTGCAGGAGGGTTGCGCAGTGGGGCGTGAGGAGGCGGAGGAGCGGCGCTGTGAAAGCGCGGTAGCCGCGAGCAAAGCGGGCGGGCACTGGATCGTTGTCGTTGGAGGCTTGATGGGAGTCTAGGTCATCATTGGAGGAGTCGGAGTCCGAGAGTGAGCCGGTGGCGGTGGTGTAGTCTGTGTTGCGGAAGGCGTCTGTGAGGACTGGGCGGAGGCGGGGACGGAGGACAGTGTTGAGGAGGACGTCGAGGGCTTCGTGAACTAGAGGGGTGGTCTTGGCGGCGAAGGAGGAGTGCAGCGATTGGATGGATTGGTTGACAAGGGTGGAGTCGTTGGCGAAGGGGAAGCTGGTCGAGTCGAGGTCGGTGTTTAGGGCGTCGCGCACGATGCGGGAGAGGTAGTCAGACGCGGTGTCAAGGTTGTTGGTGAGCAGCATGAACGAGACGATGAGAGATTCTGGGGGTAGAGCGCCCGGGATGGCGGGTTTAGGGTAGGCGTCGTCGCGCATGCGGCGCTGAATGGTGGTGAAGAAGTCGGTCGTGAGGACACGGGTGAGGGCGGAGAGAAGGTTGGTAAGGAGGGATCGTTGGCGGGTGGAGAGCGTGCGGTGCAAGAGTTGATTAGTGATGTACATGACGTCGTCGACGGCGCTGGTAAGGAAAGGAGGGTTCGCGGGGAGGGGGCGTTTGGGGTCAAGGTGTAAAGCGGGAGGAGATTCGTCGAGTTGGAAGGCTTTTTCGACGGAGCGACGGAAGAAGAATGTGGCGAGGGTGTTGAAAGGGTCGATCAGGAGGTCGGTGACTTTATTCTGCAAAGAGGAGTGGGTGATGAACGGGGGAACGGCGAGGGTGGTGGTGCTTGTGTCGTCTTCGGAGGTGTCGGGGCTAGTCTTAGCGGCGAGGAAGCGGGTATACAATGCCCATCTTCCTAACATGATGGCGGCTTCGTTCAGTAGGGCGTCCACCTCCTTCATGTCAACGCCGTCGTCTTCGCTCGCCCTACCAGACCCAGGAGCGGGAGAGCCGGCGCGAGAAGTACCACCCCGTCCACCTCGGGGAGCCGAAAGCAAGCCCTGCACAAGAAAGTTGAACGGGTAAGACTTGACCTCAGTGAGTTTTCGCCCGACACGCCGCTCCTCCGCCCATGTGTCGAGGATAATACCGCCTTGCACATCCGCCTCGACCTGAATACGCTCGATGACCTTGACCATACTGCCGGCCCGGTAGTGCCGCTCCACCAGCCCTTCGTGACCGTCCACGATCTGTGCAATATGTTCAAACAGCTTTGTCAACGCTGTCGCATAAAATACCCCTTCCCTCTTCTGCCCGGCCGAGCTCATGTTACCACGTGCTCGCGCGGCAATGCCGGAACACACATAACGTCCATACGCATCCAGCCCGACCTCCCGCCGGCCAATGAGCGGAAACAGTTTGAAGAACCTCGTCACGAGCGCGCCGTCCCCGTCCCGCGCGGCCTTTTCAAACTCCCGCAGGAACAATCCACACAGGCTCTCCGCTGCCGCCTCCAACGTCTGTCGCGGTGCATCGGGCACATCAGCCGTTGGCACCGTCTCCTCCGCAAACGCGCCATCGACTACCTCATCCGGTATCCTGAAAGCTCGATGCAGATACCCGGCCGCAGTTTCCCAGTCCTGTGGGGCGCCCATCGATCCATGCACGCCTAGCACGCATGCTTTCAGCTCCGCTACCTGCTCGACGACCTCGAGTGTTGCGCGGACATTGGCCTGTTCGCGGTCGAGTTTCCGCACCGCGCTGCTGATGCGAGACGCGGTTGCCGAGGCCGGCGCGAGCATGCCATGGCTGATCGAGCGCGTAGCGAGGACTTGCGAGCCGAGCTGAGCGCGAGCGAGGTCCAGGCGATTGAGGTGGCGAGAGAGGTCTTTCTGTGTCGAGAGGAGAGTGTCCAGGCGGGAGGTTACTGCAGCTTCGCGCGTGCCCAGTTCGGCGAGGGCGGATTGGATGGCGGAGACGGAGTCGGCGGTGTAGATGGCCGTGTTCTTGTCCGGGAGAGGCGGGGCGGAGTGGACTGATGCCATTGAGGCGGTCTCGTGGCGTGTCTCAACAGACCTGCGTACATTCGAGGTCGTTGGATGCGAGGTGTCAATTCCGATAATACCTTACCTTAGATTATTACCTTATCCATCCCATGGCATTACTGAAGCTCTGACGCTATGCCGATCTGGGCTGCCTCCACTCGCGTGCCACACGCGTCGAGTAGATCCCGGGACCGACAACGGGAAGCTCCGCTTAGATCCGGGCACGAGGGGAGGAAAAGCACCGAAGGTTTACCGTTTCAGGGACGTTTGTTTACTGTCCCACCCTGTTAAGATATCTCGTCGATAAGACGATATTCCATACCGCTGTCCAGTACAGGTACATCTTCCCCGCCGTTAGCTGTCAGACCAGACAGGAGTCACGAGACGAGATATTCACGATCGAGGCGACCCGGCGTTGCGCTTCGCTTGGAGCATCGCACCACCAGCAGTCTCAGCCACAGCTGTCGCGGCTCGGCAGGTTCTGGCTTGCAACTGGCGACTACCTATATCTGTACTGCGGACTCGCCGGCGACGTCAGCTGTGAGACGACACGACCAGCCCACCGCCACCACTCGGGCGACGGTCTCACAAGGCTACTGTACTTCCACCACCCCACTTCCGCATCCCCCCTTCCTTCCTACCTATGTCACGCCGAGACCGCCGACGATAAGCCCCCGAACGCCGTATCACCCACCTCCCTCGCCTCCTGATGGCCCTCACCCTCCAAGCCTCCGACCTCGCCTACCATGCCGCCACACTCGCGCTCCGCGCAACCACCGCCGACAACACCGCCACTACCACCTCTAGCACTAGCACCAGCACCTCCACCTCAAGCTCCTCCTCTTCCGGCCGCCCCGCTATCTACAAAACCGTCGGTATAATCCTCGCCGTCGCCTCGGGCCTCTTCATCGGCGTCTCTTTCGTCCTGAAGAAAGTCGGCCTGCTCAAAGCCAACGTCAAATACAACGAAGAAGCTGGCGAGGGCTATGGATACCTCAAAAACCTCTATTGGTGGTCCGGGATGACCCTCATGATCATCGGCGAGATCTGCAACTTTGTCGCCTACGCCTTCACCGACGCCATTCTTGTCACCCCGCTCGGCGCCCTAAGTGTTGTCATAACCACCATCCTCAGCGCCATCTTCCTTAAAGAACGCTTATCCTTTGTCGGCAAGATCGGATGTTTTATCTGCATTCTTGGGTCTGTGATTATTCCGCTCAATGCCCCCGAGCAGTCTGCTGTTGCGAACATTCAGGAGATGCAGCACTATGTTATCACGCCTGGTTTCTTGACCTATGCCGGCGTCATTATTGCTGGCTCGACTTTTACCGCTTTCTGGGCGGGCCCGCGTTATGGAAAGAAGAGCATGCTGGTATATCTCAGTATCTGCTCGTTAGTCGGCGGTCTAAGTGTCGTGTGTACGCAAGGGCTGGGGAGTGCTATTCTAGCGCAAATTAATGGCGAGGCGCAATTCAACAAGTGGTTCACCTACGTATTGCTAGTCTTCGTCATCGCGACGTTGGTGACGGAGATCATCTTTTTAAATGTAAGTCTGCCCCCAAAACCACTAAATACGTAATGCTTACACTCGCCCCTAGAAAGCATTAAACATCTTCAACGCCGCTCTAGTAACGCCAACTTACTATGTCTATTTCACCTCCTCCACCATCGTCGCCTCGGCCGTCCTCTTCCAAGGCCTCCACGGCACCACCACGCAAATCGTTGACGTCGTTCTCGGCTTCCTCACAATATGCTCTGGCGTCGTCCTCCTCCAGCTTGCCAAATCCGCCAAAGACGTGCCAGACACGGCGGTTCTGAAAGGCGATCTTGATCAAGTCCGTACCGTCGCTGAGCAGGAGGAGCCCGAGTACGAGCCTCGCGCGGATACTATCCGTGGAGGCGCCGGGATCGTCCGTGCGATGAGTCGAGTGCGCGCGCGCAAGGAAGGCGAGGAGGCGAAACGGATCCACGAGGAGAAGCTGCAAAGTATGGCTGAGGCCAACGGCGCCGAATATGAATGGGATGGGCTAAGACGCCGGCCGACGGTGTCTTCAGCCGGCGGAGCAGGTAGTGTGCGGAGAAGGAAAACTGTGCACCCGCCACTGGGGATGTCGCATTTCCCGCCCCCATCCCCTCACGCCGACGACGATGACGAAGCCGCCGCCGAGCTTAGTGACGCCGACTCAGACCTCCACCCAGGCTTCTTCGGCCGCATCACCCGCCGTAGCCGGAAACGCAGTGATCGTCACCATCCACTTTCCGACGAAACTAAACCTCCAGTTCCCCTTTCCCGCTTACATACGACCGCCACGGCTAAGACCGCATCATCGAAGTACTCCTCATCATCCATCGACCATGATGACGACCCGCGAGAGCACGTCTACGGCCTCCCGCCTGCCCTTGCAGGGCACAGAGGTCCGGCGTCTGAAGAGGAAACCGAATACAAAGGCGCCTCTACATTCTCACCCCCATCCTCCTCCGCAGGCCCACACATCCATTTTGCATCCGACGAGCGCCCAGACTCCCGGGGCTCGAGCCTCGCGCCTCCGAAACCGCCTCCACATGCTGGTCCCGCTGCAGGCGCAGGCGGAAACAGACGCCAGTTCTCTTTCCAAAATGTCTTCGCACGCCACCGCGATGGCGGAGCTACACCGACCCCTCCACCAATCCCGGCTGACTCCAGCGAGAGGCCGCTAAGCCGTGGCGCGCTGAGCTTCGTCTCCCGTGGACGCAACAACACCGGTAACTCCGGCGCTGGATCGGCTTCGGCTTCCGTCTATCCTGGTGCAAGCGATGCGACAGAGGAGGAGAGGGCGGGACTGGTGCTGGGGGATAGTAATCGCAGCGGTCGTACCTCGAGGGGTTCGCTCGGTGGTGGGGCTTATGCTGAGCCGGACGCGTATGATGACGATGATGAGATTGATGAGGAGGGGAGAGGGAGTTATTACGGGGATCTGGGTTCGCGGTGGAGGGGTGGTGGGGGTGTCGGGGGTTTGAGTGATGATGACGATGATCAAAGCCGGCCGGGGCTGGGGAGGGCGGGAAGGGATGATAGTCCTGCGTCTTTTCGGGGTGAGGGGAGAGGGGGGAGGGCGTTTGTCTAGCGCACGCGCTTTGGCTGTTCGGGTGTGGGAGGGTGAAAGAGGGGAAGTAGCGTGTGTTCTGCAGCGTTCTGAGCGTAGGCGTAACGGTACTACTTCTGTTACTCCATCTTGTAACCGAGCATTGACTCCAGCTTGGCACAGGTCCTTGCCACTGCCTTTGGAAACGCCGAGAGCGATTTCAGGCCCGAGCAATACAACACCGCTTCCGAGAGATCATGTGACACAGCATCCAATCCATGACTATAGCTATGCATCTTTAAGTGCCCATTGTGCTGCCTAGAGGTGTGATAAGGACGCAGGTGTTGACTGAATGTGGCCGGCTTCGGTTCATACAGATTGCTCTCCAGAAGGATTCGCCGGAAGGATTCAGCTTGCATCTCGGAGTCGGCAACGACTCATGCGCCGGTGCGCTGGACGATTTCGGGGGCTTGTGTATATAGATCGGTGCCTGCCCGATCTCTTAGGCGGTAGATCCGATTTACTCAGCTGGGAAAGACCATTTCTGTATACCGCCCGCGCTATCATGGTCCTTATCACCTCCTCGACTGAGATAGCCCGATCGCCTGAGCAGGCGAAAGAAGTGGCAAGTCGGCTGCACATCACTCGACAACAATGACAATTGAAAGACGTGTGCTGACAAGAATCCAACAGCTTATGAATTTCAAGCGCATCCCCGAGTGGACACAAGGCTTCATCAAATCAATCACCCCTCAAACCCCCACATCCACTCAACCAAAAGAGGGCGACGTCCTCACCGTCGTTCTCGAAGGCGCAACCTTCTCTCCCATCGTCCTCGTAAGGCTCTCGCTTCGTAGTTCTGCGTTACCTCATCTCACGCCCGTCCGCAGGAAAACTCTCCTAACACTTTCATCTGGCGCGGAAGCCTTTGGGGTCTCTTCGTCGGCGATCACGCTTTCAGGTTCAAGCCTAGCGCGCTTACGCCGGGTGGAACGACCTTTGTGCATGAGGAGGAGTTCTCCGGGCCTTTGGCGTTCTTGATGAGTGGGATGTTGGCTTTTGGGAAGGGGCCTGAGAAAGGGTTTGAAGGGTTTAATCTGGATTTTAAACGGGAGGTTGAAGGGAGGGGATAGGTGAGGTTAGATTCTAGTTGAACTTGGGGGTTGAAGTGCCGGGGCGGGAAGAGTACGGTAGGGGTTGAGATGGCGTGGGCGGAGTCTTGAGAAGGAACAAGAGTTGAAGAGGTAGGGTAGGCTGGCGGTTTGATTGATGCCTTGCGATTACTGACACTTTAGAGAATGTATCCAGAACACCTGCTTACCTTAGGTAGCCTCTCTTTGTCTCCCTGACACAGATATGAAGTCCAAGGCGTAATCATTGGAGTACACTGTCAGGACGTGAATTTTAATAACAGGTACCTCAAGGTATGCGCGGGGTCGCGGGCGGGGCTTTTTCGGCGCGCCGCAAGATTACCACATGCAGCTAGTAGTATTACTCGCTTGCCGTTTGTGGTCAAGTTTGGCTTTCTAGCTTCTCTTGTTTGCGTATCCGCCGTTTAATCTCACTAGACGTCTTTCGCAGCCCTTCGAGAGGCCGCTCTTAACACACCGCTTCGTCACCAAATCGAGCCTAGCTTATAAAACTCAGTTCGACTAGCGAGCCGTAGTGAATCCTTCTCTTATTAATAGTATATCTCTTAGCACCCCCGAGGCCGTAATTTGTTAGTAAATAGCACTTCTGTACCTTCCCCTTTAGGATAATAACTGTAGATTTTGACGCTACTATAGTTATACTAGTAGTGTATCTCGTCTTAGCGTATACTCTACGGCAATAGAGAGATCGACTACCGTCGTTACCGTACAATAGCTTAACGTTCAGCCTTAATAACTATACTAACGTAGAGGTTATAGCTTACTTTCGGTAAGTTCTAGCTAGCTATTAGTAGAAGTAAAACTAATAAGCCTAAAGTTCGATCGCGACGATATCCGGCGGTTAATTATTGTACTTAACGTTAGCAACGCGGTGTATCTAAGCCGACTGAAGCCTTATCCGGAATTCGCCTTCTATCTAGTACTCTATCGGCTGTCGTTTCTATCGCGTTAGAAGGATAAGATTCGAGAGTTTAGAAGGCACGAGAGCACGCTATTAAGGATCTTTAATACGCTAGTAATTCACCTGTCGAACGAGTATAGAGAGCTATTAGCCTAGTACCCCCGTCTACGGAAGTATAGCAACCTTCGCTGCTTTACGAAAGTAGTTAAGCCCTACGCCGGCGGTAGATTGTTCTAGGGGTTCGTAGACGGCACGCTTCGACTAATTGCGCGTCTAAAGAAGTAATAGCGCCGGTTCTATAGTAGTTATAAGAAGGGCTACGGCGTGTCTTAGTAAGGCATTATAACGCCGGACGGTCTACTATCGAGTCTAATTAGCCCTTACTATAGTAGAGACAACGACTAGATTATGTTCGTAAGCTCGAGAGTGCTACGGCGTATTAGACGTATAATAACTAGCCGGCGGATACTCTATTTGTACGGCGATCTAGCATACTACTACGTATACGGAATTATAGTATTGTTTGATAACCGCTATAGTAGTAGTATCACCCCGTTATAAGAAGCCTTTAATAAACAACTAGCGTACGTCCGTGTTATGTTACCGCTAGCCGGAGCCCTCTCGGAGGCCTTACGGGCGCCCTGCGAGCGCCCCTACTCGGGGCCCTCTTAGGGCCTACACGGGGCTTAGCGCCTACTAACTATATCTTTTCTCCCCTCGGGCCTCTCCTATAGAATCCTTAGGTATTTAAGCGTATCTAATTTATACCCTACACTTCGATGCCCTGTCT
The DNA here is from genome assembly GCA_005059885.1 of Salinomyces thailandicus. NCBI lineage: Eukaryota > Fungi > Ascomycota > Dothideomycetes > Mycosphaerellales > Teratosphaeriaceae > Salinomyces > Salinomyces thailandicus. The sequence continues at coordinate 69,311 of NAJL01000060.1, read as the reverse complement.
ACTATCGTAACCTTATATTTAAATACCTTATTATCCTCTTATAGGCGGATAGCTATATCGAAATTAGACGACTTATCTAACACGACTACCCGAGAGCCTTCCGCGTACCGCCCGGAACTCTCTATAAGACTAAACCTTCGAATAAGCTATAACGGGATAAACACCCCGAACGGGCCCCTCCCGTAGTACTAGGAACTCTGCCTAGCTAGAGCCTACGGCTACCTTACGGGGCACCGCGGAGCTAGCTATAGGTATAGGACGTATCGAGGAAATCCTATAGGAGGACGTCGTTACCTCCCGTAAGTCGCCCGCAACGACCCCGAGGAACCCGGACTCCGAGGCCTCGAACTACTTCGAAGTAAAGGTCGATAAGCTATAGGGCGCGGTCTACGACCCCCCTTATAACCTAGACGTAGTCGACTAAGACAACTAGATCTAGGATTACCTAAAGCGGGCTATCTAGCTTAAATAGTAACTTACGATAGCCGCTAGGAAGGCCCTAGAGCCGAATAAGACGGTCCTTTAAGGCCTTACCTTAACTCTAACGAGTACGATAGAGGAACTGAAGCTTATAACCGAAGATCTCGGGGCCCTCCCGGAGGTCTAGCGGAAGCGTAAGCGCGCGAGCACTAGGGCTAGTCGTAAGTCCCCTAGGGACCTAGGTAGTTCGGATGTACGTAATATACGATAGGACCTAAATAACCTATTAAAGGGTAGGACCCCTTCTCTCTCCTCGCTTACGGCGGGAGACGTAGACGCGTAGAAACGCGCCCTAAATAACGAGTATATAACGCTCGTCGGCCGTAAGCCTAAGGTAGTAGAGCTTAATAGCCTCTACGACGTAAGGGTCTTATTCTAGGCCCTTCGCGGCCTCGACTCGGTTAAGGACCTAGGCAGCCGCCGCGACGCGCTTAGCGCTAAGGTCTCCGCTAGGAAAATCACCTACTAGGAGCCCTTTATAGAACGCCTCGACTGTCTACTACTACCCCCGGACATCCGGAACTAGTAGCTATTCGACGCCTAGCATAAGCTACGCTAGCGAGCCTATAACTCGTTAGTCGACTTTAAGACGGCGCTAGACATAGCCGAAGCCCCCCTCTTAGGGGACCTCTACCTATAGAAGTATCTAGCGGTCCTAGAGGACGCCGCGAGGCTCCCTCGCCTATACGACCTCTACTACCGGCTCTACGACGACGTTAAGCGGTCGCTCGCGGCCTATAGGCCTAAATAGCGCGACTACGCCTCGCCTAAGGCGCTTATCGATATAGTCACCGTACTAGAGTATAACGGCTATATTATTAATAAGCGCCCGGAGGAGAAGAAGCCGTATACCGGCGCCGCCTCGGACCCCTTACGGGAGAAGAAGGCGAGTCGTAGCTACGACCGAAAGGATCGCCCGCGGACGGACGCTATAGGTAAGTAGTCTAAATCTAACCTAGACAGCTAACATTCTACGCCGACCCTATATATTAGGGGGGGCTCGTAGTAGAAGAATAAGGGTAACCGCGATCGCGGAACCTAAGGGGTATACCCTAAGGTAGATAACTAGGGAAAAGGCTAGGGCTACTAGAAGTAGTAGGCGCTCTTATCGCCTCTCTCGGGGACCTTTCGGTAGCCCTAGAAGCGAAGCGAATCGTAAAAAAGGTTCGCCTTCGTATCCCCGATAGATCGTAGGTCGAGGTCCGCGTACTAGTCGACTCCAGGTGTAGTATTAACCTAATCCGCGAGGACCTTACGTACGCGTTCGGATTCGCCGTAAAGCCTAGTAAGCAGCGCCCTTACGCTAAATTCCTAAACAATTACCTAATAACCGTCTACGAGGCGCGTTAAATAGGCGTCGAGGCCCGCGACGGCTCTAGCCTCTCTCGCGAGTATACTTAGACGTTTTAGGGCGCTAACTTTACGGGGTTCAACGCGGTACTAGGTTTCGACTAGCTATACTACGCGAACGCGCTCCTTACCTTCCGCCCTTACGACTTCGTCTATAGCGATAACCCGGCTATAGGTAAGGGTGTAATCCGCTTCGAGAGTCGTATAAACGACCTTATAGGCTACGTAGAACGGGGCGAGTAGGCGTTTATCGCCTACCTCGCGAGCCTAGGCGACTACGCCGAAAGTCCCTCTATAACCGGGCCTTACGCGGCCGCCTTACGGAGACGCGTAGTCCTACTTTAGCGACCGCCGCTAAAGAAAGGTATAGAGATCGCCGTAGCGGAAGTATTCCCCGAATAGTAGCGGCTCCGATAGCTATACGAAGGACACGAGGATCTAAAAGACCTCCCTAGTTAGGCCTTCTACACGCTAGTCGCCGCTATCTTAGACGAGGAACTCCCTAAGTAGTACGAGCCGTACGACGACGTGTTCGATAGCGAACTTGCCGGTACGCTCGCCTAGCACTCGGAACACGACTACGCGATCGACCTAGAAGCGAATATAGCCCCTCCCTACCTACCTATCTATAACCTCTCGGGGCGCGAGCTTAACGTCTTACGGGAGTACCTAGATAAGGTACTAGAAAAGGGGTAGATTCGCCCTAGTAAGAGCCCCGCGGGGGCTCCGATACTCTTCGTCCCTAAGGCGGACGGGAGCCTACGACTCTATATTGATTATCGCGGGCTTAACAAGATTACGGTTAAGAACCGATACCCCCTTCCGCTTATTAGCGAACTTATAGACCGGCTTAGTCGTACGAGCATTTATACAAAGCTAGACCTCCGCGACGCGTACTACCGGCTCCGGATCCGTAAAGGGGACGAGTAGAAGACAGCCTTCCGTACGCGTTACGGCTACTACGAGTACACCGTAATGCCCTTTAGCCTAGCTAACGCTCCTACTAGCTTCTAGTCGTATATCTATAAGGCCTTAGAGGGCCTACTAGACAATATCTGTATTATGTACCTCGACAACATCCTTATCTACTTAGACAACGAAGAGGAGTATATCGAGTACGTCCGGATAGTCCTAGAAAGGCTTTAGGACTAGAAGCTATACGTAAAGCGTAGTAAGTACACCTTCTACATAAAGACCGTAGAATTCCTAGGCTTTATTATATCCCTAAGAGGTATCTATATAGATCCCGCTCGTATATAGGCTATCGCCGAGTAGCCCGAGCCTAAGGCCTATAGAGATATCTAGGTATTCCTAGGCTTCGCTAACTTCTACCGCCGCTTTATCTATAACTACTCGCTTATCGCGAGGCCCCTTAATAACCTCGTTAAGCTAGCCTAGTAGGAGGGCGCGTAGACGGGTAAGAAGAAGGACCTAAAGTACCTTAAGCGCGGATAGGAGTAGCTAGAGGCCGCCGCGGAGTCCTTTCGGGAGCTTCGCGGGGCCTTCTCTAAAGCGCTAGTCCTCCGATACTACGACCCTACGCTCCTATATATAGTTATTACGGATACTAGTAACGCTACGTACGCTAGGATACTCCTATAGCCGTAATAGGACGACGTCGAGGGCCGGCAGATCTACTAGTACCCTATTACCTACTATAGCTAAAGCTTTAAGGGCGCGACCCGTAACTACGAGGTCTACGATAAGGAGCTTATAGCTATTATAGAGTGCTTCCGTGTTTAGAGGCATTACCTCGAGGGTGCCTAGTACCCGGTCTATATAATCTCCGACTATAACAACCTTAAGTACTTTATAACTACGAAGAAGCTTAACGGCCGATAGGCACGCTAGGCTAAGTAGTTAGCGGCGTTCGACTTCGAGATTAAATATAAGAAGGGTAAGATAAACCCCGCCGACGGACTATCGAGAAGACCCGACTATTTTGACGGATTCTGTAAGGAAACAATTACGTCTAACCGTAACCTACTACTACTAACCTTATAGTAGAAGCTAGGCCGAAAGGGCGCCGAAATAGCCCCCGCCGAGGAGACGAGGGCAAACGGAGATATAGAGCCGAACGCCCTTACTATCGCCTCTTCCTCGCGCTACTACGAGGACGCCGCTTAGGAGCCTAATTAGCTCCAGGAGGAAGCGAACCCGGAGCTCGTAGCGCTAGTGTCTACCCGCTCGGTAGCTACTCTAACTCCTTAGTATTCGCTAGCCCCCGAGGAGGGTGCCTTACGGAGCCCTTACGGCCTTACGGGGACGCTACGGACGACCGTTCTAAGCAAACCGCCGCCCCTATAGCTAGCACCGAGTTCGCGTAAAGCTTAGTACCTCGATCCGACGTAGCCGTAGCTATAGAGGACGAAACGTCCTAGACAGAGTAACCGCTAGAGTAGCTACGCGATTTTATTAAGGAGGTCTAGGATCGAGACCCCTTCGTAGCTTCGCGGCGGTACGAGCTCTCTAATAGCACCGCTTATAACGGCTACACCTTCGACCGAGACGACCTCCTATAGGTTAATAGTAAGGTGTAGATTCCGCGCTGTAAACCGCTTAAGCTAGAGGTCTTAAAGCGTAATCACGACGACGACGTAGGGGGCTACTACGGAGTAATCCGTACCCGTAAGTCGCTCTAGGCTAAGTACGAATAGAACGGCCTTACGAGAGACGTCTAGGACTATATCCGGACGTACGACGTATACTAACGTAATAAGGCGAGGAGGTATAAGCCCTACGGCCTATTATAGCCCCTAGAGATCCCCGCGACGCCTTACCGTTACTTTTTAATAGATTTTATTATAGGACTCCTAGTAGTAGTTCGAAAGAGGACCGATATAAAGGACAAAACCTACGACGCTGTCTTAGTCGTAGTTAACCGCTTTTTAAAGTACGCCCGCTACTTCCCCTACTCTAAGACGATTAACGCGCCCGCTCTCGCGGACATCCTATAGCGGAATATCGTATTATAAATAGGGCCCCTCTACTTAATCGTTAGCGATAGGGGGAGCCTGTTTACTAGCGACTACTAGCGGACCTTCTACTTCTAGCTAAACGTTATTCGGAGGATAAGCATAGCTTTCTACCCTTAGTCGGACGGTTAGACGGAACGCTAGAACTAGACGCTAGAGAACTTCCTTCGGACGTACTACGGATACTACTAGGACGACTAGCTCGATAGGCTCGAAGTCGCGGCCTAGTTATTTAACTTAAAAGTCTACTCTACTACGGGTAAATCCCTAATAGAACTATATACGGGAGTCTAGGAGGACTCTATAGACGGGATCTACGCGGACCCGCCCCCTCTCGGGGGGGGGGGAGGAGAACGCGCCGCCCGACGAGCTAGCCGTCGCCTACCTAGAGCGTATATAGTAGTCGCGAACCCTCGCGCGCGATATAATACTCTAGGTATAGGCTACATAGTAGGAGCACTATAACAAGAAACGCTAAGAGTAATCGTTTAAAGTCGGGGATAAGGTGTTACTAAGTACTAAGAACCTACGGACCTAACGCCCTTTAAGGAAGCTATCTAGTAAGTACTTAGGGCCGTTCGAGGTTATAGAAAGGAAGGGGCTTCTAGCCTATAAGCTCGCCCTTCCGTAATCTATAAGCCGTATCTATAATACATTCTATATAGCCCTACTAGAACCCTTTCGGGGCCGCCCCGGATACTAGCCGGAAGTAGTCCTAGAGATAGACGAAGACTTTAGCGAGGATAATCGGTACGAAGTAGAACAGATCGTAGACTACCGCTCGACGAGAGGTAGCACTATATAATACCGCGTCCGGTAGCTAGGCTATATTCCGGAGGAGGATTCGTAGCTTACGGAGGACGAGCTCGATAATTGCTAGGAGCTCTTACGCGCCTACCTCGCGGGGGTAGAAGTACGCGACGCCCTCTAACCTAAAGGAGGCTAGAAGCGTAGGGGACGCCTAAAGGGCTCTAAAAATAAGAGGAAGAATTAAGCTAGCGGAGGAATATACTACTACTATATAGAAAATTAGAAGTATGCCTAACAACTCCCCCCTCTTATTCTCCCGCTATATTACATTCTATATACTCCTCCTCGCGGAACCCCCTTAGGACCCGCGAGGAGATTATCTAAATAAGAAAAATCCTAACTCCTATACCCGAGCCCGAGAGGGCTCCGGGAGACTACCGATACTAAGCTCCCTACCGGTCCTAGCTAAACAAAGCCCGAATTACTCCCTACTACCTCCGTAAAGATAGCGCCTACACTACCGTATCCTCTAGCCCGGTAGGCACGTTCCGAGGGAATTACTTAGCTAGAGGGTAGTAGCCGCGTTAACGCGCCGCTCCGCTACGAACCGTAGTATTCTACTACCGCTAGAATTCCTCTACCTCCCGTAAGGAGCGTACGAAGTCGGACCGTAGGTTTCTATAATAACGGCTACTCTCTCGCTCTAGCCGTTACTCGTACCGAGCTACCTCCGCGTATAGAGCGACGGCGTAGTCGATAATTAGGCGACGTAGCTTAGTAATCCGCGGCGAGTTATAAGGATAGTATAGTAGGACGACCCGAAGTAGCTCTAGGTAGTAACCTAGGATATTCGCCCCCGAGTTAGCTACGGAAGGAAGCGCTCCGTCCTCCTTACAACGAATTTTACGAGTACGGTAACGCTAGCACGCCGCACCTAGGCCTCGATCGTACACGTAATAGAAGCTGTCTACCTACCGGAGAAGCATCTCGGCGGTAACGCCCTCGAAACTAGCTAACTACTTAAGGCACGCGCGGTAAACGCGGTAGGATAGCCTCTCGGGCGCCTACGGTAGAGCGTATACCGGCTAATTCGCTATTAGGTCGAGGTCGCCGTAGTCGCTAGGTAGTATACGCTCGTCGCCCTCTAACACCGGACAAAACGCGTCCTTAGCCCGCCGCTTAGCGTAGTAAATACCGGACTATATAGCCGTACTAGAGGGATATAGCTCCCGCGACCCTAGCGGACGCCCCGCGGGCGTAAGAGACTTAGGAGGAGGACTAGGCGCGGAGGAGCTTAGAGGTACGAAGGAGGTCGGGGATTAACGGGGCGACGCGGTAGCCCTAGCGGCTATAGCTTCTCGCTAAAGCTAAGTAGACGCCGCCGCGTTCGTAGCCTCCCTCTCTATCTAAACTACCGACGTAATTAGACCCTCGCCTTTAGGACGCTAACCCCGGCGGTAGGCGGCCGCCGTAGTAATAGCACGTTAGCGATTAATTATACGCGTAGCCGAACCGCCGCGAGAAGGCTAGCGACCCGGGATGCTACGAGGATCCGAAGGACGCCCGCGAGGGCTCTAAGGACCGCTAGCTATAGCGATATTACTACCTTTACTACCCTTATAACTACTAACCGCACTCTCCTAACCGTAACGGCCTAACGCCTCCGTATCTAGCGGACGACGCGTCGTAGGCGAAGGCGAAGGGTCCTACGCGAACCCGGTCTTAGTAGCCGGTCGCGCGCCGGGAGGAGTAAATTAAGGGCGTAGGGCGTTAATAGCCGTAAAACCCGTAAGACGAGGTATACGCTCTACGAGGCTAGCTAGGCGCGAAGGCGAGGAACTACGCTTAGACCGCTAAGAAGGCAAGCGAGACCGCAAGCTTAATAATAGCGCCCTATATAAGAGCCTACGAGGCGAGGACCGCGAGCCGGAAGGAGGAGGCGGCGAATTAACTAGGGTAGCGCCGACGGACAAGTTCCCGAGAGCGCTAGCTAACTTAGTAGTTCCGGTAGGAGGCCGAGAGGCTTAAGGATTAGGCGGCGGCTAAAACCCGTTACGCCTAGTATACGCCCGAAACTACGCGTTGTCTAAAGTAATCTAGAACTCCTCGGCCGCTACGCCTCGACTACGAAGGCTCTCCTCGTACTAACGAATTGTATCCTTAAGCGTCTAAAAGACGAAGGTAGTAGGCGACTGACTAGCTAGGCTCGGTAGCGTCGGACTCCTTAAGGACTCTATACGGGACGTCGTAGGCGTATCCGACGAAGTAGGCCGACGAAGTGAATAAAGTAAATCACCTAAATAAGTAGGGATTAGAACATCGGGGAACGCGCGAGGAACGCGCGGGTAAGACTATCGACACTAGTAGCGCCTGTATAGCGGAAGTTCTCGATATCGCGCTTACTCCGCTAAACCCTCTCCTAACGCTTATTTAGTTCGTCGCTCGAAGGACGAGGAGTCGAAGGCGTTCTACCCGAGCGGCGACCCGAAGGGGGAGTCTCGCTAGATCTACAGCCGTAAGGCTATATAATAATTAATTATTAAAGAAGTAAGGAAGTAAGAAAGGTCTTTACGAAGGAGGTTAATAAGGTAGGTATATAGGAAGAGAGAGAGGAGTAGCCTCGAGGAAGAAGAGGCCTCTTATACCTCTAAGTATATATAAGATTACTACTACGGTTAGTTACAAGCTAAAGCCCGTTACCTAAGGGCGACAAAGGGAAATAAGGCTCGATATAAAGACTATAAGGCCCCCGTAATAACTCCGCTATATACGGCTTCACGTAAATCCTATAGCTCTCCGACTACAATAATACTAATAAAGGGATTAAAGCCTCGAGATATATACTATACGCAAATAACGACGCGCTTCCGTATATAGGCACCGCTAGCGACGCGCGAACTAGGCACCGCCGTATACGGACAATACCCTCCTTCTAGGAGACGACTACGCGCCGTAGCTAAGGGTACGCCGTAGCTTAACCCCTTCTAGCTAGGAGGCCGCCGCTAAGGGGGCGCGCCGCTACTAACCTACTATAGCGAGCCTATCCTAGGTACGTAAGCAGAATCCGAAAGGTCTCCGCGGCGTACCTAGCTAGAGACGAGCGAGCTAGCGGGCTATACACGAAACTCCCGGGGTACACCGCGCTAGAAACTAAGAAGCCGTCGCAAACTAGCGACGCCTTATACCCCTCGCTAGCCTACGTATATAGGGAAGGCCGAGGGGCCCCTACGGCGTACCTAGGTAGCAATACTAGGCCGGCAGAATACACGCGGGCCTCTAGCGGAGCGCGCCTTCGCTATACTACGCTAGGCAACGATACTATCGTACCTAGCGGAGCGTGCTTCCTCTACCTTATTTTTTTCCTACGGGGTTTCGGGGTAGGTTTACTATAGCTTAATCGGACGTCGTATAGAGACCTCTTAAGCCGCCCTACGGCTTCAGGACAGGCCTTTTTTAGGGGGGGGGGATAGTATTATGTTACCGCTAGCCGGAGCCCTCTCGGAGGCCTTACGGGCGCCCTACGAGCGCCCCTACTTAGGGCCCTCTTAGGGCCTATACGGGGCTTAGCGCCTACTAACTATATCTTTTCTCCCCTCGGGCCTCTCCTATAGAATCCTTAGGTATTTAAGCGTATCTAATTGATATAGGAATATCTATGTATGAATGAAGATATCTCGCAGCGTGTAGAGGTGCCTCGACCAAACAGTCAGTCTAAGACAGCGCTACTAGCTACTATTTGTAGGCGTAGCGTAGGCGAAGCGATATCTACTCGCCTTCGACCTGCCGGCTACCGCCTAACGTAATCTCTCGTGTGTGATTCCTAAAGTATCACACTTTCCCCGACGTACCCCCTCGGGGCTATGTCTTAGAGGCCTCACGTGCTTGAGGCTATACTACTATCACGTGTAGGGGAGGTCCACATGAAGACCGTCCGGTAACACTAATTCATACCCTACATTTCGATGCCCTGTCTACTATCGTAACCTTATAGGCACCCCCGAAGCTCCGTAAGCTAGCTTATATAACTTGACTAAAGTAGCTCTTTAATACGCTCTACTACTATAACCGAGGGTGCTATCTATATAGAATTTAGATAAGCTTCTTCCCTAGATTAAGAACTTGTATATATATAAACCTCCTATAATATAGTTAAGATTTAATAGAGTTATAGCCTTCGAGGGCTAGTATAAGCTAAGCGTCTTTACGCTTGATTAAAAAGCAGCGCTTTAAGGCCGTTAAATTCACTACCTTCCCCCTACGGCGGCGGCTATAGCCGCGGCTATATAAACTGTTAGAGCGTCTATAACAAGGTCTACTACAGGCCTTACTATATACGCTCTATCTACTACGTAAGATTAGTCTTAATAGTATTAACCCTCTAGTTAAGCGCTACTAAGGCTGTATCGTTGCTATAGTTATTACCGCCGTCAGAAGGCTTACTTAGCTTCGCCTCTCGCTCCTCTCTTCGAGCTATAGTCTCTACTAACTACGCGTAGGCCTCTTTAATGCTTGCTAGCTTCCGCTTTCGGTTTGTTACCTTAGCCGTGAATTTACCCTTCTTTAGACCTAGCATTAACGTCGCTACTAACGCCGTTAATAGGGTTAGAGGCACGTTGTTACCGCTATTAATAGTTATAATCGAAGGGCTAGAGCCTCTTAGTACACTCGATCTAGTAGCGCTGCTTCTTAGAGCGCTAGACGACGTGCTAGCGGATAGAGCCGTAGCCGCGTTACTACTTAATCGATTGGTTTAATCGTCGTCTTGCTCGTCGTTATCGCTGCTACTACTTAGCGTGCCTTCCTTATCCTTTAGCGAACGTTCTAGATTCTTACGGTCTCGCTCTACGACTCGCTTTTCCCTCGTAATAGTCTCGTTATTAGCCCTTCTAGCAGCCTTCTTCCTTTTATACGGCTTAACGACGTTGTAGATCTACTTCTTTAATAGACGCGTATCCTTAGTTAGCGCGTCTATGCCGCTATTGTCTTCTCTAATACCGTATTAGGTTGCTTCTAGGGTTGTAAGGTCTATCCTTATCTTCTTTATAACTACGGAGAGCGAATTGTACTTAAATCGAGTTCGAGTCTACTAATCTACGGTTACTATAGTCTAGAAGCCGTCGGTTCTATATCGCTCTCAATTAGTAAGGCAATAACGAGTTAATATTCCCTTCTAGCCTTTATTAACACCCCTCCGGCCGACCCTCTATAAGCTACTAGAGCTAGTACTAGTATCGAATTGATCGTAACTACTAGCTACAGACTGAAGCCGTTAAACTTAACTAGCTCGGCGCTCGCTCTAGCTCTTCTTCTCTTTACACTGTTTATTGTAGGCTCTACAAAAGCAGCCGCGTTACTTCTAGTTCTAGAAGGCGCTAGAGTCAAGCTCTACTCGATTAAGGACGACGTTAACTCGGTCGAGGCTCGTAAGACGCGCTATTACTCGATAGAAGGTACTACTAACGCCGGCGAAGCGCTCTAATTATAGTAGACGGTAGCTTCAGACGATGCTCTCAACGCGCGTTAGTCTATAGGACACGGTGTTAACTAGGTTGTAGGCAGCGGCGGCGGCGGCATCTCGCTAGCTAGCCGCTATTACGCTACTAGTGTAGTTAACGAGGCTAGCAGAACGAGTATATAGCCTATTAACGGAAGGATATTAGCGTTGTTTAATTCTATAGCTAATATAGACTAATAGGTGCCTAGTTACAACGCGTCGAAACCTTACAAACTAACATTCACTAACAATCGACGCTATACCGTATTAAGCGGTGCTATAGGCCGCTATACCTTTATAGCGGCCTATAGCACTAAGACAGAGTTCACGCTATAGTAGAGTATTCACCGTACTCCTTCTAGCGCTTAGCGTCCGAAAGGGGTGTTAAAGCGGCCTCTCGAAGGGCTGCGAAAGACGTCTACTGCAACTCTCTTCCTGTCAACCTCCACCTTCACCTGCATCTTCCCACACTTTCATCGGTCATCTACCATACCTCCATCAAATGTCAAAGCTGTCGGACAACCGCCTTGCGCCATTGACAGGTCCACCCTGGCTGGCCTGTACCATCGGAGGCTGTCCAAGTTCGCGGCGAATACCTTCGGGGCCGGATTCTTCACTGTCGACTGCTCCTGCTGGGGGCGAAAAGTTTTCCGGCATGTTGCCTCTTAAGGTAATCTGCCAATCATGAACAATCCACTCGGCTCTCTCGACGTACTCGCACTCGTCCTCCGGATCTGGCTCCCAGTAGGCTTCTCTGCGGACTACAAGATGCCGGCCTATCAATCTCTGCCGAACGAGAATCCCCAAATACCAGATAAGTCCCCATATTGGTGAAGTAATGCCGATTGTCGGCACGACATACCAGATGATGTGGGTGACGGACTGATGAAAAGGTGAACCTTGCTGAGGCTTCAAGAAAGCTGTGATAAGAAGCCAAGATGTAGCCACCGCATAGAATATTGCGTGCACTGGTGACAGCCATGGGCGGTAGCGCCGACGCTGCTGCCAGCCAAAGGACTGCTGTCGGAACTTCACCATCAAGAGGCCGACCGACACCCAGCAGCCGATCACCAGGATGATGGTGTACGAGTATAGCGAGATCAACGCCGAATATGCCTTGCGAGGATCATGGATGGACGAAGTTACCGCAATGAGTAGCACAGAGGTAAGCCAGTGGAGTACAAATGCGGCAGTTGGCGCTTTTTCGGATTCGTCGTCAGCGAGGTCCCGGTGTCGCCGCGTATACCGCTGCCAAAGCCCGCACGGTGTCGTGTAGGCCGACGCAATGTAGAGGGAGAACGGTAGGATGCCTTCTTTTGCGATTTCCTGCTTGACTCTTCCGGCTGTAAAAGTCATGACCCAAAGATTGCCAAAAATGGAGATGGCGATCAAGGCCGCCATCGCCCTCTCCGATGTGCGATCAGTCTCCGACGTAGGATCATCTTGCCGAAAAAGACGGTCGAAAAACAGGGTGGCGAGGTCAGTGTTGCCACTTGAGCCTGAGAGAACATCATCCTTGTCGACGACTAAAAGATAGCTGATGTTGACTAGGACGAAGAGCACGATCGCGATGGTCAAAGCGAGTACAGTGTACTTGGGAAAGGTTTTCCTCGGACTCCTTGTCTCCGCGAGAACGTAAAAGGGCCTGGGCATATCAGCAAATTGATCAGGAAATGCTCTGTCAACGGTCACGACTGGCTTTCCAACCGTCACTTACTGTTCAAAGCCGGAGAAGGAGTACATGCTGAGCAGGAGCGAGGTGGACCAGGAGGCTGGATCGGAACGCTCGGTGTGCCAGACACCTTGGGTGAAGTTTTTTCCAGGAACGTTTTCGGATCCACCGAACTGACCTGCGGCCTTGGCGATGGCCAGACAGATCATAGTGACTAATAGCCCTGTTTTGATGATGGCAAATGCGTTGTTGACCTTGATGCCGAGACCTCTGGAGAAGATGTGCGCTAGCACCACCAAGCTCAAGATTGCGATTGCGATGCCAATAGTGGTGCTTCTGGCAGGTACTTCGTCCGGGTTCGAAGGGTCATACGTTCCGGAAGCGATCATGGCCAAATTGGCGAACGACAAAGCATTCCCGCTCAAGTTGTACATGAGAATGAACATGACCGCAAACGAACAAGTCGTCCTCAGGTGGCTCGGACGTTTTGAGGACGTGGATCCGTCTGGAAACAAAAACTCGAGGAAGTTTTTCTCCCCGCCAGACCTGGGCACACCCCGAGGCTCAACCTCACCATGAACCCTTCTCTGCGGCATAGAGAGCCCGCATTCAAGCCAGACGTATAACCCGCAGACCGAAATGATAGCTCCTAGGACCCAAATGAAGAGGGCACCGCCGATGCAGCCAGTCCCACGGAGAATGCGATGCGGTATCAAGAAGACACCAGAACCGATTGTCCGGTTCAGGATCAGCGCGACTACAGACCATTTGCCAATTTTGTGTCGATCCACGGGGTTCGTCTCCAGCCTTTCATTGTCGTGACGGGATGCAGCTACAGGTGGCTGTCCCAGGAATGCTTCTTCCAGAGGGTTGTAAGGCATGGCTGATGGATGAGGAGCAATTCGAGCTTGCGAAGAGGCACGAAGCTGAACGGCGAAACAATTGACTTAATGGACTAACATGAACGAGATCTCACTCGACAGAATGGCAGACTTACCTAGTAGGCACGGGTGAGGCTTCATATGGCCAGATGGTTGACCATCCTGCGGTTACTTACCAGTCTTGCGCCCTCAGCATAACGTACCACTGCGCATAGCCTCTTGACACCTCATTCTGGAATGCTGCCTTGCCATGGAGCGCCGCCAAGGAAGCCAAGGTAGTTATCACAACGACCTGAGCTTTGCGATTGGTCGTAACACAGCCAGATGCGCCTTTTTCCCACGCAGCTGCCTCGAGCTTGCGCCACGGGCGCTGATTGGCGAAATACTTCCCAAACAGGGAAATATACTGAGCTATCCAGGTTTACTTCGTGCAGGAGTGTGGAAGGCAACAGCTCAGCCGCTCTGAGATAAGGCACAGCCTCGACTCTTGCGCCCCGTGTCGCCCGCATACATCTCGACATGGACATCAGAGAACGACGAAAGGCAGCTGCCCCGCCGGTAAGCTTCCACCTACATGTATGCGACTTGTGTGAACGACAGAGGCGCAGCAGTCTCTCGAACTCACTGCGATACTTCTGCTGGCCTGCTTCCCCTTGCAGTCGATGGGCGTACACCCTGCTTTGGACTTGCATCCAACCAAAGCCTCACTGTGTACATTGAAGAGCTTCGCGTGCAACGCGCACAGGCTTGGAGCGGCCAAACATGGACTTCGGCGCCAGCGACATTGTGAAAGGGATTGAGCTGGCCATTACCATATACCAATCTGGTTTCGTCGAAGAGAACTCAGCAAGTGAGAAATCTCCCCCTAGTGCTGACCTTGCTAGTCTGACCCGGCGGCTTTAGATGTCCGCTACTCCAATTTCCAGAAAGACATAAACGACTTTCGGGAGCTGCTCGAGAGGCTCAGTCTCTCACTTCAGCGGGCGCATGATCGTTACCGTTACCGGGGGCCTTTGATCAGCCCTCAGGCCCGCGACCCGCTTGCAGAGGACTTTGAGCAGGAGCGAAGGAGCATCGTGGGCAATTTCGTTGCCACGCTCACGGAGTGCGAAGCGCTGCTAGAAGAGAACAAAGGGTACCATGTTGAAGCTGGCCAACGAAGTACTCCGCTAAAGAATCTTCAATTCGTCTTCACCCAGCAAGAACAACGCGCAGACGATCTCCGTCGCCGCTTGCATTTCCATACCGAAAAGATTCGGTTTGTCATTGACCGTCTTCAACTCGACTTGCTCACCGACCTGGATGCCAAAGTAGACGATATTCTTGGTCTGGCTGAAAGAAACATCCATCTCACCGAAGGCGTCTTGTTTGAGATTTTACGATTTCGCCAAGATCTGGTCGGCTTTCCCCTCGGGCAGACTCTCACGCGCGACTTGGTCTCGGACGATCTTCACATCGCTAGCGATGCTATTGCGGCTAGATTTCGCCGCAGTATGGTAGTCGAGGGTCTGTCAACTACGATGACTGGCATGCCACTTGCCCGAAGCTTCGACGCTTTGCTTACGCACTTTCAACAAAGCTACGATGGCGGAGACCAAACGCCCGAGAAGTATCTGCTGTTCCTCAAGGCCCGCTGGTTGCTGGGTCTCATCAAAGAGAGTCAGGAATACAAGGACGCGCGACCTGGGTGGTACTTCAAGCGCGCCGTCAATCAAATTGACCATGCGATATTGACAAGATCTCGGAGACCACAAGAGATGCTGGCCTTCGACGAGCCCGTCTTGATGAGCTTACCGGAGCCGCAATTCCAAGTCTGGCTTGCGCCGGCCGAGATCGCTCGAGATCAAGGCACCAGAAGACCGTATGAACAATGGGGTCGTCGTCCTGACGAACGGGAAGTCGCTCAAATTGAGCTCGACTGTGGAGAAGATCAGAGCACCAGTAACACTGTGACTGTGTTCAAAAGCACCGACGCCGACTTTCGAATAGTCCAAGTACTCAGGCAACCAAATGAACGAGTCATTATTCCCCAGCAAGTCAATAGCTCAGAGCACAAGCTGATACCACGTTACGCACTGCCTACGCTGAGAATACGCCCGGAACGAGGAAAATCTATTCACCTTCAAATCTCTGGCCGACCTACACAAATTCCAGACGGCTCTGACAGGCTACGACGTATCGTACGACCATGACTCCAGCAAGGTGCTTTGCCAATTTAGTGATAAGGCGAAGTCCCTAGACTGCGACGGTCGTGTCCAGCTGTGGCAACACCCCATCACTTTTGTACAGACTGAAAGTGCTGTCGAAGACCTGGGCGTTCGGTCCGAAGGCTCGCCGAACTCGGTTCAAACGGGGACCCAGGCTCATCGCGGAAGCTTCACGTCAACGCTTGCGCCGACTGTCAACGTCACCAGGACGCCTGATGGGGATGGATGGGAAGGCCAACCTCTCAAGTTGGCTGTGCTTGTCATTTACACCAAGCTTCGAGAGAACAACACGGATCGCTTCGCTGTCATTTTCATAGAGCTTGAGGTTGGAGTCTCTATTCGTCCGCAAGAGTGCAGTTGCAGGGACGATTATGACAAGTGCTCAAAGCTGGTGCTGTCTAAAAGGGACCAGCGAAAAATGCGAATAAGGATCTGCTACTCCGATGCCAATACGAGTGGTCAGCCGGACCCAAACACATTCGATATATTTCCATTCCAACTACCACGCAACCCTGCCTTTGGCCAGGTCGCAGAGAAAGACACCAAGTACGTCATACTCAAGTTTCGTACACTTGAAGAAAAAAAAGCGTTCCACAATGAGCTCGAGCTTCGCTTTAGGCTTCGTGAGAGGCAGTACGAAGACAGAAAGAGATTCCTCCTTGAGATGAGGAGGCAACAGAATCAACGAATCAGACCCGATCACAGGCCCACGCAGACCGGTCCCCGATTGCAATCCCTGCCGGCTTTGGCAAGTACTGCAAGCTCTCCTCCTCGACTTGAGGTGCCAGACAGCGGGCCGGCGTTTCATGTACCTGTCTCACCAAGCAGCAGAGCGATCACATCACGACGTCCGAGCGGGCAGAGCACCTCCGCGTTATCATCTGCGAGTACTGGAGCAAGTAGCAGCGGGAGTATGACGATGTCAATGCCGATAAGCATCAATGTTCGGTCACGCCATGGCAGCGACGACTTGAGCCCCGGCTCACGACAAGACTCAGCTAGCCCGTTAAGAACCACGCCATCCTTCATAAGCAGGCTAAGAGATAACTTCGGCAGGAGATGAACAGCTGGACAAGAAGCAGACAGTGTGCTGCTGTATTGTCCTCTCAACTCCACCGCATTTGACACGCCGTCGGAAGTAAAGATATCTGCAAGAACCTTACTTTGCTTGACTCTCCCACACTCCGCCAAAGAGCCTCTCCATCCAACCCGAGATCCCAATGAGAGGCTCTACCTCGACCAAGCGCTCAGACTCGTCGATTTCTTGTACATCGCCGGCCAACGAAAGGTCTGCAATTCTGAGACGCTGGTACTGAGTCTTGTTGAAGAGCACCCACCAAATGAGAGCCAGCGGGAAGGCGGCCAGAAAGGTGTAGCCCAGGAAGAACCGCTTGACGCTCCATCCGCCTGGGAAAAAGACGTTGAAGCCTAAGAGGAGGATCTTGATGATTATTGCATACATAACCAGGTATGCGTTGCACGGCTGGAAGTGGCCCTTGCACGGCAGATTGTCCCGCGGAGATCCTGCTTCTTCATAGCGTGGCAGAAGTGAAGGTAAGCAATGCAGGTTGCCATACGGTTCAGAAGCGAGTTGATTGTCACAAGATCCACAGAATTCTCCGTGACGTCCGCTGTATCGTCACTGACATTGAGTAAAGCCAGCAGGCAAAACGAAAAATGCGGGAGCGGCAAGCAGTCTGGCACACGGTAATCTTATCTCGCCTGCAAGGCAGACATACGGCCAACGCGCGAGCTGCAGACGGCATCAGGGTCATCTTTGACATTTATACGCGATTATGGTCACCCACTTTGGGTCCAGATGCTTGGAGCGTCATACAATGCGTGCAGAGCTTTGTGGTCATTGGAGTGACTTCTCACTGTCTCGTCTCTGCTCCGGCGGCTGAAGTTGGACTGCCCTGGGGAGATCGTGCACTCCCTAGCTTAGGTAATATTCAAGATGCTGGGCAGCCGACTTGAGACATGTCGACGGGCACCTCTGCCTTCACGGTTCAAATAGGCTACGATCGTCAACACTTTCTTGTCGTTCACGACATGCCAAAGCGTTTCTGATGTCTTCCTGACTGCGCTCTCGCACCCGCCCAACCAATCTTTCGCTTCTCATCTGCGCCAGCACCTTCACAACCCTTTTCGATGCGCTCTCGCCGTTCGCGTCCACCGAATAGACACCACTACCGACCTCGCCATTCGTGCCAACTGCAGCGTCAAGTCCTTCGATTAGGGGCACGCCATCCACTCCTGATGCCCCCTACAAGCGAACCGAGCATTCGTGCAGAGTAATAGATGTCTGTCACCCGCTTCCTCGAGTGGTATATGCACCAGTGAACCAAGCAAGGCCCACACAGTCTTCAAGATGCGCATAAGCGGTCCAATCGAGCCGCGTGAGATACCGGACTTTACTGCGCCCGGGAAGTTGTGTACCAGAGACAATTCAGGCGCAGCCGCCTGGTGAGCTTCAAGAGCCAGAGTCGTGATAGCCGCAGTGTGGCGCATCTTTGCCGGTGGGCTCAAGTCAGTGCCTTGAAAGTCGGACATATTGATATCGCCCTCGAACGTAGCACCGAACGTCGTAACGACTCGCCTCAGCCCATTGGCTTGGCGAATGAGCGGCAACAGCTGGGAGATGGAATGATTTCGAGCGTAAATTGTCAGGGCTGATGCGTAGTGCAATCCTTCTTGAGTCGCTACCGACAGTCAGCGACAACAGTGACTGTATTGCAGAACGTGCGGTATACATACTACCGGCGATCTCCAGCGTGCCCACTGTCAAGAACAGAACGTTGACGGTCTTCTCCTCAGCGGCCAGCTTGTTGCAAAGATTCTCCACGTTGCTTATGAGGCTTGTTTCGTGCTTGATGAAGATGAAAGTACCTTCCGGGTTGACGTCTCTACACTCCTGCGCAACCCGCTCCCCAGCTTCTTGAGAGCGACCGACAATGTACACTCGCGGGCTAGCAGCGTACTTGGCGAACTGTCTGACTGTCGTCTCACCGACTCCATCGGTGGCACCGACAAAGACTGCTACCAAGCCAGGCTGCAAATCTGTCTTGATGCGAGCATTGGAAGATTGAACGAGGTCAAGCGATACCATGATCGTTGCGCAGTTGTCGTCTGAATTTTTCGGAGCGACTACCTACCGTTCATTATGCGCGAGCTCTACTCGAGAGCATACATAAATGGTTCAAATACCTGGCGTGTCTGGGTAGCATCGCTCGACCGGCCTAGGAACGCCGTGTCGGTCGGTCTCGCGCTCCAATGCCTCAACAGTTGGACGTTTCAGGTTGCATCAATCATCTCATACGATCACCCTGCGAGTTACGTGTCTTACTTCTTGCCATTCCTCCTGTAGCTGAATTCGCTGATCTGAGTCAATTGCAGCAACGTGTTGCGTTGCACTCGTGTTCCTTCTGGCTTGGCTGCGGCATCCATGTCGTGCGCAAAATCGACCGTGAGGTAGAGATCAACGCCAGCGGGCGAGGATCGGTCAGCAACAGGATCCGGCGCCAAACGCCCGTACGGAGACGGAGCAATATAGTCGATGTCGAGCGGTAGGATTACCACATTGACAGGTATAAAGCCCAGCTCGCTTTACTGCTAAACGTTCTATAGTTTAATGTAAGTCCACGTATGCTTGAGTGCAACCAAAACCCTTCACTTGACATATTAGCAACACTTTTCTCGAAATGTCTACTCTTCAAGTCCCAGAAGCAAGCCTCTACCACGAGAAGACTGGAAATGGCCACCTCTTACTGTGCATTTCTGGAGCCGACGGGAGTTGTGAAGTCTGGCGAGGTCTCGCAGAAAGTTTGAAGGACCGTTTCACGGTCGTGATGTGGGATCGTAGGCTTAACGCTCGAGATACGAGGTATCGGGCATAGCTAACAAGACATCAGGCCGCGGCTTCTCCAGAAGTCCTCTGACCGATGCCCAAGACTACGAGCACAGGCTGGAGACAGACGCTGACGACGCCGCAAGACTGATCGAAGAATACTCCCCCAATGAGCCCGCCACAGTAATCGGCAACAGCTCCGGTGCCATCATTGCCCTCAAACTCCTTGTCCGCCATCCAGACCGCATCCGCACTCTACTCCCGTACGAGCCCCCAGCCTCCAGAGTACTCCCCGACTTCAACGACATCTGGACAACGCACGAAGACGTCTACGCCACCTACCGCCGCGCAGGCCCTTTCCCAGCTCTTGAAAAGTTCGCCGAGCTCACCAAGACCGACCAAAGCATGGTCAAGGCCTTTGTCGATTTCCAGAAACCCTACCTGTTTTCCAACCTGCAGTATTGGTTCGAGCGCGAGTTCATGACGTACCCTCAGGCGAGCATTGACATCGAGAAGGATTTGAGGCCGTTGCAGGAGAAGCTGGTTTTTGTAAATGGCGAGCTCTCGTCAAAGGAACCTTACCAGTATCGGGCGAACGTGGCGATGGCTGAGAGGCTGGGTTTGGAGCTACAGCATTTCCCTGGTGAGCATATGGGGCATGCGACACACTCGAAGGCTTTTGGTGAGAAGTTGGTCGAGGTCTTGAGGGCGAAGAGCGAGTTCTATGCTGAAGTGAGATATCTACTAGATCTCGTTTACCTTATGATTTGATATGATTATGAATGTGATAAAACCCGGTAGTTCTGAGGTGGAGCGAAGACAAGACGCGAACTCGGCGCTCATATTGGCCAGGTAAGGTACGCCAAGTGAGTTTGGTGGAGCTCCCATCGTACCATTATGTCCCGATCGCATAGAACGGATCACAGGTAGAGCAGAAAATGCTCGTTGCGGTCGCCCAGCTCCGGCCGATCGACCGCTCCCTTCGCAATGGCACTACGCTTCCGCCTATTAGTGACCACCACTACCCACATATTCAAGGCTGTCAGACACATCGACATGCACGTCATACCGATGGCGAAATGGATACCTTTGAAGTAGCGAGGAGCCGTCTGAGTCTTGAAGATGAAGCCAATCGCCGCACCTGCCGAGTTGCCTACTAGCTGGATCATGCCTGTGGCAAAAGCGCGCTTGAAGTAGCCTGCGTTGTTGCAAGCAGCCCAGACCAGGTTAAGCGACGTCGTTGAGTAGAGACCGAGTGCGACCATGAAGACGGCGAAGTAGCGGGCGCCGATGCTGCTATTTGGAACGGCTAGGATGACGTAGCCGACGAGGCAGGAGGCTAGGCTGCCCATAAGGAAGGGAGACCGGACCTTCAGACGATCGGAGAGCCAGCCTGTAACGAGGTAGGAGATGGCGGCGGCTGCATAGACTGGCACTGTCAGGAGCTGTGCGTTGATGGTAGACGTGAAGCCCAGACCAGCAATGATCTTAGGCATGAAGGTCGTAAGCGCATACAGCGTCGTGTCAATTCCAAAATGGCTGACAGACTGGAGGTAAAGCTTGGGGTCTTTCAAACAGCGGACGATTTCAGACCATGAGAAGCGTTCGTCCGCATCGTAGACGCCTTTGTTTCGCTCGAGCCGGACGGACATGAGGTCCTTCTCGGACTGATCAAGCCAGCGGGCTTCGTTGACGGTATTTGGAAGCCATAGAAATGTGATTGGAGCCAGGCAGAAAGATATGATGCCTTCCACGAGATACCTAACGAGTCCGAATCAGCAATAGTCCATCTTGATGTGGACGATCTCAACGTACATCCACTGCCAGCCATGCAAGCCGGCTGTTTCCAATCGTGTCAATCCAAAGGCCAACAAGCCCCCAAAAGCGCCAGACACCGCCGAAAATGTGAAGATGTATGTCTGTCGCACGGCATACTCGTCCCGATTGTACTATGTGCGGATCAGCAAAGGATTCTGTCGCTCTGGGATCAAGCGTACGTACCGTCATGGTAACATACATCAACACGCACGGAATGATCGCAGCCTCCGCAGCCCCGAGCAAGACACGAATGCCGACTAGTTGATCGAAGCTCTTAGCGAAGGCAGTCCCTATCGTGAGAGCCGACCACGCGAGACACGAGCCAGTCATCAGCAGCTTGGGCGTGAGGATCTTCAGCATGATGTTCCAGAAGGGCTCGAAGACAACGTAGGTTGCGTATACGACTGAGACTGCTGCGCCATACTGATTGCCAACGAGTCCGAGGTCGTCGCTGAAACCGGTCAGGTTTGCGTTGCCGATGTTGGACCTGTCTACGATGGTCAGTGTCGCTCTCATGAACCAGCTGGGTCAGAAAGGCGTTACCAAGAAACGACATCAGATATAAAGCGCCAAACAGGGTAATTAAGTTGAGATCGATCTTCTTGACCACCTTCTTCTCGGCGGCATGGTCAATGATGCTTTCGACAGACCCAACATCGTGATCTTGCTGTCCTACTGGCCTCTGGTCGGTGGACAAGCTCTTTTCGTCGGCGTTGTTGTCCATATTGAGACGCCAATGACACTTTTACCCTTGCCGTGACGGACTCTCGGTTCGCTATAAAGCGACGTCGTTATCTTTGGTGGTCCACGTTCATGCAGGTACTTGTGATAGGCCAAGCTGATAGCTATGCCGTCGCAAGGCTGAGAGTATGCAGTACAAAGTCAAACACACTGCCTATCATCACGGGCGTCAGCCCCATTGATATATTTGGCGGGGGGTGGGCTATCTTGTGAGCAAGTATGATATACAGCAGACAAAGCAATCACTGCTGTCTGGCTTCCAGCCCGCTTCGAGAGTTAGGATCCCCTTCATCAACGACTGAACAAATGGCAGCACTCTTCTCGTCACCGCCTACCGAAGGCAAGCCTGAAGTTCCAAAGTGGATTCCACCGGAGCCAACCAAGGAGGCTCTCGACTGGGCAAACCTGCACACAGTAAGTCCACAGCGACGCAAAGCACGACTAGAACACCAACGCCCCTCTAATCAACAGCCACCAGATCGAGCTAGCTCTTCTAGACTCCCCCGACCCGCAAGTAGTCGATAACCTCGTCCAACTCACCAAGACCGCAATCAAAGAAGACGGCTTCCTCTACCTCACCAACTACGGTATCTCGCTAGACCAGCTGCACCGCCAATTCAATCTCGCTCAGTACCTTCATCGCAACATCAGTGCGGGAGACAAAGAGCGTTTGCTATGGAATCCGCAGTCTGGGACTTTTGCTGGTTTCAAGCGTCGGCTGGGCTGGAAGCGTGAGGCGGGTGACTATGATGGGATTGAGCAGTTCAATTTCTATCGTCCGCAGTTTGAGGATCCTGAGAGCAATGTACCGGAGTGTATCAAGCCGTTTATGGATGAAATTATTGCATTCTGCGAGGTGAGTCTACACCAGGAGATCTGTAGGGTGAAACACCTTGCTGACAGTATTGGAAGTACTTGACTTACTCCGTCAACCGCCGGCTTCTGAAGCTGCTGTCGAGAATTCTGGAGCTGCCGGATGACTACCTGTGGGACAATGTGCAGTCGCACGAGTGGCCTTTGGGCGATGGCTACTTCCGACATGCCTTGTTCTACCCTTTGCTTGGAGAGGACAAGGAACGTCGCAAAGGCGTGAGGATGTATGGACACACGGTAAGCAGCGTCGCCTTACTGAAAAGCACTCAGCAGCGAAAGACGCGACTCACATGCAGTAACACCAGGACTACGGCTCCACAACCCTCCTTTTCTCCGTCCCGGTCACAGCCCTGCACATTTGGTCCAAGCACAACAAATGGCAGCCCGTGAAATACAATCCGGGCGCCTTGGTCGTCAACCTCGGCGAAGCCCTCGAAATCATCTCCGGCGGCCACTTCAAAGCGACCAAGCACAAAGTCACGGCTACCCCAGAAGACCAAGAGCACTGCGAGCGCCTCTCGCTAGTACAGTTTAATGCTTCGATCGGAGACATGCGGCTGACACCCGCCGTCGCCTCCCCCTTGCTCCAACGCGAAGGCTTCGTGCCAAGTCAAGGCATCTTCCAACAGTACAAGAAACTCATGGACGCCGGAGTTCCGGTGAGTACCTTAGTAACCACCCCTACCCCACTGTCGGACGCGAGAGGGCCGAAAGGAGCCTATAATACCACATCGCGATGGGAACATCGCATCCTAGACAAGACTCCCAAGAAGACCGAAGATAAGGCTGACGCTTTCTTGCGAGTGGGCTACAGGTCCCGACGAACAAAGAGTGGCGAGATATCCAAATCGCAACCAACTCGCAGATCGCACCGGAAAGCCGGCCAGGAGGTATCAAGGAGATAAATGGGGTCAAATATGGTGTGGACAAGTTTTTCGGGGTCGAGGTGGCTTTGCCTGTATAGTAGGGAGGAGCGGGGGCTTATGATAGCGGATGGTGGGGCCCTGGGATGAAGAGATAAGCGTGGTTATAAGGTATAGGAGTCAGCGTTGAATAAGGTAGGATGGATCTGTCTAGGCTTGCTTCCTGCCGTAGTTATCCTTGAACTGTGGCCATGGCCGAGATAGGTTTCTGTTGGATCTTGCAAGTAGGCTAAGCGGCTACGCTTTGCTTTCCCTGTCGCGCATGTACATGTCAGGACTGCTCGTACGTACCCATGTCTTCTCCAGTCCGGGGATTTGTCTTGAGGATAGGGTTGGGGGGCTGGAAAGACGTGCAGCTATATAGCTGCCATTAAGTACAGGCTTTCAAGCGCAAGCGCGAAGGGAGCCGGACAGCTGTCGAAAACTCAGTCTTGACGCAATAATTGCTGCACGATACACGACAGACTTTCCCTTGGCAGTAGGATGGAGAGTTTGGGGCTTGTTGCGCAATAGCAGCTCGATCCGCATTGCCTGGTGTTTCTTTTCCGCTTCTTGTTATGCATGGAAGAGAAATGGTAGGGTAGACTTATGCGGAGGTGCAGGTGAGCTGGGCTGGGTGGTGAGGGTGGCGCGGGATCGGGCTGGTCTGTCAGTGCGGTCATGTTGGATGGCCGCTGCATTCTCCTACTCCGTCAGATTATAGCCGATCCCCAATTCAGATACTGTACAAAGTACCTGCTCCTCATATCAGTAAAAAGGAAAAGTACGTACATCCTACACAAATTAGACCAATCCGCCCCCCCTCCAAACCCCACAGGACAGCAGACCGAAATGCCGTACCTTACCAGCCACTCCACCACAACACCCCAAGTACATGCTAGTAGCAGATCTCCCAGCCCTCTCACTTTCTCGCATCAGCACATCTGCACGACATGCCTTCCCACAGTAGACCCAACCTTACCATACCTCTCCAGACGCCTCCGCCACGTGGGAGACAAGAGCAAAAGAACCGGCCCATGCCTATAGCAGAGCATCCATATAGGCAAGGGAGTACCCTCTGCATACAAGCGCAATGGCAAGCCCATTAAATCCCGCGCGCTTATTATGCTGCAAGCCCGCAGTCTACCTACTCTGCCAACCCTGCATCAAGAAAAAAGTACAGTTACCTCACACGCTATAATACATAGCTCTACCCTTATGATGTACTTCCGAGTATTCTTTCACAGTAAGAGAGGGTTGAAATCTACCTAGCTACCTGCTGGCGTTGCTCGCGTTGCTGGCCTGGCGATCATACGGTACGCTACGACCAAGCTTGTTTGTTCCAGGCTTCGAGGGGCATTGGAGGGCTGGAGGGCTGGGTAAGTTACGGTTATGCTCTGTCGTTCCGTGTTACAGGGTCGGCGAGTTTGCTCTTGTTGATAGGAAGGACCGGGAGTGGCTTTTTTGGAAGAGGCGTGGGGGCAGAGGAGGGGTTTCGTAGGAGGGGTTTCGTAGGAGTTTCTCGTAGGATGGGGTAGCACTGTTGTTGTTGATGTTGTTTGATTTTGATGTTGATAGTAACGTAGACACAGTCCAGGCTTCTTCGCGCGGATGGAAGGCGGTACGAGAATGAACGACTCATGCAGCAGGGCGTGGGAGAGGTGTGAGCAGTGTGATAGCAGACAACGAGCGCATGTGATGTTGAGAAGTGGACTGGAGGTTCATATTGTCATATCACTTTCATACTTTCATCTTTTTCTCTTCCTTCGCTCTACGTGATTTCATCATCAGCTAGTCATCAAGTGTACACAATGCCGCCATGGTACAACAAAGCGCCTTCGTCTCATGTCTGCTCCTCCGCTCGATCATCTCCCACAGGTCTGCCAACATCGACACAGGGCTCTCCAAACCCCCTCCCACCTGACACGAACAAGTCCAAAGGGAAAAAGTAAAGAAAAAGTTTTTGGCCCGCGAGGGCATCTTCCGTCTCAGTATGTTTTGATAGTCATACGCCATAAAGCCATGCCCAGATCAGCACCTGCACCAAGACATGCAGGTCACAATTAAACATGATAGCGTAAAGGCCAGCACGCCGGCCAGTCGTTCCGCTCGGTTTCGTGGTATCGTCGCAAGAAAAGTCTCATGCAACAAAGGAAAGGACTGGTTGATGTGGAAAAACGGCAGTCGTTCGGCTCATTCGTTCGTTCGTGTAGTGGTGATTCCGTTCGTCATATTTCAAAAGCCATTGGTTTCTGGCCAAACTTTTGCTGCATGGCCACGCCGGCGTCGTATTTCATTCGTTGTTTTCGCATTGCTTCGACGTCAAACATCGGGTTCTCGGCGGCGGCTTTCATGGCGGATGCCTGTCCTTTGCGCGTCTCAATGGAACCCATACTGCGCATCTTGCGTAAGCCTCTCGACTTCTCCGCTGGGGGCGGTGATGCAGGTGGCCATTCGTCCCGCGTCATCTCCGTCACGTCTGCTCTGCTGCGGCCAATGGTTCTCAAGCCACGTGCGAGTCTCTCCAGCGCAGTGCTAGACTTGCTGCCAGTAGGTGCTTTCGGCCGGACAGGCTCAGGCGGGGGAGGCGGAGGTGTCTGATCGGCATTGGAGCTCGCTCGCGTCGACGGCCTGTCTGTGCTTTGGAAGCTGACGCCTGAGTCTGTCTTGCGAGGACGAGAGCCACCAGAGTCTCTGTGTTTGCGTGGAGAGACATCCTGTACGCCCAAGATGTCTGCACACTCGTTGATGACACTGTTGGCGAGCAGTAGGTACTTGCCGAGTGTTCGCGTCACCGCTAGCCAGCCATTGTCCTCTCCAGCGGCTTTGCCCTGCTGCATCAAGTTGCTGAGCATGCGCGGACCATGCTTCTCTACACTGATAATGTACTTGAAGAAGCCATCGCGCTGGCCCTTCAGCACTTCAGGCGTCAATGATGAAGTCGGCTGGCTAGACACTACCGGAGGATACACGGTGTTGAGCATGGCAACGCAATTGTGCTTGTTGAAAGGGAGCAGGGAAAGTTCGTTGATGAGGATCCAGCGCCGTAGGACAACGTATAGCTGGGTGTAGAGCGCTTCCACCTTGCGTTCCTTCTCCTCGATCGACTGGACCCATTGAAGCACGCCAGGATACCGATCCGAAAGCGCTACAGCATCTTGGTCTAGAGCAGCGCGGTCAATGTCAAGCCTGTGCATGGCGGCTGCCACTTCTCGTCGCCGGCGGGTCTCCAGGTCCTTAAGGTAGTCCAAGCCTGTAAGCGCCTGCGGGAAATCGACAAGGATGAGCTCAGAAGGGAAGCAGCGCCGGACAAAAGACGTAATGAAGCTTGGTGGTAAAGAAGAAGGCTGTTGAGGCAGTTGCGAGATCTGTGCCATGAGGTTCTCCTGGAAGGCATGGGCCACGTCGTGGTCCTGAAAAGACCGCTGTGGTGACGTGGGCGAGCTACCAGCGCTAGAGGGCGAATTACTTGGTGCCGAGTTCGGGCGAGGCGCGCAGTTGAGCGAGTACATGGTCCGCAGGGGAATCTCATAGCTGCCCGGGTAGCTCAGGACGTGATCGAGGATGAGCTGGTAGGAGGAGCCAGCGGAGGACACGGTGGTGGAGGAGTCAGACGACATGGACGGCCAATGCCGCTGCTGCTGCTGCTGCTGCTGCTGGTGGGAAGGCATGACGTGAGGTCGTAATGGGCAGGTGGCCGCGCTGGCCGTGTGTCGAGGCCGTGAAGGAAAGTTGCGGCGAGGTCGTGTGCTCGGCGGATGCTACCCTGTGTTGACACCCCGCCTCGCATAAAAACTCGAACGTCGAGGCTGAAGCTGCCTGAGGCGCACGAACAGTTGAAGTGCGGCGCGCCGGTATATGAGTGTTCGAAGTCGAAGGAGCGTGAGGGTGTGGAGCGGTGGGGATCACGGTCGTGAGAGGCAGGGAGGCAGAGGGCGCATGTTCATCATCTCGAGGGCCCACGGTCAAGCTTTCAGAAGGTCAATGCCTGAGTTTGCAGGTAGCCGCGTTGGTGAAAGCCAAACGCGTGAAGTTGGTCCCGTCGAGTCGGGGATCGGCCGGTGGACTGCGCGCTGCTCCTAGCCCGACCCGAGCCTCCAAGGACCAGCTGCTGGCGGCGATGCCCCGCGTCTGGCCGTGCTGCTGTTGTCCCTCGGACCGTTGGCAAACACGCAAACGAGCGTATAGCAGCAATATCGTAAGGGCTTTTATGGTGTGTTATGCGTGTGGGAGAGTGTTGACGGCTACGACGATCTGTCAACATAGGCGACGAGAAAGGAGCACCCCCAAACACGACCAGACACGAGATGCACGCCCGAGCAGACTCCCCACACTGGCATCACTACTTGGACCAATCGCGGTGGTGCGGGTTAGGCCGACGTCGCTTCGGACGATTGATGGCCAATCACAATTGACTCGACAAAGATACTCATCGAGGGCATCAAGCCTCCTGGATTCCTTTCTTTGCTCATCGACTGCACGTAAGAGCAGCAGATGCAGTATGAGCAGCAGCAGCAGCAGCAGCAGCAGACAGGAGCTCTACCAGCCATCTCACAGTACTAAATCAACACCCACATCTCCCTCCGGTTCTCCCCGCTTTCCCGACACGCCCAACCAAGCCAAGTCCCCCGCGCTTGTCACCAATCGAGCACAAACGCCTGCACTAGAGCCGACTAAGACTGTAAGCGTCCTGCAAGCGGGGATCTCTAACGCTCTCGCGTTCTTAGCGCGTCCGGCATGTCAGCCTTACCCCGGCATCTTTTATAGAGCGTCACAGCGCAGTAGTACAGTAGGCTGCACGCGGGCGAGTGCCGACTAGGTAGTCACTGTACGAAGTACGTACCTCTCCCCAAACTCTAAATCTACCCAAGGTAAGGTACCTCCTACTCTGATTAGTCTGAAGTCGCATTGCTATTGCAGGTATAAAGAAAGACGCCGTAAGACACGATGGGGTATGGAAGCAACAGTCTGACCTGCCACCGATATTCAACTCATCCACCATCTTGCAACACGGCTATCCCGCTACGTACTCGTTTGGGCTGGAGGCTGGAGACCAGACTCACCCATCACAATCACAATTCCCACAATCTCCTGCAGCCCGGACAAGCCACGACGGCCGCCCGTGCGGCTTCCCGAGCCAATGTTCTTACCTTATACACCCATCTCCACCATCGTCATTCCTTTGGGTCCTGCTACCTCCTACAGCGACATCCCTGTGCGCGGGCTGTGAAGTACACAGTACAAAGCAAGGTACCACACTTTCGTCCACACCACGAGCTGAGGTCAGCACTCCGCGACTCAGCAATCGCTGCTCGAATGACATTTATTGCCGACATCAAGCAGAGAGAAAATCCCATCCCACATGCCGCATCGGAAAGAGTTCCTTCGCGGCATCCGGGCCACCGCACTCCCGACCTCGTCGATGTAACCCCCGATCCGATCCCATGTTGAGGAAGAAGGGGCTCCTCTCGCCCTTATATGATAATACACGATGCTGTGCAGCAGGAAGACATGTCGCCGCTTACAAGCCTAAGGCACAGTCGATTATTGCAGTACTTACCTTACCTTATGGACAGCAGCCTCCTCGTCGTATTGCGGTCCTTTTGTACCTTTGCCTACCTATGCAGACATTCTTCCTTAGTAAGGTATTTTAACGATATACGCACGTCAGACGATGGCTCGCCGAGGCAAGAAGCTGAAGCACTGCTACACACTCACTGTGACTACTATACGACAGACGAAAAGAATGTGGCCGTCGAGTAGTCATTTCGGCTCATGTGCGATGGCGCCACAAAACGGACTGTCCGCGCCTCGTACGGTAAGTCATCTGCTTCTTTGCTGTCAAGTGCTATTCACAAAATTTTACACCCGTCCACATGCCGTTTGTGTTGCGCGGTGGCGTCTGTAGCAAGGAGCTGAAGGATGTCTTCATCTTCCGCGTTCGTCGGACGGGAAGGTCGGCTTAACTCGTCGGGCAGCGCTGTAAGATCCCGCTTTCCCCGGCCGATCATCACGCATGTGACAGTCGGGATGTGCAAACGGGACGAATTCGAGCGTTGTCGTCCGATGTGAACTACGAGTTGGAAGTATCATGGTCCAACGATACCTTAGGAATGCTTACACGACCTCCAGCCCAGCAATCGACATGGCAATGCTCATGCTCTCGAACGTTTTGACCAAGTAACCGCAACACAGAAACAGCATGTCACAGTAGTGAGAGGGCAAAGTGAGCACACTGTACAGCGAATGCAAGGTAGTCGTGATACCACCGCTTCCAAGCGGGTCTCCGTCTATTTCTTCTCGCTTGCAAAGAAAGCAACCTTCACGCCCTGAGCAGGCGAGAGAACAATATCCGCCTTGAGGCCCGGATTGACTTCCGTCCGACTCTCGAGCCGATCATACGTCTGCAGGATGCGAACGACTACATACGCCATCTCCGTCAAAGCAAATTCTACCAGCATCAAATGTTAGCTTGGCATTTTTGAAAAGACTGTACCACAGGCAAGCGAGGGAGTGGGTGCGGTAACTCACGCTGTCCAATACAGATCCGCGGTCCTCCGTTGAAAGGTATGTACGTCCAAGCCTTTGGCGTCCAGCTCTCCCAGCGCTCAGGCACGAAGGACATGTAGTGTGGGAAGCCCGAGGATGACGGTGGGTAGATGTCCTCTCTGCGCTGCATAACCAGCGTGGAATACCCTATCGGAGTGTCCTTGAGCACGGCGATCGGCTCGTCGCCGTTGGGACCGCCGCCGTGAGGAAGCGTTGTATCTTTGAGGGCGATGCGGACGTTATACGGCACGACGGGATACAGACGGAGAGTCTCGTTGAGGGTGTGTTGAAGGTATTTCATGCTCTTGAGATTGTCGTAGGTGGGTGTTCGGTCTAGACCGACGTATTCGATGATCTCTTGCCGGAGCTTCCTGACGATTTCGGGATTGCGAGAGATTTCGTAGAAGAGCCAGGAGAGCGTGACGGCGGTTGTATCCCTCCCGGCTAGTAAGACGGCCACGAGTTGGTCGCGCAAGACATCGCGGTCCCGAGTGTATGCCGCGATGGCGTGTAAGAAGGTGTAGCCCTGATCGCTCTTGGTCTTCTTCTCCAGCTCTTCTTGTGGCAGCTGCAGCGCGCGGTCAATGTATGTCCCGACGAATCGATTCAGCACTTTCAAGCTGTCATGGTACGACTTCTTCGAGATGATACTCTGGATCGGCCCTGCGCGCGCCAACATACTCTGCACGCGCTGAATCTCCGCGAAGGCCTGCGCAAACTCGGTTTGGCCATTCCTCAAGCTGTCAACACTCCCGCCAAGCAAGAAGTCCGTAGCCGCATCGAGCGTAAACCGGTAGAAAAGATCATCCACCCTGACCGCCTCCCCCGGCACCCTCCCCGCAAACATCGGCAGCATAACCTGCATATGATTCTCAAACGTATGCAAATCCGACACGCGATCTTTAATAAACTGCGGTCTCAACAGCTGCCGTGAATTGTGCCAGAGCTCGCCATCCGTGGTAAAGATGCTCAACCCAAGGAAATCCTTCCATTCCTTCCGAAACTGTGGGCCCTTGCCATAGTCCTGAAACTGCGTCGCAAGTATCGCTTTGATATTCTCCTCGTCCGCCGTGAAGATGATCCTCTCGCCTACCGTTGTCGCCTCAAGGGTATACGGGAGGTTCTTGTTCCCCGTCTCCGTGAAGTTGCGCCACCACCATTCGTGGTTGCGGTGCTTGGAGAAGAGATAGATGGCTTGGAAGAGCAGGAGGATGTTCCAGGGCGTCCAGGTGCGGCGGGAGGGTGCGCGCTTGCCGAGTCGATCGAGCTTGATCTCGCGGTTCGCGGCGACGGCGAGCAGGTTGAGGTAGTAGATGGCGAGGGCGCCTAGGATCAGGTAGAGGGCGGTGTTGTGGGGGGGTTTCGAGAAGTGGTGGATGGCGTATGCGAGGCCGCCGTAGACGACGGTCGGCGTCCACACGCGGTCGATGAAGTTGAGGAGCATTGCGCTGCTTGGCTGTGTCGCTCTTCGTCTCTTTACCTGCTGTATTCGTCTATCGAGCAAGCTGGACAATGCCCTTCTGTGCAGGTGGGGAGAGAAGCGCCTCCCAACAGATGACGAGAGAAAGCGACGCTGTCTGAGGTATAGAATGTGACCTACCTGCTCTCTTCTCTACATTCAAGAAGTAGCAATCCTGTGCTTATGTACATTCGCCTGTCAGCTCACCAGTGTAGACAAAACCCACATCACACGATCAGCAGAGGCACGCTTCCACATGCGTGCCGCGGTTCGGTGGGGCTCCTCCAGCTCTCTCGCTCGTCAGAAGGAAGTTGAGTTTCCTCCGCACGCGGCACAAATATTTCTGGGGGGCAGGTACGATGCGACCAATCAGATGCGGTCGTTCACTACGCACGTATAAGCGAGATCTAAGCGAGCTCGTCTTACGTTTTGATCATGGCCATGGTTGCTCGGGGTCGTCCTGGAGCTCGGCGTCGGATCTAATCTTTCTGTACCTTGGGACGGATGGAGTTGTTGTCATGTGCATGGGCGGGGGCGGTGGATCTGTCTGAGCCCCTTGGGACATGTGAATGATGAACGGTGGAACGATGGGTTGCTGAGGTGTCGTCCTCAATGGTTAGAGGCGAGATGCAACCTCCAGTGCTGGTGCCGCGTAAGAGTGTCAGGTACATGACATCCTAGGAGGTATGACTGAGAGGACGCTTTGCTGTCCTACACGTGTTGGGCACTCCTGGGAGGATCTCAGAGCCTAGATATGCGGTAGTCGCCACGTAGTTTTTGACTATCTACATCCAGTCTCCATCGAGCTGTATATTGTCGCGGGAGACTGCTATGGTTGTACCAAAGACGGCAGTATCCTACTCTACGACTCCGTCCATGGACCAAGTAGAACTCCACCGCACTCGAGCACGACCGTAGAACGGCCGATCGACCCTCCTCCATCAAACAGCAATGCCTTTCCCTTTGCGGAAGCTAATACTTGTTGTTCGCCGGCAGCGTCTTAAGCTGCTCGATCGGATTGGCCTGAATACCGAACAGCTTATACAGCCACTTGAAGATGATGATGAAGCTATCAGGCTCCCCCATATGCTTGCGATCCTGAACGAACCGAACCTCCTTGGTCGCGCCACGCATCAAGCACTCATAGTAGTCATCGATCGGGAAGATCTCATCCTCTGTCCCGTTGACCAGCAGCAGCCTTGTGCAGTCTGGCTTATCCAGCGTGCCGTCCGCGACCAGAGAGAACTTCATGCCTTCTTTCTTAAAGGCCTCGAGGTCGTCGCCGTAGCCCCATTTGTACGCGAGCGTGTTGGCGAGGTCGAAGGGGTACTCGAGGTGATTGACGTGAGAGAGCCATTCCGGGCTGAACATATGATGGCAGCCACCGCCTAGCGCGACGACGCCGGCAAGGCGGTTGTGGTGGGTATGCGCGAGACGGATGGCGTAGTAGCCGCCTGTGCTGAAGGCCCAGAGGGCGACCTTCTGGTGGTCGATCTCGGCTTGCTCGTCGATCCAGTCGAAGAGGCTGGACCACTCGCGCTCTGGGGACGTAGGGTCACTAGGGTCTGCGGGGGAGTCGCCCGTACCGGGGATTTCGAGCACCATGACCGCGACGTTTTTCTGCGACCAGCCTTCGATCCAGACGGCGAGCTCGGTACGGTAGCCATCCAGGCCGGTGAAGATGATGACGAGAGGAACCGGTTTGTCCTTTGTGGTGCCTGGGGGGAGATGGTAGTAAAAGGGAATTTCCTTCCCTTCATGCTGTAGGCCGTGCTTGTGCGGGATGGTCACTTCTGAAGTTGGGCGCTCACGCATCGCGAGGCCTTTCTTTGCGGCTTTCTTGCCTTCTTGCCATGCGTATCGCTGCTTGTCGGATCGGGGCGCTGGGAAGCGTGCTATCCTGTAGACAGCAGAACCACGCCTGGTCAAGTCAGTACTAGCAGTCAGGTCGGTTCTGGGGCCACTTGCAAATAGAATTCCGATGCTTTCTCCTTGTTGCCTTCCTGCTCGGCCTTCTCCGCTTCTGCAACAAGCTCCTCGGCTTTGGGAACTAAGAGCAGGTCAGACTGTGCACAGGCAATGCAAGTTTAATGGACTCTTACAGAAGGCTTCGGCGTAGCGGTCCCAGTCGTAGGGCTCCTTTTGGCCCTCCTGCGAGGCTCGTCAGCGGGGGTCTCACAACGAGCCAAAGCAAACCAGAAACGTATATCGCGTACCTTCGTCAAGCGGTCAACTACTGGTAGAAAATCGTCGTATTTGGCGAACATGAATGGATAAACGCCCATTTTGCACTGATCAAGACGTTCAGCATGAACTTCTCGCTACTCCTTGGGTTTCGATACTACTGTACGGGCTGCTTCCACTTGGTCTCCCATAGCCTGACCCGTCAGCCTGTGCCTTCCCGAAGTGGGGCTCTGGAATCTCACTGTTGGAAGCTTTCATGGTGAGGAGCTTTGATGGTGAGCTTGTCCTGTATGACTTCTTTGTGTCAGGGTGAACTTTCACAGCATGCTGTCTTCGGTGAACATACTGCAACGCAGTCAGTGAAGTGGTCGTCAGACAACCGACGACTTTGTCATACCAAAATTTGTTTCCTGGAGCTGCCATGGTGGTGAGAGTTGTGCAGGAATGGCTTTCAAGCTTCTTGAGTTTTATTAACGATACCAGATGGAATACGACCGAATATCTCTCTGATATTTATGTAAGCTGCGGTCCATTTGATGGCCTACATCTAGGTACCAAGGCTGGCAGTCAGCACTGTATCGACGGAAACGGTGGGGTTGCCGTGGTACTGTTGTAATCATGGATTGACTTGAACAGGCGACAAAAGCGGAGCTGGCATGCCGACATCCGGCCTCAAGCCTCGCTTCCTTCATTCACTCAACATCCTCTCGTCTTTCGCTGTCACATGACAGCGCACCTTCCAAAAATGGCGACCGGAACACCCACGGCCGCAATCTTTAAAAGTCTTCAAGGATCTTGGCGGCTGAAGCGCAGCCTCGATAGTGCACTTCCAGGTTTTCCCTCCGGAGTATTCGAAGGCACAGCGATTTTCTCGCCACGCCAGCCTTCTGCCCATACTGTTGCTGCTGAGCTGCTGTACTCTGAGCAAGGCGAGCTCAAGACTCAGAATGGCTTTACTTTGAAAGCCAACAGAAAGTACATTTACCGATTCAACGAAGTTGAAGATAAGATCTCTGCCTGGTTCGTGAAAGAAGACACTAAGCAAGAGGATGGAAAAGAGGAAGTCGACTATCTCTTCCACGATATCGAGACAGAGGACGCCGGGGCAGAGAAGTCAATGGTAGGCCGTGGCGAGCACCTTTGCGACATGGATATGTATTGGGCCTACTACGAGTTCCGGATGCCGCAGGTCGTGGAGGAAGGGGAAGGGGGCATGGATGTCTTTGGTGTCAGGTACAAGGTCAAGGGGCCTACGAAAGACTACACGAGTGACACGGCTTATGAGCGGACGTTTGCAGCCAGTGTCAGTGTGCGATGATGCGCGTGCCCGGACGCGATACGTCACCGCGGCGTGCTGTGGTCGAATGTGTTGACTGAGTAATTCTTCGGAGCTCAACTTACGATCTGCGATCATCCTGTAGGACAGTATTGCGGTATCGAGGCGAAACGGCAAGAGATAGTCATGCTTTCAAGATTCGAGCATGCACTCCTCTGCACTGGCCTGGAGAAGGACAAGTTCGGAGGGCGCCGGTTTTGCTTTTTGGACGACCGGCAACAATCTGCGGCGTTTGCGTGCATCATCAAGAACGCTACACGATCTTCTAGACCACCAGCTCAGCCACTCTTCCGGAAGCCGTACGTCAAGCCCCCTTTGACTGCGCAGCAGCCTCTGAGTAGCCTAGAGATCATTGTGCCGTTCTGCCAGGACTTGCCAATTACTGTTGCGAATGAACAGCCGGCAAGGTAGGACACGGGTTAACGGCTGAACAAGCGTGGGATTAGGCCGCCGTCTTCGAAGAGCAGGAGACTGCTGGCTGGGTCATCTCGATACAAGTGGCGGCGCGCCAGCGAACGCCTTTCGACACTACCCTTGCTCGGAGGTCCACACCGCACACGTTCTTCTAGCAGGAACCGCAAAGCAGTCGGCGGGATGCCAAGCGGCGCTGGCTCGACATCTTCTCACGCTGTCGCAACATGCCCAAACTCATGCTACGCATAGAAGGCGGCCCAGCTTGGGCAGGGCGCGCAGAGATCGAGGACACTGTGGTCGACATCATCGAACACTGTGAGCTGTCTCGTTTACGAGGAGGTCCGCATCGTACCGGCGCACACTATAGGCATCGTACCACCTGCGCTGGACGGGCCTGAACGCCTTTCGTTCCTCAGCGAGGCCTCAGAACGGCACTTTATTCTGGCAACGACCGCAGTTTTCTAGACCTGCAGATCCGCAACCCATCTTCCACCGACCCTCTCAGTGTGCTACAGCAACCCATGTTCAAGAAGATCTTCTTCAACTAACTCGCAGCTTCGCGCCCACACTTCGCTGTCTCCGCTTCATCTGGCTGGATGCTGAAGTTCCCAGTCCACTGGCCTTACACCTTGAAGGTCTAGAGAGCCGCGAACCACTACATTGGCAGTATCTCGAACAGCTTTGGGTAGGGAAGATCAAGCATCTACATCAAGCCATCGAGGCTGCTGGCAAAGTTGCCCCTAAGCTCGAGCGTCTTTCGGCCTTGCGACATACAAATCCGGACTCATACATGGACCTTGCTAACCTGCACGCTTGGGTTGATGTTCAGCTTGGCGAGAGGAGATCGGCCTCGAGGGTATGGGCGAATACTGCGAATGGCATGTACAGTCAAGAAACGAGAAGTCGCGTCTTCTTGCCGAGTGGGATTAGCAGTGCATGGCGGAAATCTGAGGGATAGTGCTGCGAGTCTGAGATAAGGTCGATGTATTTGTGTGATTACCTAAGGAGCTGGTACGACGAGTGTGTCTGATTGCATGAGGTAGAAAATCCCAACTACCTACCTAGGTAGGTATTCCGGAGTAGACTGAGTCAGAGGCGGCCACCTTGCTACCACAACATGAGCTCTACTTGAGCTTGTCATGTTGGGTCATTGTCACTAAGACTGTATCAAGCCAGCATGACCAGATACACGTAGGTGTTAATTACCGTGCATTGCCAGTCGACCACCGCGAGTGCCATAAATTCCAAGTGATCGTCTTCGGCAAAGTCACGTGCCGCTCCCCGCTTCGACTCAGAGCCTAGCGTGCCAAGCCGCACGAAGTTCCAATCTCCTCACCTTGAACATCGAAGGCGTCAAGCGAGACGTCTCTGGACGCACGACACCATCGCCATCCATCACTAACCCGCAGCAAAGATGTAAGTCGACCATCTAAGATCCATACCATCATCAATCGCGCCCATCACATCACCCAAAAACACCCACAACCAGCCACCCATCCTCAAACCCCTTCACGGCGGCAAATGCCCTCCACCATCCACACGACCACCAAAACTTGCCACACCAGCTCAAATGCTGACCTCAATGTGTTATCAGGGTCAATCTCCGCACGCAGAAGCGCCTGGCGGCCTCCGTCGCCGGCTGCGGTAAGCGCAAGGTCTGGCTGGACCCGAACGAAGTCAACGAGATCTCCAACGCCAACTCGCGCCAAACGGTCCGCAAGCTCATCTCGGATGGCCTTATTATCAAGAAGCCCGTCACCATGCACTCGCGCAGCCGTGCCCGCGAGCTGACGGCCGCGAGGCGGATCGGGAGACACAGGGGTTTCGGTAAGAGGAAGGGTACCGCGGATGCTAGGATGCCTACGTAAGTCGTGTCACTCCGCGGAGATGAGAGATAGGAAAACATATGGAGTGGTGGAATTTTGACGAGATATGATGTGACTACCATGTACTGACGGTGGTTCGATAGTGCTGTTATGTGGATGCGTCGTCTGCGTGTGCTCCGCCGTCTATTGGTCAAGTACCGCGCCGCCGGCAAGATCGACAAGCACCTGTACCACGAGCTTTACCACCTGAGCAAGGGTAACACCTTCAAGCACAAGCGTGCGCTCGTCGAGCACGTAAGTCATCACCTTATCGCCTGGATGACATCATGACTTGTCATCCGTCGAACATTTCGCATCGACAGGTTATGTTACTGACATTGTCCAATAAAGATCCACAGGGCCAAGGCTGAGAAGCAGCGTGAGCTGAAGCTCAAGGAGGAGATGGACGCCAAGCGTGCGAAGACCAAGGCCGCGCGCGAGAGGAGGCAGGAGCGCGTCAACGCGAAGCGGAACCAGATGGCCGGCGACGAGGAGATCGCGCCAGCAGACCAGCAGCCGCAGTAAGCTTGTGCACTCAAGGCACGGGTGAAGCGGTAGGTGACGTGGAGCACGGTGACATGACTGCTAGATGCGTGTTCAAAGCGGCCAAGGAAGAGCATTATGGGCGGCTAGCTAGATGGATGGCTGAAAGCCGCTTTGCTACGCTAAGTCACGCTATGCTACGCTTGCATTCGCATGCTCGAGGCGCTGCCCGGGGATGGTTTTCACGGCGTGTCTTTTCGGGGCGTTTGATGCAGCTTGCACGTGTAGTGTGAGGCTGCGATATGCATGGCTTGAACGCGATGACTTGTCTTCTCACATCCGGTTCACTTTACAGTCTACGGCACTCTTTGACACAGCCTTTTAATTACCTAAGCCTCAGTGATCTCCAGGACTTGGCTCACGCGACACTTGCTCCTGTGGTCTATAGTCGCTATGTCTGGTAGCTCTAGGTCCCCAATTGCGTCCACCCAGACAGAAAATGGGCACTCATCCGTGAAAGATCAGGCGGGCGTTATATTACGTCCGGCTCGAAGTAGGGTTGGCTTCGTGTGTCCAGAACACATCTACGTACTACGACAACTTGACTATGTTACCTGTGCAGATTGATGTTGGCTGGATAATACTGAGAATGGTCTGAGTGGTCATGTTTCTCTTCTCTGATTGTGGTTGAGATTTCATTGCTATTTACACACGTGCTGCTGTCTCCTAAGCCCTTTACACACTATCTTCGTGCCAGTAGCATGCTCGACCGGCTGTTTGACGTTTCCAGCAGTCCTAGGCGAGCCAGCCGACCACCACCCTCCCTTACACTGCCGCCTCCCAGCAAACGAAATCCCCCTCTACGACTGCTTCTTCCCCATTTCCTCCGCCTCCTTCCGATCCTTACTCAACTGCGCCTCCGAGTCCGCAATCTTGCGCTTCAGCTCCTCCAACTTCTCCTTCTCTCGGCGTCGGATCTCCATCTCCTCATTCGCGTGCTCGCGCTTGCTGAAAGCATCGCCGCTGGTTCCGCCTTCGCCGGCCTTACGTACGGCGGAGGTGGCGAATGTGCGAGTGGGCAGGGTGCGCAAGGGAAGGGCGCGAGTTGCCAGACGGAGAGACATGATGGGTTTGTTGGTGGGGTTTCTGAGGTGGAGTCGGGTTAGCTTTGGACGTTGTGGTGGAGGGGTCGGATGCGCGGAGATGGTGAATATGTGTGCTTTGCGGACGACTTACCTGTCCACTAGTGTATTGATGGGTTAAGATGTTGATTAGGTACTGGGGTTGATCGAGAGAATGCAAACCACATCCACACATGGAAGCTTGATGTGGTGGCTGCAGGCCTGTTGGCGGCTGCTTCCGCCGTTTCGAAGCAGCGTGTGACGCAATTGGCCCGGGCTCAACATGATCGCCATCACTTGCGATTGAGAGAATTGTCAACCTGTACGATCGTTCCCCGAGAGCTTCCATTGTACACACTCTCCCTCTCCTTTCGTGATCGATCCCGAACAAGCAATCAGGTGAGTTATTCTTTCATTGATTCGGCGTCATTCGGCAGCGAGCGGAAGAGCACGGATCGAGAGCGACTGCCGATTGCGATGTCGAGGGGCATGGCGGGGCTCGACGATATGTTTACAGCGCGACAAGAAGAAAGCGAGGCATTGCGCAGGAGCTGGACCAACGAATGTCCGACTGAGTCTTGGAATCACCTGTTGAGCGCCTTGTCGATCTGCTCCTGTCTTCAAAGTGCCTTCCGGTCTTACCTCGCTATCTTGTTTTCGGGCCTTCTTCGTTGCAGGCGCGCTTTGTCACCGCTAAAGTCTGCCAGCAGAGACTGACGAAGGAGCACATAGCACAGCAACCGCCTTTCTTCCTCCCGTCCTCGCTCTACCTTTTGATCACTGCGCCGGCGCAGTCGAAGACCTTCCACGTCCAACCACAACTTCACCCCCGACCTGCAAGATGGTGGGTCTCGGACCAAGGCGTCAGCCCAGCCGCAAGGGCTCCATGGCCGACATGCCCCGCGACCTCTTGGGCGAGATCAGACGCCTCGAAGACATATTCACGGTTGACACGCCGAAGCTCAAGGCCATCAGCGACCACTTTGTCTCCGAGCTTGCAAAGGGCCTCTCCAAGGAGGGCGGCAGCATCCCCATGAACCCGACGTGGTGCATGGGATTCCCTGACGGTCACGAGACGGGCACTTTCCTGGCTTTGGACATGGGCGGCACGAACTTGCGCGTTTGTGAGATCCGTCTGCCGGAAGGGAAGGGCGAGTTCGACATCATCCAGAGCAAGTACCGCATGCCCGAAGAGTTGAAGTCCGGCAATGCTGAAGAGCTTTGGAACTACATCGCTGAGTGTCTGGCGGAGTTCATTGCCTACCATCACGAAGGCGAGAAGCTCGACAAGCTGCCGTTGGGCTTCACCTTCTCCTATCCGGCCACGCAGGACTACATCGACCACGGTGTGCTCCAGCGCTGGACCAAGGGCTTCGACATCGATGGTGTGGAGGGCAAAGATGTCGTTCCGCCTTTCGAGAAGGCGATCGCTGAGCGCGGTGTGCCCATCAAGCTGACGGCTTTGATTAACGACACCACGGGTACGCTGATTGCTAGTGCCTACACGGACTCGGAAATGCGGATCGGCTGCATCTTTGGCACCGGATGCAATGCTGCCTACATGGAGCACTGTGGCGAGATCCCTAAGCTGGAGCACATGAATCTGCCTAAAGACCAGGAGATCGCCATCAACTGCGAGTGGGGTGCGTTCGACAACGAGCACAAGATCCTGCCGCGCACACAATACGACGTCATTGTCGACAAGGACTCACCTCGCCCGGGCCAGCAAGCCTTCGAGAAGATGATCGCTGGTCTCTACCTCGGTGAGCTCTTCCGTCTCGTCCTCGTCGATCTGCACGAGAACCCCAACGTCAAGATCTTTGAAGGCCAGGACATTTCCGTTCTCAAGCAGGCGTACTCGCTTGATTCCTCTTTCCTTTCCGATATCGAGAACGACCCCTACGAGAACTTGCAGGAGACGCACGACAAGTTCCTCGCCGAGCTGAAGCTGAAGTGCACGAAGCCGGAGCTAGAGCTGGTCAGGCGCCTTGCCGAACTCATCGGAACGCGCAGCGCCAGACTTAGTGCGTG
Source organism: Salinomyces thailandicus (assembly GCA_005059885.1). NCBI lineage: Eukaryota > Fungi > Ascomycota > Dothideomycetes > Mycosphaerellales > Teratosphaeriaceae > Salinomyces > Salinomyces thailandicus. The sequence goes on along the minus strand of NAJL01000060.1, from coordinate 27,879 downwards.
TGGCGTTGCAGCAATCTGCAAGAAGAAGGGATACAAGACGGCGCATGTGGGTGCAGACGGGAGTGTATTTAACAAGTACCCTCACTTCAAGGTAAGTTACGCGACAGGCCGCCGATCTTGACGTAATTGAGGTGGATGTAAGCTGACTGAACTCGAATGGTAATAGGCACGCGGCGCACAGGCTCTGAAGGAGATTCTTGACTGGGACAAGGGCCGCGATGGCAAGCCTCTCGTTCCCGGCCAGGGACAGGACCCGGTGGACATCAAGCCCGCCGAGGACGGATCTGGCGTCGGCGCTGCGTTGATCGCGGCGCTCACCCTCAAGCGCGTGCACGGGGGCAACACTTATGGCATTAGGGACCCCGAAAGCATGAAGAACTGAACGTTATTACGCGCATCCGGAATAATCTTGTGCAAGGTAACGAGTGTTACTGCTAAAGAGCTGGAAGGGTGGAGAACGATAGAAAGGATGAAGTGCTTTTCCCCCTGACTTCTGGTCGATTAGTGGGGATATGATGAATGTGTACATGCGATTCAACCAGATAGAGCGATTACCTGGCATATCATGCTAGGAGAACATCGGCTTGCGATACATGTCGATAGCTACAAGATAGTGGTGGCAATGAAACAGAGCCAACATGATGGAGAAACATCCTGGCTATCACTGCTGAGCTTGATGCCCCCCATCATTATAGTACCGATTGCATCCAGTGGTTTGTCTCGTGATCACATATGAAAGCGTCCGTGAAGTCGAATTGCACCGCCTCTCATTGGTCATCTCAGCCTCACCTCCATGGGACAAAATGCTTGGTCGAGCTTTCTCCAGCCAATCTTGTCCTTCACTGCCTGCTCATGCTACCCTTTCCGAGAGCATCGTGCACTCAAGGCCCGCAACTCATCTTCTTCGTTCATTTACCGCTTGAAATTTCGATAGAGGAGAACACAATGACCGATCAAAACGACGACGAATTCGCAATCGACCCAGCCATTGCAGAAGCCATGGGCTTCTCGGGCTTTGGCATGCAGGCTAGTGGCAAGAACAAGCGGAAATTCGATCATGATGCTTTTGTCGATCCAAGTGTGCAGCAGGCGGCGACTTCTACCGCCGCATCTTCGAACGTGGCCTCATTGTCGAAAGCCGGTGGGACTGGTGGGCAGGGAGCTGCTGGTCTACCGTCGAGGAGCATAGAGTCTGCTGGAATCAGAAAGTCAAGAGCGCAAGGCACGAGTGCCGACGGTGCTGGGACGCGGGCTTCGCAGGGGTCTGGACAGGGTGGGAAGAATGAAAGGGGAGATCCGGTGTACTTTCTTCCGAGTTTTATTGAGGATCCGTGGAAGGGGCTGGTGCCGAGGTAAGGGTGAGAGTGATTGGGAGACGGTGCTAGTGAGGGCTTGGTTGGAGGATTCATGTTGTGGACTTGGGAACTTGGTCGCGCGTGAAGCACATTTCAGATGCTGGATGCTGGCTACGAACGCTACCGAAGCGGCAGAGCTCTTGCGCAGTGAGGTGGCGTGAGGAAGTTATCTTAGACGGAAAGGGTGCTTAGGTAGGGAGACTGCTGGGTCTTGCAGCGTTGTGATGTTACGGCTGCTGACTCTCTTGCGTGCAGAGCAGAGATTTCGCTCGGACTTTCTGCAGAAATTGCGAAAGCCTTTAACTGGCCACAAGGGCAACACTGTTGTTCCAAATTCTTTTCTACAAGTTAGGATTCAGATGGTCGATAGGTGAAGGTTTGCAAAGAGAGATGACACCAACCTGCTTTGGAAAGCAGAGTCTCCGGCACTGTTCATCACGACGGTAGCTCAGGCATCGCGAGACTTTGTGTTTCTGCCCTCTGAGTCTTGACTCCCTCTTGTCACCAAAGGTAGCCGCGGAGCTGGCCTAGACTGGAGTGGAACGTATGGGAGGCAAATGCTTATACACGTTTGGACTGTGCTTTATTCTGCAACATCTTTCTATGGGTATCTCCGCTATGTTACAGTTCCAATGCACCAGGCGTCTGGCGTTATTATGTTCGCGCTGTAAACAATTTCACAACCGTGGCAGTCACGCCTTCGCAAAAGCCACTATGCCTTCTCCAACCCCTTCTGGACTGGGTGTCTCGGCGCAGACATCAGGCTCATACTCCAGAGTCTGCCGCAAGAAGTCGCTTGTCGTGGGCCCAATGGTAGCAATTCTGGTCTTCGTCCCCCCAGAAACAACCTCTCGCCGTCCCGCACTGTATTTCCCAGTCCGCTCGTCCAGCCAGCCGAGTGCATTGAGCATAGCCTCACAGCCCTGTGGCGAGAACACGACGACCCACTGCTCCTCCACCTTTGCCGATTTAGCTTCACGGAGAAGGTTCGTAAAGTCCTCCTCAAAAGTAGCCATCTCGCCAGTTTCGTAGACAACAACTTCCATCACCGGCGTCCGTTGCGCTGGTGGCAAACTCTCGGCTTGCAGAGTCTTTGGGATGATGTCTCGCCGTTGCTCGCCTACCAAAAAGAGCAAGGGCAATGTTCGGCCATCCAGATGAGTGACCTCGGTCGAAAGCGTTTTGCGGTGCTCCAGTATCATCTGTGCCAAGGCCTCTCCGTTACCGCTCTCCTCCCCAACGACAGGACAAGGTAAATTCAAAGCCTTGACTCCCCGTGCAGTAGCCGGCCCGACGACATAAAGTGGCATTTCCTTGTCGAAGAGCGTTTCCAGTTTCGACGGATTCAGCTTCCCCACCACACTTCCAAAGGCATCGACGGCTCGTTGAGAGGTGAAGACGGCGCCGCTGAACCTCTTCGCCGGGTTATTAGTTGCTTTTCGTAGCTTGGCTGGGTTCTCGGGACTGCCTCCAGCGAAGGCGAAGCGCTCTGCTGAGCGTTTCAAATTTCGTAAAGTATCGTCTCGGAATTGGTGCTCCAGTACCGGGACGAAGACGGCTTTGTATTTGCCATTCTCGAGACTGTTGAAGTGTTCCTCATATGCATCTGACGGTGATGACTTGGTCTTCAGGAGGTAAACAGGCTTCTGGCCCAGACTGAGGTTGCCGACACCATCTGTTACACTTTCCATGGTGACGTGGCTTCCTGAAATATCCTGATATTGGGTCTCGCAAGGTTGATGTCGAGTTGGAAGATCACGGCTTGCTTGTAACTTCCTCATTGAGCGGTCAGGGACCTCTCTGGCTTGCGATGGCAGCTGATTTGAACGGAATATTCCGGCGCTAGCTTGCGTGCTCGCTGAATGCATACAGCTTTTGTCACCTGACGGATACAACGCGACTACTTTGCGTGGCAGAGGCAGACTTACTGCAACGTCATTCTTCCGGGTCAAGTTGCACATATACTGCGTCTCCAGAGCACTGCGAAGCTTCACCAGTGTGAGAAGAGTCCGACCGGAGAACATTGGAGGCAGTCGTGAGAATGGCTCGCAATTACGGCATTCTGCCAGAGCAGGCACAAGAAGGTAGGTGCCTCTTCTGTCGGTCGACGGCCCTGAGTGTTTCTGATCCTCGTAGATGCATTGCATGCGACACGTCTTCTTCCGGTGGAAGAGCGACCCTTTGCGCGAGTTCAAAAAAGCTTGCTCGGCCCCGAATCACTACTACAGTCTCTTCCTGCACGTCAATTGCCCTCGCCGCCACCTGAAGGCGAGGAAGCAAAGGGGACGGAGGAAACTGATCCGGAGCAGGAGGCTTACAAGCGCAAGAAGTTTAGAGAAGAGGTACTGCTGGACTTCGCCAACCTTGAGAACAGTATTCTCCGAATTCAGCTCATCCAGTCCTCGAACCAACGCGAACGTGAGCGATACGCTACAGAGAAGGCGAAGATCCTAGAAACGGCGAACGCTGTGCGTGCCAATACTCTTGAGCTACGGTCGCAGCTAGAGGAGGCACAGAAGGTGCTGGAGCGGAGGAAAGGGTATGATGACCTGGCGGGCAAGATTCTAGATGACAAGAAGTTGAGAAGCCGTGATGACTGCAAAACGGAGATTGAGAAGCTGGAGAAGGAGCTCGAGGATCTGCAGCAGGAAAGCGTAGAGTACGAGACCACATGGGTTGGCAGGCGGGAGCAATTCGACAAGGTGGTAGCCGAAGGCGAGGCCATGAGACGGCTGATCAAGGGCATCAAAGACGATCCGGAAGCTGAGAAGGAAGATGAGGATATGGAGGACGGAGAAGATGGTGCGCGGGGCGAGAGTAGCAGGATGGGTACTCCTGCGCCCGGAGCAACGCCCATGCACGGTGGAGGAGAAACGCCTATGCTCGCGTCTGGAGATGGCGGAGGCTCTACGCCAGCCAGGCCTAGTAATCGCTTTTTAGAGGTCGACGATGCAACGCGTGGTAGCAGCAGGGCTGCCTCGCCATCAAGGCAGACTGCGGAGTTGTCTGTCGATGTGGAGATGATGGAGCACGAAGGGCCTCCTAAAGACTCTAAGGGCATGGAGGCGACGGCTCAGCAGGTCGCGGAGCCTGCTGAGGGCATGACGGAGAAGATGGATGAGACGTGAAATGGTATTTGCGCCCTCGCGCCCTTCTGCAGCCCTGTGCGTACAACGTGGCACGCTAGTAGAGAAGAGCATGATGTACGCCCTTCCGTGCCGCGAAGGAGCAACGACTTGTGCACACGGAGTATCAAGCAGTTGCCCTACTTAACAGCCACTTCTTGCAACCTTGCCAACCAAGGATCTGTTCTAAGCGACTACTAAAAAAGACTATACCAGCAAGCACCAAAGTTGCGAACACTTTCGACGCCTCAGATATGGTTAAAGAACATATCCCGGATGTCGTACCCTCAGATGAAGTTTCCACTTCAGCGTACGACAATGCTTCACGCGAGCTCCTCAAACCAATTCTCAACCATTCCCTCCGCGTCTTCTTATTCGCCAAAGCCCTGGCCGCTCGAGAGCACTCTGACTGGGCCTCACCACGACGCCTTCCACTCCTATTCGCCGCCTGCATCTACCACGACATGGGCACCAGCTGCGGTGCCCACAGTCCCTCGCGCTTCGAAGTCGAAGGCGCAGACGCCGCTGAGCGCGACTTACGCAGCTTGAGTGTCTCCGAAACCGACGCGCATGAGGTCTGGGTGGCAATCGCCCTGCACACCTCGCCGCATATCGCGGAGCGGATCTCTTCCTTGGCAAGGCTTGTGAGGTTGGCTGTGTTGATGGATTTCAAGCGGAAGGATGCGTTGACGTTGACGACAGAGGAGGAGGTCGCGGAGTTTGAAGGGTTGTTTCCGAGATTGGAGGCTGAGCAGGTGCTTGGGGATGCGGTTGTCCAGCAGGCTTTGAAAAGGCCGGAGAAGGCGCCTGCGGCGTCGTGGGCCGGAGTGTTGTTGAAGTCGAAGCTGGAGAATCCCGATTGGGAGGGCGTCAACAAAGCTTTTTGAAGGTCAGATGTCAACCACAATTCAAGCTGGTGGACGCCCTGAGCAGGAGCAGTGCTTCCACGATCACGGACGATTGTTCCTGATTGAATGTTGGGCGGCTATCGACACGGAGCCTAGGGTAGTACTGTATACCGTAAGGTCGTGATCTTGAACGCCATGGCCCGCGCCGCGCATTTACTTGTCGCACGACGCCTCGTACGAAGCAGCATTTACTCCGTGATCTCGAGCGATGAGAAACTCGTCCTTCCCTCTTTCATCTAGGTCTTGGCGGTAATTTCTTCGGTCCGGCCTCTTCGTCCATCTTCTCCGCACCGCTCCACCGCTTGCCGATCATACTTGAAGAACACGAGGTGAAAACCCTAGCTACGTGGCATTTGTCGTGGGGCTGATGAAACACTTGCACGGTTACTTGTATTTGTGCACGGGCGTATTCGTTCTTTACGGACGACATTCATTAGGACAATGTGAGGTAGCAGGAAAGGAGCAGGCGAGAGGGGACTCCGAAAGACGGTGACTTGGGCGACTACAATGATGATCGCCGCTAAGTAGTCGCCGAGACTACTGTATTACCGAGTGTATTAATAGAAGACGTAGTCGTGCATGTTCTTGTATCGCTGGATCTATTACTGGTCCGCCGTTGAGCGGCAACAGAAGGGATGTCAAAGTGAACACTGGGCCTGTTGTCGACTTGCCGATGGTGAGGTTGCGTTCGTAAAGGAAGCACGCCGCCACCGCCATGACTCTCCGCGACGGTATAGACGCTAAAGCAAAGCTTGCAGGCACGGCTCCTTCAGCCTTGCAGCCTCCAACGTCGCTTCTCGTCGGCATTGTTAACCAGTTTACTAGTCAAGGTACCTAGGTAAAATACAGTATGCACAGTCAGGCTGTACCACTTTGCTGCTGTCTGGCTTGCCACTCAATTACTCTATACTGCCTTATATCATACTCCCTTTGCTGACGCCAACACCGCACCGCACTCAAGAGACTATCGTCAGACGTCTGACTGACATCCCTATCATACTCGACACGCAGCCCCATGGAATACGACGTATTTCAATGCGGAACTAGTTCTCCGTACTATGAGCGCGAGCAGCGCCGCAGATGGCCCTGTGAGTAGACACGAGATACACCCTGGTCCTACTGACGATCCCCCCATCCACACGACTTCGTAATGCTAGCGCTGGCTCCGGCTCTTTGGTCCTGATGGTCTTTGCCTACCCTGATTTCTGAACTACGGGGAAATCACGAAGAGGAAAAGGCTTCGGTCCACGATTAGCAGCACGGCATGTTACGGGATACGAACGGGTGTCAAGCCTGCTCATGACCGGACTGTCCATCACCGTAGCAGACATCATATATAATAGGAGCCGGGTAGGACACTTTGGACTCGATCAATCACCAACACACTTCCCCAGTTCCTTTCTCACCACCAACTACTCAGCTTCGCTCGTTACAATACCTGCTTTGAGCTACTTCTACTACACCACGGTCCTCAAACCCCTCGTCCGTTTCCCGGATCGAAATGTACACTCAGGTGTCTTTCCTCGCGCTGCTGAGCGCTGTCTCTGCTCTGCCGCAGCCTGCCCCAGCTCAGACGACGTACGCTTGCAACCCAGCGCACGACTACGAGGTACAAGAGCATCATATCCACGTATCTTGCCAGCTGGCTAACTCACCATCCAGAACGGACAAACGTGCATCGTCACCGACGGTTCCCTTACGCTGGTCACGGCCGCCCCTACTGCCCCAGCTCAGACGACGTACGCCTGCAACCCAGCGCACGACTACGAGGTACAAGCGCATCATAACTGCGTAGCCCCCCAGCTTACTAACTATCCATCCAGAATGGCCAAACGTGCATTTTGACCGATGGTGCCCTTACCTTGGTCACGGCCGCCCCTACTGCTGCACCCACGCCAGTGGCTGCTGTTGCGCGATCGGCCGAGGACAGCTGCAAGAGCAAGCACGACAGCTGTCAATCGGTTACGGACCCGTCGAACCCGCCAAACGAGGCAGAGTGCGCTTCTGAGTTCTCTAGCTGCAAGAGCACTTGCAAGACCAAGTACAACAGTTGCCGCTCGGTCACGGACTCGTCCAACCCACCGAACAACGCCGAGTGCGCCTCTGAGTACTCCAGCTGCCTAGGCACAAACCCATTCGCTAGCAGCGCCAAGAACGCCGTCATTGCTACCCCGGCCTCTACGCCGGCTGCCTCTTCCACCCAGGCCGCTGCCTCCGCCACGACTTCCGCCGCCAGCTGCAAGAGCAAGCACGACAGCTGCCAGTCCGTCACCGACCCGTCGAACCCCCCGAACGAGGCGGAGTGCGCTTCTGAACTCTCTAGCTGCAAGAGCACTTGCAAGACCAAGTACAACAAGTGCCGCAGCGTCACGGACCCTAGCAACCCGCCTAACAACGCTGAATGCGCCTCTGAGTATTCTAGCTGCCTGGGCTCCAACCCTTTCGGCTCGAACTAGGCTGCTAGCGGTACTTCAAATGTCAGTACAACGCTCGCTATAACGTGCAGGGAGACGCAGTCAGCCTGTTTCTCGTGGCATGTGAGTGTGCTGCCATGGTTAAAGCCGCGGAGACCGTTTGCAGTGACGCCGGCAGCGGCTCCCTCATCGGTCGTCGAGATAGGCGAGTTTGGAAGGAGATTCAGAGGGCTGTTTTAAGTACTTGTTTTGTCAGCTTTTTAGCATTTGCTTGAATCGCATCGAAGGTGGAGGTATATAAGACTGGAAAATCATCACTTAGTTGGTCAGACTCGACTGTCCTTATCGCTTGCTGTCGTTCACGTGCAGAAGCGCGCCTGCAGCTTTTGAAGCCGAACGCTGACCGTCGAGCCTTCAAAGCCGCGTGGTTTTCTGGCAGCCTGAACCTGCGGATGAGGACGGAATCTCATGCTATTACATATTTTGAGGTGTGAAACCGTGCTACGTGCTCTTACCTTCCTCGATCTTCGGTCTTAGGCATATAGGTAAATGAAATGTACGATTGCACAGTGTCTTACTGCCGCGGCGCTTAAGCTGGGAAGGCACGGCATCTGGAGGTATATCTGCGCCCTTGCCTTAAAGGAAGTCGTCTTTGCCCGCGAGTGCGCAGCGCGCGTGATATCCATAGGCGCGGATTCTTTTGGCGACTTTGTTAATGTAGAAGCTGTCTTAGCGTCAGTGATGTCCGTAATGTCCGAAAACGTGTTGGTCGCGTTCTGCCGTCAATAATGACTAAGTTTTGAATTCGGGAGAAAGCAAGCGGCGTTGCGAGTGAGCATTTGACTTTAAAAAAAACCTTTGCAGTGAAAGCAAGTCGCTATGGTAGGTAACAGTGCTGCTGCCGCAGCGACGCCTCTGACGCATCTCTCCTCTGTCGAGACCGACTCTCACGAAGCATCGAAGGCGAATCCACCGCCTCTTCACCGTCATTACGCCGTCTGAGACGCAAGCAGGTCTCCTCAGGTATCATGTATGCGACGGTGCTGCACCGTCAGCGACGCCTTCAGCGCCCTTTTTCTCCCCCGAAACCGTCTCTCACGAACCATCGATGGTGACTCCACCGCCTCTTCACCATCTGTACGCCATCTGGGACGGAGACTCTATAGCGCCGAACCAATACCGCAGATACTCGTCCATTTCCTCCAAGAACGCCAGAGTCTCGGGCTCCCCCAATCTTCGAAGATCGACGCGGATCTCTTGCGGCCAGATTGCCAGAAATTCTGATGGAATGCACCCGGGAGTCGCGGGACTGTATATCGAGCTGTCGTGCGGGAGGAAAAGGCCGACGGAGCGCAGTGTCAGATGATAATCGGAATAGCTCCGACCGGCCATGATTTTGGCGTCGTCGCAGTCGCTTACTGCCAAATCGTAAATGTGCTTGATGTGTTCCGGCGTCGATTCTTCCCAGACACGAATGAGGGCGCGATCTTGGAAGGTGATGTCCAGCTTTGGACGCGTGAAGTCTTGTAGGGTGTAACTGCCAACCCCGACGCACTTCAGAATGTAGTTGGTTGTACTCTTGAGAGCGCGTTTAAGCAGTGCGAAAGATTGGAGATCGTGAGTGGTTTGCATGCGGTTGCCGTTGCCGTAGTCCACACTAAGACTTCGAAGACGCGGGATCTGGAGGATGGATTCGAGTAAGTTCAGAGCACTTGTCCTGTGTGTGGCGCAAGCCGGCTGAGATGAGCAATCTGGAAGAGACGCGAGATCTGAGAGGTGCAAATAGGTAAGATGCTGGGAATTTGGGTACGTCTCCAGCTTTCGGCCCAGTGTGACGCCGGTGGTAAATGCTTCTTGGGATATGCTGAACGTATTAGACTCGTAGAACAACGGCAGAGCCTCTTTGTGGGTCCGCTTGTCCACCAGCAGTAGACTGGCGCCCGTATATAGACGCGTTTTCGATTGGAAGTGGAGCTTGACAGTCAGCAGCTTGTCGGCTGGCACGGCGTAGCCAAAGATCCTGACACGTAGCTCTGCCGGCAGCCCAGACAATGAGGGGCTCGCCGGTGTCATTGTCAGTGGCGACATTCTTGAATAAGTACTTGACGGTGTTGTTACTGTAGCTCGCTTCGCAGAGTGGTTTTTTGGACCGCGTGCACTTTGTCACCTCAACAGACTGGCGCAACTGGCTGGACTAAGGTTGAGATCCAGGCACGCAAAGCCTCGCGTAATCATCGGAACTGTGCACTCGGAGCGCCTCGGCAACCCGAAGAGAAGAGAGTGCCTACCCTTTCTAGCCTAGCGCCGTCGCTGAGCAACATGACTCTCAAAACGCAACATGGCCATGCCCGGCCTAACCTGCCAGTTCTACGGATCACATCTGCCGTCCTTCCAACCCGTCCGCCATCTCTCTTGCCATTTACTACAATCGAAGCTTTGCTTCCCCAGCTTTACATTAACCGCATTGTGCGCCTCGCACATCCACCGTCCAAAGTCTTCTCGGTTGCTTACCCGCGGCTCGTTGCCTTCCTTCATCCACGAGCGAAAATCGTTCGCACAAACCCAACAGGGATAGAACTTTCCGAATAAACTTATGAACTGCTTGGTCTCCTGCTGTTGGGTGACTGAAGGACGTTCGGGGTAGTTTGCGGTGAGGGAGTGTAGGAAGTTCCATGTGCTACGCCCGAGCTGCTCGACGTCGGGGGGACAGTCAGGTGGAGGCTCTAAAGAGGATGTCGTCCCAGCTGGTGGAGTCGACGTCGCTACATGAGAGGGCTGAGTGGTATTCTGTCGTGCCATGGCTTTCATTGATGCGAAGGAAGTGCAGGATCGACATCTCCAGCATTGTCAGCCTATCTCTCATGTTTTGTCGCTTCTTGTATGTATCTCCTTACGGCTTGCCATCCGGCCCCAGCACCACACCCTTGGGTAGACCAGCCTTCCTACCCTCCTCCTCGTCCTGCTGTTGTCTGGCCTTCAATTGTTCTTCCGCCATCGGTGTCAGCGGCTGTGCAGGGACACCGGTCAACTTTTCCACGAAGCACAGAAATCGGCTGAGGATAGGATATTCGAAGTCAGTGAGGTCCATCTCGCCATCGCGGGATGTTTCATCTACATGCACATTGGTAATCGCATGTGATCCGTGCTCTACCCCAGAGATCGTGCAAGTGAGGTTATCTGCGAGGTGTCCGGGCCGGTCCTGGTAGGAGCCGAGAATTCAAATGCAAGGAATTGGAAGATTGCAGGCGTCGGTATGCTCGATGAGGTAAGGGCTGGGCTTACCTCAGTAGTAAGCCGGCTCGAACTGTACAATTATAGACGTTGGAGCATCAATTTCACCATCCTTGACCCAAATATTGATGGTTGGTGGATGGATCTTGAGCCCGAGGACTTGGAGCCGACGGGCTAGCACGCACGGATCGGGGCTCTTCCCGCAGCAGCCGATAAGGTGCAGTGAGCCTCGATTCACATGCATCATGTAGGTAAGGTAGGTACTGTACTTTAGCTAGGTACCTTGTGCTCTCTCTTCCTCTCTCTATCTTTGACGCCGTACAACTTGCAAAGTCCTTCCACAACGCCTTACCCCTGCCAGGTCTTTTTCATATCAGCATCCCCACTACATCCACGTACTGAGACTGGAATCGGCCGTCTTTGTCCGACCTGCGTGCCTAAGATAGCTTGGTCTCGTCAGCTTCGGCGAAGTCAATTACTTTCTTTGTCCTCGACGACGGGGATACCTATATCTGACGACCCCCTGCTACTGGAATCATTCCATCCACTCGACGCAAGAGCTTGCCAATGCCTGCTCCCTCCCTCATCACCGTCGCACAACGTGCTTGCGTCAAGGTCATCCCGAACATCACGGATGTAGCCGAGACGCCCTACGAACTCATCCTCCCCGTCCTAAAGAGAATACGCAATCCACAGCAGCTCCGCGAGATTGAGGAGAAGAGTTCACACATTGCCGATGCAGACGCAGAGCTCTGGCGGTCCTTCATCGCGCGGGACATCCCGAACTGGCAAGACAAGATCGTCGAGCCGAAGAACCCAAGATCATGGTGGAAGGTCTACCGTAAATTGATGCGTGAAGAAGAGCGGGCGAAAGAGGAAGATGATGCCAAGCTCGCTGCTGCCATGTCTGGGGCGAAGCAAGAGAAGAACGCAAATCGTGCACAGTTCGTTAGCAAGGTGCTTCCCGAAGTCGGCCCCGGCACGCGCCCAGCGTTCCTCGATGGCAACCCGAATCCATACTATCACAAGCAGTCTGGAATCACCAAGGTCCCAGCACTCAAGAACGCGAAGAGGGGTACTGATGTCTTGGCTGCCCTCAAGAAGCAAAGCGCGCAAGCGGCGAAGGACAGAAGCATTCACAGGAAGAACGGATTCGACAGAACGTTGACAGCGGTGTCGGACAACAAGAGCCAGATCAAGGCGCTCCCGGCCTGGATGGTCAACGAGCAGAAGAAGCCGCAGCCTGCTGCTGCTGCGTCTTTCTCGCCCGCGACGAAAGGGCGGATGCCCACGCAGAGCGTGTTCGCGCCCCGAAAGGGCCTGACGGCGCAAGAGAAAACGGTCAACGAGGCGATCAGGAAGAGCAACGCCGAGAAGGAAGCTCGGCTCAGAGCGCTTACTGGCTCGAAACCAGTCGCCACGACCGCCCCCTCTCCGCCGGCGTCAGCCAGACCGACTGCCCGGGTAGCGGCAGCCGCGAGGTTATCGCCACCCCAGTCGGTTCCTGGGAGAGCTTCCTCTCCGCCGGCGCCAGCAGGATTGACGGCCACGGTAGCGGCAGCCGCGAGGCTGTCGCCGCCAAAGCCAGTCGCTGGAGAAGCCGCTGGTAGCGCGAAGAAGAGGCCCGCGTCGACCGCCTCGATCTTCATGCCAAAGAAAAAGGTGAGGAGGTAAAATCAGGAATGACTAAGAGTTATTCGCAAATTACACACTACTTTCGCCCCCTCACCCAAGATCGAGGTGGTGGGCGCCTATGCGATCTCCTCCAGAGCGTGCTTGGCACCGACAGCCGCCTCTTTGGCTTTCGTGACCTCCTCCGGCGTGCTCTGGTCCCCAGGACCATTGTCCTGCTCCCACGGGGGCTGTCAGCAAATTGCGAGCGCAAGAAAGAGTATGCGTGGGGCTGCTTACAAGTTGCTGCTCAAGCCTGGCCAGCGCGTCCTGAATCTTCTGCCGTAGTTGTGGAAAGATGGCTTTGGTCTCTTCGACGGCTCTACGCTAAAAGACAAAGCAAATGTCAGCTGGGGTAGGCTTGAGGAATACGAGAGGGAAATCGCAGCAGAGAGACATGCAAAGGAGCTCGACGATAGCACATTCATGTAGTCCTAGTTTCCAGATGTAGAGAACGATAGTTGATCACCTACCTCCTGCTTCAGTGTGTATTCGGCATTCTCATCACTGCTGCCGCCTTGCTCAAGCTTGGCGATGCTGGCTTGCTGCTGTTCGAGCTCCTTGTGGTAACTCGCTTCTTCCTTCACCAGACGGTTGAGCGAGCTGGTCGCTATCGAAAGCTGTGATGGCGGTGCCATGGTCAACAATCTTGGTATTGACAAGGTATCTTCAGGTCGTCTTCCCTCTGGTCTGCATATTGGCGGGGCCGGCAGAAAGTAAAGGCCGCTCTACCTGCCAACCTTGGATTTAGAGTTAAAGTTTTCGCGTTCGCGTGATCTTGGCGCGTCGTTTCGCGTTTCTCCTCGTGGAAAGCAGCTTCACTTCTCCACCAGAAGCACGGTGACACCATTCACTGACCATTGTGAAGTAATTATCAGGGCGGTCAAGATGTCGTCGCCAGCTTCACGTCGTTCGAACCGCAATTCCGCCAACGGCACACCATCCCGTCGCAGCGCTCGTGGCTCGCAAGCCCCTCCTTCCAGCGATCCCATCGTCCCAGACGCCAACACGCCGGACGAGCAGCTACAGCAAGAGGAACAGCAAGCATCGCACAATGGATCGCAGCAGAATACGCCAAGAGGGAATGCACGGTCCTCGCAGCAGACATCTCAGTCGCAAGCTCCTCCTACTTCATCACCCTTGTTCTTCCGTTCCTCTCCCGCAGGCAGTCAGAGTCAGAGTCAGGGCCTAAACATACCAGGCGGCGCGAACGGTGTCAATGTGTCCAGCCCGCTGAGACAGCAAGCGGGCAGCAGTGACGGAGGAAGGACACCTGGAGCAACGGGTATCACAGGTGTGTAGAAATATGCCAAACCGTGGGAGGAAGCTGAGCTGATGTTGGGCAGAGTCGTCACCTATCCACTATGCTTCGAGCTCAGATCCAGCTGGTCCGCAAACGGACGGGCGCCGTGCGGATCGGTCGAGCACTGGCCTTTTCGTTCGCTCTCCACTTTCAGCTGCTGCGCAGGGTGGCGCACGACAGAGACGCCATGATATCGACTCCGATATGCTGGACCCGGGTAGCGGCCGCCGAAGAGTCTACGTGGACGAGAATGGTGTACCGGTGCGCCAGGATGGCTCAGATGCAGCGACCTTCTCTAACCTCAATCCGAACACTTCAGACGCAGACATACTTGGTGGACAGTCAAGTAGAGTCATCTGGGGTACAAATGTGTCGATCGCCGATTCATTCTCTTGCATGAAGGACTTCTTGTGGAACTTCCAGCGCAAATACCGCCTGATTCAGGATAACGAGATGGCGGAGGGTGAGACGCTGGACGTCGACGACCCTGCGATGTTGAAAGAAAATTTGCAGATGCTGGAGACCATGCTCGATCTAGGTACTAGAGCGTTTTACCTTGACTGCCGGAACCTGAAGGCCTACCCACCTACGAGAAAGCTGTGGCACCAGGTGCAGAGCTTCCCAGCTGAAATCATTCCGGTGATGGATGCCGCGGTCAAGGATGCATTGATCGAAATGGCTGAAAAGCGCATGACAGAAAGACGATCGACCCAGTCCCAGCAACGACAGGGTCAGAGCAGGCAACGGGAGTCGAGTTCAATGCCTCCGATACCCAGCTCAGATGTTGACAACCAAGATGGAGCCGGTCATTCGAATGGCAACGGTGCGCCACAGCCAGCCGCGGAGGATGAAGACGATCTGGTATCAGAAGTTGAGCAGCGTATCTTTCGCGTCCGACCGTTCGGCCTCGATCAGACCATCAACCTGCGTGACCTCAATCCGAACGATATGGATAAGCTGGTCTCTGTCAAAGGCCTCGTCATCCGAACGACCCCCATCATTCCCGACATGAAGGATGCCTTCTTCCGCTGCTCCGTGTGTCACCATACTGTCAAGGTTGACATCGATCGTGGCAAGATTGCGGAGCCGACACGTTGTCCGCGCGAGGTATGCGGTAGTAGCAATAGCATGCAGATCGTGCACAACCGCTCTGGCTTTGCAGACAAGCAGGTCGTGAAGCTGCAAGAGACCCCTGACGCCGTCCCCGACGGTCAGACACCGCACTCCGTCAGCTTGTGCGCTTACGACGAGCTGGTGGATGTGTGCAAGGCTGGTGACCGGGTGGAGATCACCGGCATCTTCAAGTGCAATCAAGTACGCATCAATCCGCGCCAGAGGACGGTGAAGAACATCTTCAAAACATACGTCGATTGTCTGCATATTCAGAAAGTCGACAAACGGCGCATGGGCATTGACCCATCGACCATTGAAGAGGAGCTCTCGGATCAGATGGCAGGTAACGTGGAGGAGACGCGCAAAGTCAGCGAGGAGGAGGAGGAAAAGATCAAAGACACTGCCGCTCGAGCCGACGTCTACGAGCTTCTCGCTCGCTCACTTGCTCCTTCGATCTACGAGATGGATGATGTCAAGAAGGGAATTCTCCTACAGCTCTTTGGTGGGACCAATAAGTCGTTTGAGAAGGGCGGGTCACCCAAGTACCGTGGCGATATCAACGTCCTGCTATGCGGTGATCCGTCCACTTCGAAGTCGAAGATGCTGGAGTATGTCCACAAGATCGCTCCAAGAGGTGTCTACACTTCCGGCAAGGGCTCTTCGGCTGTTGGCCTCACTGCGTACGTGACTCGCGACCCCGAAACGCGCAGCTTGGTTTTGGAGTCTGGAGCGCTGGTGCTGTCAGATGGTGGAGTCTGCTGTATTGACGAATTCGACAAGATGTCCGAGTCCACCCGTTCCGTCTTGCACGAGGTCATGGAGCAGCAGACTGTCTCCATCGCCAAAGCCGGCATCATTACCACACTCAACGCTCGTACTTCAGTTTTAGCCTCTGCTAATCCCATTGGGAGCAAGTACAATCCGGATCTTCCAGTGCCGCAAAACATCGATTTGCCACCGACGCTGCTATCTAGGTTCGACTTGGTGTACTTGGTGCTAGACCGGATAGAGGAATCTACAGATCGAAAGTTGGCGAGGCATTTGGTGGGAATGTATCTTGAGGATGCACCGGACAATGCCGCTAGAGAGGAAGTCCTGGTGAGTTCGGTTCAACATGAAACCCCACTTTGGGACAAAAAGCTGACTTGCCAATAGCCCGTCGAGTTCTTGACCTCGTACATCTCCTACGCTCGTTCAAACATTCACCCGCAGATCACTCCGCCAGCCGCCGAAGCCTTGGTGAGCTCCTACGTAGCCATGCGGAAGCTGGGCGAGGACATCCGGGCCGCCGAGCGCCGTATCACTGCTACCACGCGTCAGCTGGAAAGTATGATTCGACTGTCGGAAGCGCACGCTAAGATGCGTCTGTCCTCTGAAGTAACGGAAGACGACGTCCTGGAAGCCGTGCGTCTCATTCAGTCCGCTCTGAAGCAAGCAGCTACCGATGCGCGCACCGGTCTAATCGATATGGGTCTCCTCACGGAAGGCACATCAGCGTCCGAACGCAAGCGCCGGGAGGATATGAAGAAGGGGATTCTAGAGGTAGTAGATGATATCCTTCGCTCTGGTGGCTCTAGTGCAAGGTACTCCGAGGTCACTCGGACGCTGGCTCAGCAGAGCACCGTGACAATTGAGCCGCAGGACTTCTTGAGTGCGGTGCAGGCGTTAGAGCAGGAGGGCAAGGTCCAGGTGTTTGGTGAGGGACAGAGGAAGTCGATCAGAAGAGTCACTGGCGCTGCTTGATTTTGCCGTGCGAGTTGAAGTGACGAGATTACGTGAATGGCGTTGGGGGTGTTGGTAGCGGGGTGTGAGCGTATTGGGTTTTTTGGGGTGATCTTGCTGTAATACTTTACCACGTCTTCAGCACCTGGTCACCTGACGGTCTCTGCAGACTCCAGTCCTTCACAAGCCTCAGTATCGCTGCGAACCGTGTGCGTACACCGTGGGTGTCGTCAAATTTGCCCTTTACCAGTGTAGCATGCATCTCGTGGTATCTAAACGCTCCGTACGCCTCCCCATGCTCATAGACTCATGCCCTCCCGGCGGACTAGACCAGATCAGGCTCCCCTTCCTTACTCTTCGCAGCATCTGCGCAAGCCTTCTGCACACCTCTGCCATCTGCGCAGGGTTCTCTCTCCGCGCACATGCCTTCGTACCCTCACATAAAACTCCTCACTCCTCATTCATCTTCTCAGCTCTCTACTCCTCTACCTCGGCCACGTCTTACTGCTGCCCGCCTCGCAGCGCCAGCACCAAATGCAGCGTCGCGCCGCCCTCGAGATTATACTCCGCGGCTGTTTTCTCGTCGTTCCTGAAGCCGCCATAAACCGCATCAGCTGACCATCTTCACTTGCTCTCCAAAACATATACTCCCACACGACCTCCCCGGCCCCGCTCCCTTGCTCGCTCACATGCTCATCCCTCCTCGCTTTCTCGTCGGTGTAGGTGTCAGGGATAGGGAGACTCACATCTGCTTCCCTCCAAAAATCAAGCGCTGCTGCACCGGCGGAATCCCTTCCTTCTCCTCCACGCGCTCCTTGATGCGCGAGACTTTGTAGTCGGGCTCGATGTCTAGCTCGATCTCTTTGCCGGTGAGGGTGCGGACTCTGTGGAGCCGGGGGAAAAGGGCAGTCGTTAGTTGTGTGTGTGTGTGGGGTGGGGTTTGGTTCTTGGTATGGGTGGTTCGGGGTTGGTGAATGATTGAGTCGAGGGGATCTTACTTTATCTGCATTGTGGGCAAGGCCTTGCGTTTGTGAGTGGACTGGGTTCGTGATAGGCTTGCCTGCTTGTGGAGGGCTGTTTAAAGGTAGAGCTGTTTTCGTTTGCGAGTGGCTTGTTCCCGAGGTCGTTGGAATACAGGTGAGGTAGGTAAGGTGTTGATGGAAGCGGGTAGGTCGACGTTCGGCGGGGCACTTGAGGGCGTCCGCTTGCCAAGCCGTGACGTTTGATTAGCGAGGACAGAAACAACTTATGCGCCGACGGATTGCTCTAATCAAGCCACCTTTTCGCGTTCAGACCGAGCGGACACTGGTCCGGCTTTCAGGAGAAGCCTATGCGACATTCGCAGCAGGGAGTCGATGCTTGGAGTAAGACACGTGATCTGTCCGAATCAGGAAAGAGCGTGGCAGAGCCTCCATGCAAAAGTGCTCAGGCTTGGAAACTCTTGTCTGACGTGCGATCTCAGAACAGTGTTCTATCGCTTCTGAGGCTAGTGTGACGCTCGTAAAACTACAATTGGCGCAAAAGAGCACCAGAATACCCAGCTCCGTCCGCTGATGCAACCCCTTCTCCTCCTTCGCTCATGCCAACTCGGAAGTAACATTGGAGAACTCGCCCTTAGTTAACTTCGTGTTCCAGAAGATCTGAAGAAGGTTAGTAGATGCTCGATAAATGTAAACATGCAAGTGAGTCCTTACCGGGTTCGTGTCGTTGAAGCCGTGCTTGACCCAGCCCTCTTCCTTCACGTGGTAGAGGTTGATGAAACCTCCAGAGTACGCATCCCTGTGCGTTGCGGCCAGAATACTCCTCCTGCCAAGCTCCAGCGCAGTGTCGTCGTCCATCTCATAGCTGTACTCCGCGTCCAGCACACCATACGCAAATGTCTGACCGGAACCCACGCAGAATAAGTTACCCGCTAGCCTCGTGCCGTCGCTGTCGATATAGTACAGAGCAGGACCTTCCTCCTTAGTGACACCGGCGCACATGGTCCCCATGGAAAGACCCATGCCCTTGTAGGAGTAGACGAGGTTGGCGAGAATCTTAGAGGCGGCGGCGACGGAAATGCGGCGTTTGTGGCGGAGCTCGTGGAGACGACACTGCATACCTAGGTACGCGAGCCAGTATTGACAGTCCTAGACACGTCGTGAGTCAGCCCGTGTGTTCGCGCTGTCCATCTAGTACGACGCGAATTGTAATGGCTTACCGCAGCACCGCCCGCCATCGTACCCAGCAAGCAGCTGTTAATCTCGATCACCTTCTTCACCGTCTGACTTGCTATCCAGTTTCCAGCCGTCGCTCTTGAGTCCGTCGCCACGATGATGCCGCCCTTGAACCGGAATGCCAGGGTCGTCGTACCGTGAGCGATCTTGATAGGGCAATTCGGGTTGGAGGCGTCATCGGTCATCGCGCGCAGCCATGATGCTGATGAAGCGACGGGCGGGAGTGCGAAGTTGAGTGAGAGAGGCGGTGCGACGTCTGCGAGGGCTTGTTGCTGGTCGTCGGAGGTGTAGGCTGGGTCTTGGTGGGAGGGGCGGCTGTAACGCGCCACGAGAGTGTCCATCTTCGCAGCGTGCGTTCGGTCTGATAGAGAAGATTTGTCTACACTGGGTCGGGTGGGCAGAGCTGGCTGTGATGCTGGGTGCTGGCTCGACGGCTCTGTGGTTGTTTCGAGATGTTTGAGAGCTACCTTCATCTACACGGTTCCGCGTCGGACGTGAGGCATCGAGCTCCAGCGTCACCTCGTGCACGCACCGGGGGCAAGTCATTGCGGCTTCCTATTCGCTCGCTGATCTGTGCGCTAGTGGACGTATCCGCAATTACGCTCCTTCCCAGAAGATCACATTCACAGTTCGCACGATCATTCACCCTCCTTTCCAGTAAAGTTGACTTAGCAGTCACAAGATCACCCAGTTCAACTAGGCGACTCTCATCCACATTGCCTCGAGTTACATGGCGTAAGGCAGTTGAGGCTTTGCGCTACACCAGATCACCACTCGCCTTCGTCATAAGTGGGCACATTCAGATGGCGGACTGGAAAGCGGAGCTCAGCTTCTCGCTCAGGTTGACGGAGACGGCTAAAATGCAAGTGAGTGTCCTGTTTCTGATCGATCGCGCAATGTAGGACGCTGACAACGGCGATAGAAGCTCAGCCTACAAAGCAGCTAATCCGACCTGTCTGGGCGCTGAAGCGGCTAAGCATGCCAAATCTATCGAGGAGACGGCAAGAAAGGACGCTTTGAACCTAGTACGTCATTGCTAACTACTGTGCAATGGAATGTGAAGCTGACGCGTAGGGCAGGCGGAGTATGAAGAGCTGTGTGCCAAAGCCGTTCGCCTCCTTCTAACCTCTGTACCCACTGGACCCGTCGAAGACCATCACGTCGACGAGCACATCTTCCCCAACTTGCCAACTTTCGGTGCCCAGATCGGCCGCTATGTTAATGCTCAGCATTACAACGATGGCTTGTTCTCGGAGGTATTCAAAGCCGTCGATCCGGAAGCTGGTAGTGAAGATGCCAGGTCACGACTAGTGGCGCTCAAGATCACTACGCCTGATATGATGCAGCCGCCACATGACTCCAGACGAGAAGCTAGGATATTGACAGAAGCCAAGGGCGATCACATTATTGCATTGCTGGACACCTTCCAACAAGCAGGGGGGCATTTCGTCCTTGCTTTCCCTTTTCTGCCGTGCGGGTTCGACAGCTTACTAGCCCGTGATGAACTCCACGACATTTCACGCAAGACGATTCTGCGTGATCTCCTTGCGGGCCTAGCACATTTACATGGCCTCGGTATCATTCACCGCGACATCAAGCCTTCTAACGTGCTGCTCTCAACTCCCACAGGCCCGGCTTACATTACTGACTTCGGCATCGCATGGTCACCAACCGATCCATCTTCCGAGCCAACGGACCAGAAGATACTAGACGTCGGCACAACGTGCTACCGTCCACCTGAACTGCTATTCGGTCATCAAGCATACGACACCAAGCTCGACATATGGGCGGCTGGCTGCGTTGCCTCGCAGGTTGTATGCCTGAAAGGTGACACGCTGTTTGATGCTGGTGATCTTGGAAGCGAGCTAGCACTCATCAAGAGTATCTTCGAGACGCTCGGAACGCCGGACGCGGAAATCTGGCCAGAGGCGCAAAGCTTTCCGGACTGGGGCAAGATGAACTTTACGCGATACCCGGCAAAGGCTTGGGAAGATATACTGCCACAGGCTGTGCCGGATGCGGTGGATCTTGTCAGGAACATGGTCGTCTACGAGTCTAAGCAAAGGCTCAGCGTGGAACAGGTATGTCACAACATCGGTATAACGAATTGCAGACCCGTTCTGACTACTTCTAGGCGCTTAAGCATCCATACTTTGGCTGATCTCTTACTCCACGTTGTGACCATGTTGATGTACAGGGGCAGCCCTCTCACTCCTGTCTTTCCATCCGATCAGGTCGAAAGGTGTCTATTCATTTGCCACATCTCAAGTTCATCTCTTACCCTCAGCGGTTCAAAGCTCTCCACGCAGTCAAGCCGAAAACTCCATACAGGCGACTGCGGATTCTCAGCCAGCGACACCCAGTCGATCGAATCAGCACCGCCATCATCCTCAAAGACCTTCGCCAACTCGCTAGCCAACGCAATAGTAAACTCCGCCCTCCGCTGTCTCCCATCCAGCAAACCACAGAACTGCAGCTTCGCCGTCCCGTCCTCTTCCGTCGTTGCCACAAAGAAGCGTTTAAGAGACGCCGCGGTCCGATCATAGGTATTCGCTTCAAAATGCAAGTACTCCAGCGCTCTCCCTACAACTTTCTGCCCGGGCAAACGCCCTTGACTTCCCGTGGCCTTGTCACTTGCGAGGCATTGCCAGGCGCGGTGCAGCGAGGGAAGCTGCAGCTCTATCTCCACGCCCCCGAGCCCTCGTAGACTCACTCGTCCGATCTCGTCGCTCGTCAACGTGACATCGCTCTCCCGCGATAGCCGCTTCACAATCGGCTCCACGGCCTCAGAAAACGTGAAAATGTCTTCAAATGCTATTCTAGCGACTTCCAGCTTCGGCAGGTGTTGTAAGTAATCAATCAACCCCAGTCCAGAGTCTTTGCAGAATCTGCATGTCGTGCCCCCGGTTTGGTCCTCTAGACGAGGCAGGAAGCTACGGATTTCGAGACTGCGGACGAATGGTGAGGCGAAGGCTGGGTAGGGGAAGAAGAGGTTTTGGCAGGTGCAGAGGTGGTTGTAGGAGATGCGGAAGGTGTTTGTTTGCCAGAAAACTTTGAGTGCTTCGTGGGAGATTTGGTGGTTGGTGGTTAGGAGGGAGAGGTTCTCTGCTCGTTTAGAGAATTCGTGGTGATGGCTGTTCTGGGAAGGTCGGGGTCGGAGGGGTCGGTAGAGGGGTTTGCGGAAGGTGAGGGCGTGGGTGTAGATTGTTATGCGGAGCTCAGCTGGGAGGGCCAGGAAGGGGCTGTGGTCCATGGTCTTGACTCGTCCGGGTCTTCTGGTATAGGTAGAACAGGTGTGTTCATGTGTGCTTTGTAATCTGATACGCCTCGCGGAAGATGGGTGGTTCACTAGGTCTTTTTCGAGATATGACAGTCTTTGGATGAGGATTGACTTTTTCGCCACCTCCTCTCTTCCAGATGTTATTACTGCATCTCCAACTGTTCAATGTGGTGATTGTCGTGGTCATACCATGCACGTGGAACCATCTCTTCCCGCCGGCACGTCTCCGCCTCCACAACCCTGAGCTGCTTTCCGCCACTACGGTCGATTAAGGCGGGCGAACCAGAGCACTAAGAGCGCTAGCACGACGTACCTGCATTGAGCCGCGAATGGCCGGAGGCGCTGTCACGAACGGAAGTCTTTTGCCATGAGCCTGGTATAAGTAGAAAAGGTAAGGCGCTGCGTCTCTTGTCCTTGCAGCCGCGCACGGAGACACGACAGGCACGACGGACAGGCTGGTGAAACAGACAAGATAAGGATTGCTTATCATTGCCTCGTCAGCCTCAGCCCAAGACACGACCGAGCCAGATCCTCCTTTTCATTCTCTTCCATTCTCATGCTATACGAAGACTCACATCTCACTCAATACCGAACGTAGCACCACGATACCCTTACCTTACCCACCAGGCGAATAGCCCCCATCCGACGTCCACAGAGACATAGACCGGACAAAGGACCTAGAAACCGACGCCATGGCTTCAGAACACACCAATGGCACGCTGGACGGTGCTAACAGCGGTGGACCGCCGAACAAGCTGCTCGAGAGAGTCGTACGTACACCCGGCCGGCAGCCATCACCGCAGCCTACACATCTCAGTGTTCCCGGAGCACAGCAGCCTCGACTGCTACACGAGACCGGATCAGGCTATGTGGCTCCGAAATTCGAGGGAAAGCAGCAGCAGATGGAGCAGGTCATGGACCAGGTGGAAGAGAAGGGCTTCATACCTGGAGATCTCGTCGACGATGAGACGAAATGGTTCTACAACGAGCTTGGAATCGATGATATGTACTTCAGTACGGAGACCGTGGAGAACATCGTCAGCCATATCTTGTCCCTTTATGCGGCAAAAGTAGCCGCGTACGCTCGGGCTGACAAGCAACTGGAGATCCGGCTGGACAAAGAGGCTGCGGACCACGCTGTGTATATCGATACGAGCGTACCAGGTATTTCCGGGGCTGGTGGCTCCCGCTTTGAGGCGAGGCTCGAGGAGAAGTACCTGGATGGCAGTCGAGGTCCGAACAGCTACCGGGTGGAGACTTTCAGATCACCCAGCAGACTCCCGGGTGGTGACCAGCAATCGCTGAGATGCTACTTCGTGTACCAGACCAGCTTTCAAAACAAGACTCCCGACGCAACCGAGACCAGTATAGATGTTCTGGGTGATGAGCGGTTCCTGCAGAAGGCCTCAAAGAACACCAAGGACATTTACCAGAACGTCATGGACGCAGTGGTATCCAGGACGGGGCCTGTCATCGACATGTACGACGTCGAAGGCACAAGAGAGAAGAGGCTGATTGTTGGTTTCAAGCAAGGCTCTGCGCTGGGTTTGTTCACTGCACTTAGCGATCTATATCACTACTATGGCCTGACATCCTCTCGAAAATACGTCGAGCAATTCTCAAACGGCATCACCATCATGTCGATCTACTTGCGGCCTGCGCCGAACCTCGCAGCGAGCCACCCGCCCATCGAGGCTAGCATTCACCAGATCATGAAGGAAGTCTCGCTGCTATATTGCATTCCGCAGAATCGATTCCAGTCTCACTTCAAGAGCGGTCGGCTGTCGTTACAGGAAGCCATCTATGCACATTGTGTCTGGGTCTTCGTCCAGCACTTCCTCAACCGGCTTGGCAACGAATACAACACCCTGTCGTCCGTTCTGGACGCCAACAACAGCATACATGCGGAAGTGCTTTCCAAACTGAAGAAGCGCCTACGTACCGAAACCTTCACCGCCGACTACATCCTGGAAATCATGAACCAGTACCCAGTTCTGATCCGTTCACTCTACCTCGCATTCGCCAACACGCACTATGTTCAGACACGTGGTGAGGCAGATGACTTCCTGCCTACACTCTCCTACCTCCGTATGAAGGTCGACCGCGTGCTCTCGGATGCAGAGCTCAAGGACCTCATCTCGAAGAATGCTGTAAATGAGCATCATGAGATGGTTATGACGGCGTTCCGCATCTTCAACAGCGCGGTCCTCAAGACAAACTTCTACACGCCCACGAAAGTGGCACTCAGCTTCAGGCTGAATCCCAACTTCTTGCCTCCAGAGGAGTATTCGCAGCCGTTGTACGGTATGTTCCTCGTCATCAGCTCCGAGTTCCGAGGCTTCCATCTTCGATTCAGAGACATTGCACGTGGCGGAATTCGGATTGTGAAGTCCAGGAGCAAAGAGGCGTACGCTATCAACGCACGCTCGCTGTTCGACGAGAACTACAATCTTGCCAATACGCAGCAGAGGAAGAACAAGGACATCCCAGAAGGGGGCAGCAAAGGTGTCGTGTTGCTTGACATCCAACATCAGGACAAGACGACGGTGGCTTTTGAGAAGTACATCGACAGTATCATGGATCTACTGCTGCCACCTACCAGTCCTGGTATCAAGGATCCGATTGTGGACCTGTACGGCAAGGAGGAAATCCTGTTCATGGGACCGGACGAGAACACGGCTGACCTGGTCAACTGGGCGACTGAGCACGCCAGAGCGAGAGGCGCACCCTGGTGGAAGTCCTTCTTCACCGGCAAGTCACCAAAGCTGGGCGGAATTCCACACGACAGCTACGGCATGACTACCTTGTCCGTACGCGAGTATGTGCTGGGCATCTACCGAAAGTTGAACCTGGACGAAACACAGGTGCGCAAATTGCAGACGGGAGGCCCGGATGGTGATCTGGGATCGAACGAGATCTTGCTAGGAAGAGAGATGTACTGCGCCATTGTCGATGGCTCAGGCGTCCTTGTAGATCCCAATGGACTCGATCGCACTGAGCTGATGCGCTTGGCCAAGGAGCGCAAGATGATTGTCAACTACGACATCAGCAAGCTGTCCAAAGAAGGTTACCGCGTGCTGGTGGAAGAGACGAACGTCACGCTGCCATCTGGCGAGACTGTGAACAACGGAACGTCCTTCCGAAACACGTTCCATCTACGTGAAGCCGAGCGCTACGACACGTTTGTGCCTTGCGGCGGCCGTCCGGAATCGATTGACTTCAGCAGCGCGAGCCGACTCATTTCGAAGGGCAAAGCGGCCATCCCATACATCGTCGAAGGTGCCAACCTCTTCATCACGCAAGAAGCGAAGCTCCGCCTAGAAAAGGCCGGCTGCATCGTCTTCAAAGACGCCTCTGCAAACAAAGGCGGCGTCACATCCTCCTCCCTCGAAGTCCTAGCCTCCTTGTCCTTCGACGATGCGGGTTTCCTAGCCCACATGTGCGTGCAGCCTGATGGCACAACACCCCAATTCTACCAAGCCTACGTTAAGCAAGTCCAGGCCAAGATCCAGGAGAATGCGCGATTGGAATTCGAGGCTATCTGGCGCGAGCATGAGGAGACGGGCGTTGCGCGCAGCATTCTGAGCGATAGATTGAGTATGGCTATTACGAAGATGGACGAGGAGCTGCAGGGCACGGAGCTCTGGGACAACGTTCAATTAAGGCGAAGTGTCCTGAGCGATGCTCTGCCTAACCTCCTTCTGAACGAGATTGGTCTTGATAAGATCATGGAGAGGGTGAGTCTTGAGAAGAAGGAGATGTCTGGCCCCGATGTAAACGAAACACTTGCTAACTAAGTTTATTACAGGTCCCCGAGAACTACCTTCGCTCGATCTTCGGCTCCTACCTCGCCAGTCGGTTTATCTACACCATGGGTATTTCTGCCTCGCCCGTCAGCTTCTTCGCCTTTATGAACAAGCGCATGTCGCACCTGCAGCAGTAGCGATAATACCGAGGACCCCCACGAGGAGCGTCAAGAACTCGCTCGCCCTCCGCGAGGAGCATGGTTCGAGAACGCAAGGTCGTTCTGCCCAGCGCTGTTGGCGATTCGCGAGGGAAGAAAGCAACAATCTGACGAAGGAATGCGGGTAAACACCAAACGCTAAAGAGGTTGCGTGAGGCGCATTCCTCTTAGCATAGATTTCACAACAATGCGCAAATGCTGTTGATTTGATTCTTTAGATGAAGTCATAAGGTCTTCTCCCTTGTTCTGGACTCGGTTCTTCATCGTTCTTCTTGTGACGGACACGAGCGCGCGCTAGGGTTTTCGTCTGCTTCTTCACCCTTCTTCTGACTCTACGCCGTGCCGTTTTCCACTGTGAGCTTTAGGTCTCGCTCTCTCTTGCGCAATAGGTACGTCCCTTGTCTCAAGCCAGAGTCATCTGGTCTCAAATATACACAAGTTGTCCCCTCTCAACCTTCCCCCGGCGCATGGCAGATGACTTCAAGTGCTAAATCGCCCGCCTCCCAACTGACAACTCTAGACAGAAAGACACAGAAAGTGGCAAACCACCCACCGACTACTTAGAACGACCAAAAGCAAGCAAGCACGCACGCACGCAATGGCGCCCACGGCCCCCCGCCGCAGCGATCGCATCAAGACGCTCGCCGCGAAGAAAATCGCGGCTGACAAGGCGAAGCCGAAACCTGTGGCCGGAACCAATGCTGGTGTGAAGAAGAAGGGTAAGGCGCCGACGAAGAAGCCGGCCACGACGAAGCCGGCCGCGAAGAAACACGCCACCAAAGCCCCGGCCACGGGAAAGAAGCCCAAGACGACTAAGAAGGCTCCGGCGCCTAAAAGGCCTACGAAGCCAAAGGCCCCGGCGACGAAGGGAAAGAAGAAGACGATGCCGGCGGTCAAAAAGCCGAAGAAACCTACGAAGCCGAAGGCTCCGGCGACCAAGGCGAAGGACAAGAAGAAAAGAGATCCTTTACCGCCGTATACGATTGTCTGTGGGCCAGGCCCCATAGACTTTATCCGAGAGTTGGGACTAGACTCTCCAAGCCATGACCACGACCACGACCACCATCACCACCACAATCAAGATCATGCGCACGGCCACGACGGCGCTCCTAAACCCCCTTCGCCGTCCAAAGAGAGCCACACAACTTTTCACACCCACCCTCACCCTCAGGGCCACCACCACCACGGCACGACCAAAACCCCGACCCACCCGCGCTCGCGCTCGCACTCCCCTTCCAAAACCACTAGCCACAGCGGCGCGCACCACGCAGGCGTACAGAAGAAAAGCGCGACGAAGAACAAGCGCGTAAGCATTCCTCACTCTTTCCCCCTTTTTGCCTCGGAAACCCCTCCCGCCTTCCAAGCTCAAATCAAGGCCCCTTCCCCCTCTGCACCGCTAGTACACAACTATTCGGGTCACTGGCTAACATATACGTTCTTTCGAACGAAACACAGCGCAGCCTCTCAGGCCCTTCCGTCTCGCCGCCCAAGAAGTCCGCCAGCAAGGACAAGACGAAGGCTACTGGCAAAGGTGCACAGGCAGTGAGCCAGTGAAGCGTCTAGTCCCCTAGAAATCT
>NAJL01000006.1:0-18340 GCA_005059885.1 Salinomyces thailandicus | reverse complement strand
CCCCCCCCCCCCCCCCCCCCCCTTCCCCTGTGCCTCTTACGATCCGCCACCATACCTTCTAGGTACAGCAGGAAACCACCAGCATTGATTCAACCCAGCAGAGACGCCCATCGCAGAGAAGCTCGTTTGCTCCTCTGTGCTCGACTTCATTACCAAGGTAAGTAAATGTAGCCTACCATGGACCTCCACCTCACACGCCTTAATCTGTAACAGCACAGCTGGACCGATATATTACCCGTCCTACGGTACCGTACGTGAGCTACACTCCGTCCCGGTTTCAAAGGCTGGTTATGTTGACGCGGTGGCTTCGATTGATGTGGATTTTACTTGCAAGGCGGAGTCAAGTCTGGTTCGAGGGTGAAGAAAGGTGAGCAGAAGATGTCAGTGTAATTAGTTCATCTGGGGAGGTCGAGGTTAGGTTGTTGGAAGCGTTCTCTGTGGACTGGTCTTGGATAAGGTATATAAGGTGAAGAAGGCATATAAGTCAAAACATGACTCCCCCGTTCTCTCCCTCACGATCAAATCACGCTGCGTCTTTCGATTCTCCCAGCAGACAGCATCGTTCACGATCCTTCAGAGCCCTGTCCCCTTCGACCGAAAGGCCCCATCAACTCCCAACCACCATGCTCTCTCAAGCTCTCCTCCTGACGCCCCTAGCCTTCGCCTTAAAGGCCTCCGCCCAAAACTACTCCGCCTCTTTCACGCAATACGGCTCTGGCGACCAGAACGGCAGCGGGAACTGTAACGTCGACACCACTGCTTGCGGGTACTGTACGTCCAACCTCTCTCTCACCCATGTCTCTTCACGACCAACCCAAACCGACGGCTTTACCCTGATGGAAAATCTAACTGGTGCCTTTTCGGCCACTCTTAGATACCACCTCAGGCTACTCAGCAGCCGTCTCTCAAAACGTCTTTGGCGTGGGGCCAGGCGATGGCGCTGGGCCGGCTTGTGGGGGGTGTTGGGAGTTGACGATGTGAGTCGCGTGCCTCTCTCCATGCCGGTCAAGAACTATTCAGCTGAAATTTCGAAACGTTAGCCAGACTGACAGCTCCGGCAACGCCCTCTCCAATGCCGGTAATAGCATCGTGGTCAAAGTCACGAATCTCTGTCCTGGTAGCCTAGCCCCTTCCCCATTCCTATTACCTCTCCGAAAGACCTTTTAACTCTCTACCGCAACCCATTTTCCCCCTCTCCACCGCAACCGCTTCACCCAGAGAAGATCCAAAACTAGCTAACAACCCCTTGCTTCACCCTTCATCAGCCGACGGCAACCCCCTCTGCGCCCAAAGCAGCACAAGCGATACGAACCAGTACGGCGCCAACGTCAACTTTGACACGTGCATGGACAGCGGGGCTTCGAACGCTTTGTTCGGGAACAGCGGGACGGCGTTGGGGTTGGGGACGGCGGTGAAGGTGAATTGTGGGGAGTGGGAGGGCGCTACGGATCAGTAGGTTAGCGGGCTTTTTTGCTGGTAGCGAGGTGAGTTGAGAGATAAGTGGTGGTTGGTGGTGATGTGGCCGGGGTCTGAGGGAGGAGGTGGTGGTGGTCGTTGGTTATTCATTTTTGATAGGTAAAAGTGGTTGATTTGCTTGCAAGCTTCTTCCGCATGTGTAAGAGGGCTGGTCCGTAGGCGTGTGGTGCGCGGTGAGCAGAAGTAAGAGTCTGAGGTGAAGTGAGAAGTGTGATCGTTCAGCTTCTTCGATCGCTTCGCTTGTTAAGGTAGGTTTTACCGCTCGTCTGCCACCTCATACTCCAAATTTGACACGCCTGCGAACAGCGTTGCCATGCATGCTGATCTGGAGAGGCCATGTTGTTAGCAAGTTTGTAGCAAGTCTGCAACCATCAGCAACGAAACCAAGACGCGGCATAGTAAAAGAAAAAGGGCAAAGAGCCGGTGGCAACAGAATATCCGCGGACAAGATGCCGAACACCCCAAAGCGCTCGAGTACATCATTCATACAACCACAAAAGCCGCCCGCCGTAGTGAGCGAGCATCCACTAAGCTACTTCCCACCCCGCTCTACCTCCTGGCAAAGCCAGCTGAGCGCACCAGCAGCCTGTAGGACGTCCTGAGCTACACGCCAAGCCTCGAAGCTAGAAAGTGCCTCCGGAGCCCACAGCGCCCAGACTCTGAAACCCAGCGCTGCCAATCGACGCACGACCAGTCCCCGGCGCACCAAAAGCGAAAGCCGGCGAGGACTTGGCTGGCATCGGACTCCCGATCTCTCCCAAACCTGCTGGACCACGGCCCTGGTCAGGCGTGCCTGCACTCTCTTCGAGCTTGACGGCAAAAGCGCTAGCGGGCCCGTGCTTACGAACATGGAGCTCGCCGCCGCCGTTCTCGCGCGTACCTTCAGTCTCGCAAATCGCCTCGATTTCGTCGAAAGAAGGTAGAGGTTCCAGACGGTTACTTTCCATTTGTCGGAGGAGCACGTTGACGTCGTGGAAGCTGTCGCCTTCGCCGCGGGCCGCGTGGCTGAGCTGCTTGCAGGCTTGGCAGATGGCTAGGCGGACTGTGAGGGCTCTGTTACCGGGTGCGCGGTGCATGGCGCCGCCGATGCTGCCGAAGCCGCTGTTGGCCGCGAAGGCGTTGTTGTTTTGTGCCCAGCCTCCTATGGCCGGAGCGCCGAGCGGTGGAGGCCAGGACTGCGGTCCGAACCCTGGCGGTTGGCCAAAAGGCTGGGGCGCGTTCCAGTTTGGCGTGGCACCAAAGCCAGGGGCTGGAGAGCCTAGACCGCCTAGGGAGCCAAAGGTGCCCGCTGGGCCATTGCGCATACCTGATGTTCGCCTGCCGTCGTGAGCGTTGGAAGGCAAGGGCTCGTCATCGTCCGCAAGCAGCGCAGAGCTACCCAAGTGCTTCGACAGATCATCAATGTCTTCATTGCCTCCATTGCGTTCCTGGCTCTGCGGCTTAACGCTGCTAGGTCGCTGAATTGGCGCAGGACGAGCGATGGGCTGGTTCGCAGTCGACTCGAAGCGGTCCTTTTCACTTGCGGACTGTTGACGAGAGTGCGTAGGCATACCTTGTCTCGGGTCCATGGCTGGCGATTGTTGCGGCAGCTGCCCGATTGGCGGATGGTGCGGCATCTGCTGCTGTCCGAAGCCTGGAGGTGGCTGATTGAAGCTCGGGTCGAAGCCGAACCCACCGCCTCTGCCATGAGGCATCATGCCTGGCGGAGGTGGATGCATGGTATTCATGTTCGGAAAGGGCATTCGATTTGGCACGCCCATAGGTGGTGGTCCTTGATGCTGGAACAGTGGCATCGGCCCTCGCTGACCCATTGGGCCGTGCATCATCGGTCCCTGCTGACCTGGGAATCCTTGGAAGCCACCCATCGGCGGCATGCCGCCGAAACCCCCAGGGAGCTGATTCGGGTGAGGCATACCGGGCGGAGGCTGCATCGGTTGTTGATGAAGTGGCGAATGAGTCTGCATCGGATGCGAAGGGCCCATCTGGGGATGGCTGGGCTTTTGCATGACCGTCTTTGGCTGATTCTGTTGTGCCTGCTGCTGTTGGGCTACCGAATTGCTAGGAGACGTGGACTTGCTCGGCACACTTGAGACACGTGAAGCAGTCTGCCTGGGCGAGGTAGTATGCGAATTTTGCTGAGACGGCTGCTTCTGCTTGTTCGGCGTCGGCGCTTTCGGTACCGCAGGCATGGCGATTGACGGATGAGGTGAGGCGATTCCAGAGGGCGCCTGCTTCTGGTACTGGCCAGGTACAGCAATGCCCATCTGCGAAGGCCGCTTTGTGATTTGCGGAGGCTGTGGCTGCACTTGTTGAGGCGGTTGCGCACCCGGGTGGGGCCCCTTCTCGCGTTCTGTGGCCTCCTTTTCTGCCTTGACCTTGGCTTCGCGCTCCCTCTTCTCCTTCTCCTCTTGAAGTTTGCGATCTCTGGCTTCTTTCTCGCGTGCTTCACGCTCTTCGCGCTCTCGCCTCCGAGCCTCCTCCTTCCTGGCCTTCTCCGCCACCTTCTGCTCGCGCGCTTTGCGTTCAGCATCTTCGCGACGTTCCTGTTCCTGTTGCAAGCGCCGGGCCTTTTCGCCTTCCTTCCGCACCCGCTCCTCCTCAGCCTTCCGCTTCTCCTCCTCACGCTTCCTACGTTGCTCCTCCTTCCTCCGCCTCTGCTCCTCGAGCTTCTTCTCTTCGGCTGCTCGAGCCAAAGCCTCCTCTGTCGCCTTTTCGGCCTCCCTGCGAGCCTTCTCCTCCGCCTTGACCTGCTGCTGCTGCTTCTTTTTCTCCTTCTTCTTTGCTGCGTCACGTGCTTTCTTCGCCTCTCGCTCGGCGTCTCGCTTACTCTCATCCTGCAACTCTTCCAAGAGTTTCGCCTGCCGTTCTGCAGCCACCTTCTCTCGATATGCAGTCAACACACGCTGCTCGAACATTCGTGCCGCGAATATCTGGAACATTCGCCTGCCTTCTTGCATGCGCTGCTCCTCAGTCAGACCACCCTAGGATATGTCAGCTTGTGTTTGAGGCCTCTGTCCGTTGGACTAACCATCTCATCTTCTTCCTCCATCTCATCATCGTACTCCTCCTGACTATCATACGACGCCTCATCGTCATCATATTCGTCGCCACCAGCAAGCGGATCATCGTGGTTGTACGCTGAATCACTGGGTGGATATGCTCCAGGGTGACTCGGATTCGCAGCCGCATACTCCGCTTCACTCTCACGCTGCATGCGCCGCTCTGCCAGCTGCTCCATCATCTCGATGAACTTGCGGCCGTCGTTCTTCAGCAGATCGTCAGCGACGGTAAGTAGGTTGTCTGCTTTACCCTTTAGCCCTTGTTGCAATTTCTCAAGCCAGGGTGTGAGGATACCTTTGACAGTCAGATTCTGGCCGAAGTTGAAGAAGTCAGGAACGCCGCGTGTCTCAGGCTCCTCATCAGAGTACTCATCCTCCTCCTCCGAATACTCTTCTTCTTCCTCTTCATCGTCGCTGTAATCGTCTTCCTCTTCGTCGAAATGCTCACGAACGTGGCTCGTCCGGTGGTGAGGATTCATAGGAGGGGGCGTGGCGAGCGGATGCGGTGGCCTGCGGTGCTGCAGAGGGTCCGGCATGAGACCGTCCGTAGATGGAAGAGGCGGTTGGTCATGATGTGCATATTGCTCCAGCTCCTCATAGTAGCCCTCGTACAACACCTCAAGCTCTTCCTCTATTGCAGTGCGCTTACGACCGCAGACCGTGCACGAGCAGGAGTGCTTCTGTTGTTGTTTCATCTTACGGAGTACCGCCTCCTTCTCGATCTTCAGCAGCGACTTGCGCTCCTCCTCGCTCAAGCTCAGCCAGAATTCCTTTATGTTCTGCCGCTCCTGAGCCGTGCTCGTGTTCCAGATGTCGCCATGGCTGTGGCTTCTATGCGCAGACCGAAGCATACTGGCTGGACCAGGGGGATTTGGCAAGGGTGGTAAAAGATCAGGGTTATAGGCGTTACGCGTGACCGGAGCCGGACCTCTCTTCTTCTTCTTGTTCTTTCGATTCGCCAGCGGCGGTGGCGAAGCGAAGCCATTCGGGCCGGCGTGTGAAGGCTCGTACTGATCGTCATACTCGTAGTCCTCATCAGAATCATCATCCAGACCGAGCGGATCCTCGTCGTAGCCCAGGTCCGCCGAAGGGCCAGCGGCGGCCCCAGAGACCGGTACCTGTGCTGCCGCCTTTGCCGCCTGCTTCGCTCTTCTCTTCTGCTTCTTTCGGTTGCCACCGGCCGCGCTCGACCCGCCGGTGAGGAGCCCGTTGCCGGTGGGCTGGGGCGCGGTCGCGTTTGTCGCCATGGTGGGACGGAGGGGGAGTGGTGCGTGGCCTCGGCCGGCTCGGATGCAGGTCTAGCGAGACACGTGTTAGATAGATAGATGCCAAGCGCAAGGCAAGCTCGCACTGCTCGATCACAGTTTGCCGAAGTGAGGGTGGAAGTGAGCGTGATGGGGAGATGAGAGTGTCGGTGGAGGGGGCAGCCCTGCCGCAACACCAACACCAATAGCAACCCCACCACGTCGGGCGTCCGTACCTGGCGGCCTGCACGTGGCCAGATCCGCGAGGGAGGTGTGTCGGTGATGCTCGGCGACCGGACGGGAAGGTGGTAGTGTCGCGCGGAGTCGGTACTGATGTGTGGAGCGACGAGTAGACGTCAGTCACTTGCTCCAGTGCTGTTGCGTTCGTCGGAGGCAGCGTGCGCAGTCGGACGGGAGTAGCCGCCTCGCGTACAGTACCTTACAACTGAAAGATACTCCGGAGTGCCTCATTAGTCAAAGTAGCCAGAATCGTGGCGGAGCCGACGGAGGACGCTTGATGCTCCCGGGCGCGACTTTGACTAGTTCAATCAATCGAACCTTCTGACTGTGGATGGAACATAATCAATGCCACTTCACTAGGTACCATCTCTTCATCAATACACTCCTTGCGACCTCACCACCTCACCATCAACCCACCACCCAACATCTCGACGCTACTTCCGCTTCTGCATCCGTCATTGCAGATGACCACTTCAACATCGTGACTTCCGCCATACGTTCTCCGTTTATACAGTCTACACTCACGGCAGTCACCGCGCGCCCTTAGCCCCAAACTCTCGGCGCCGTACAGTGGTGAATGCTTGCGTAAGGCCTGGGAAGCTTGGACGGATTTGAAACAGGCCCGGCGAGCACTGCATAGCAATCCGTATCACTCGGCCAGCCTTCCTCTTTGCTCCTGCTCATCAATTCTCTCATCCCATCCCATTCCATCCACCGCCGACCGCTGCTCGCATCTTCCCACGATACGCACCTCTCGGCATCGACCGACCGCGCTCGTTCTCTCGCTTCCGGCCCTGCATCATCACCCATTTCTGCGCACGGAGTCCGCTGGCCGGAAGTCGCACTATAGCGAGCTGCTGTATAATAAGATCGAGGGCATTGGGTCGCAGAGCTCTGTAACTTCGGGGCCCTGAGTCAGGCCGGGGACTTAGAAATTCGGGAGATCGACTTCGCACAAGTGAGAGCGGCAGCGGCTGGCCAGCTCATCCTTCACCATGGCACAGCAAGATCAGCAGGTGATGCGGAGGTATGGTGAAAGCGATGAGTTTGTGATGGTAAGGACTACGGCTGACAGTTTACTGCAGGAAGCTGGTGATCATTGGAGACGGTGCCTGTGGAAAGACTAGTTTACTAAGTGTCTTCACACTTGGTTACTTCCCAACAGTACGTGGTACATCGCAAGACTACATCGACTGCTTTGACTGACACCCGCCCTAGCGATACGTCCCGACCGTCTTTGAGAACTACGTCACAGACTGCCGAGTCGACGGCAAATCCGTCCAGCTAGCACTATGGGATACCGCAGGTCAAGAGGACTACGAGCGCCTGCGACCTCTAGCATACAGCCAAGCCCACGTCATCCTCATCGCCTTCTCCGTCTCGAGCCCAGACTCGTTACATAATATCACAACGAAATGGTACAAACCCCACAAACATCAGCACACACCTGAGCCCCATGCTAACATAACCGCAATACCAGGCACCCCGAAGTCCTCGAACGATGTCCCGGTGTCCCCATCATCCTCGTCGGCCTCAAAAAAGACCTCCGAGACGATCCCGTCGCACAAGAAGAGATGCGGAAACGCTCCGAGAAGTTCCTCACACCCGACGAAGGCGAAGAAGTCCGTAAGAGGATTTCCGCGAAGAAGTACCTCGAGTGCTCGTCGCTCACGGGCGAGGGCGTCGACGATGTCTTTGAGGCGGCTACACGGCAAAGCTTGCTGTCTGGTGACCGGAAAGAGCGGGGTGGGTGCTGCGTGATACTATGATGGGGTGGGTGACTAGCCGGTAGGCTGTGACATGGTATGGTGTTGTGTAAGGAGCGTGACGACGAGGATGTGGAAACGGAGCATCTTTTGATACGAGCGTGGGGCTGCGGCATTTCTTCTCGAGGCGGAGTCAAGGCAAGGTGTTCGGTAGAGGACGGGGATCACGGCGTTTGGGGGAAAAGTTCTGGCGTCTAATTCTTTCAAAAGGGGGAACGTCAGGATTCTTGTGGACGGGCAAATGCTGTGCTAGGAGGACTTTTCTGCTGTTCTTTGAGGAAGGGAGAGAGAGAGGGTTCCATCAATATCTGCATAATGAAGCGGTGGCACAAGTGCATATACTCTTCAGCAAGCCTGTCTC
Organism: Salinomyces thailandicus; assembly: GCA_005059885.1. Lineage (NCBI taxonomy): Eukaryota > Fungi > Ascomycota > Dothideomycetes > Mycosphaerellales > Teratosphaeriaceae > Salinomyces > Salinomyces thailandicus. The sequence goes on along the minus strand of NAJL01000006.1, from coordinate 10,194 downwards.
GTAGCAACCTAAGTCTTGGAAGCCTGTCACTTGGCGAATCAATTGGTGCTGGAACTTTCGAAGTGCCGAAGTAGTGAGGTTGCAGAGATCGACGTGATCATTGTGGGCTAGTGTTAGGCTACGCCCAGTGGCGAGGTGCTGACTCAGTGCTACATTGTGATGACTACAACGTAAGGTACTGTAAAGTGGATAAAAGGAAGAAACATATGATTGATGTCTGATTTTGACTCCGCCTGGGAAACGACTTTGAGTCATCAGTCTGCTGTCACGATGACTCGCTTTGAGTACTGGACTCCCCAGCCTGGACGCAAGCGACTCGATGTGATGCCAGACGTTACCCACCTACAGTAACTTACCTGGGTAGAGATTGTGCCATGTTCAATCGCCGTTCTAGTATGTGTAGCTGGCTTGAATCAATAGTGAAGAGCTAATAATGTAAGGTGACCTGGAAGGTAGCTATCCCATGTCTGTGCTATTGGCGCTCTCAATCTTAAGTAATCTTGCTATTACAAGGGTAAGGTACATAGAGGTACAGCTACGGTGCCTAAAGTAAGGTAGGGTGTGTAGGATACCTTATGTACATGTACGTAAGGTACTGCTTGTCAGCACGGGCATCATCATGCTCAGTCGACGGCTGATTTGGTGTGGAGGCCGGGAGGGAGCCGGCCTTGCATGTGCATGTACTGAGAGGTATAATGTACACGGGCATTAGGTATGCAGGATGGATGAGTCGATCTGCTTTGACAGCGGTTTGCGCATGTCCGCCTGGGAAGGGACTCTTATACACACCGTCTAGGATGCAGTCGGATGTGGAAGGGGTTATCGACATAATCGGCCGCAGTCTAGTCTCCAAGGAGAATAAGGCGATCGCGTGAGATGTTACTGCTTTCGAGGGCGAATAACAACATTTGAATGTCAACACTTGAAGCTGTCGCGTGCTTTAACCAACCAAAGACCAGTGACGTTGGTACATCGCCTGTTATACCCGCGCTAATGACCACTAGCGCGGTGTCGGCCCCTGGCCCGTGCTAAGATTTTGCGAACTGCCCTCCACTCCTTCCTTCTCGACTCTGACCTCGCTCTCTTCTCCTCTGCCGCCCAGCACCCAAGCAACCAGCCCAGCAAAGCACCAATTCCTACCCAATCTTACACCAGGCATTCACCAACATTACCCTCTTCGTCGTCGTGATGCCGCTGGCAATCGTTGGCTAAACGCGCCGCTGGGAGGGCGGATTGACCCTGCTCTTCCAGTCCGGTCACAGCAACGAGTTCTTCAATCGACACGACGAATACCGATTGCTTCCAGCTTCTGCTCGAGGAAGTCATCAATAGCCAACCACAGCGCTCGTACATCTTTCGGGGATAGGCAGGCACGCATTCGGCACCATTCAGAAAGACTCGTGGCTTCTGAAAGACTACGACGAAGAATCGGCTCGGTTATCAGCAGTACCTTCTGCGACATCGAGTCCATATTACCCAATACATATGAAGCCAGTTGCCCGAAGGCGACATTAGAGATTTGAGAAACACTACCGTGCTGCAACTTGCACACCCTACTCCAGACGGAAAACCCTACACCCCCACCCTCTACATATCCTCAGGCATTTCAGGAAGGTTTGTGATTATGGCGACTCCCAGCGCAAGGATCGTACCGAATCAGGGCCATGGTCAGCAGAAATTGCAAGCGCACAGGAAGTCCGCGATGAAGACAAAAAGCTCAGCGATGTCTGGACAATCTGCCGCGATTCAAGCGGCCGGTGACAATGAAGAAGACGACGACTCGGATGATAGTAGTATAATGGACGAAGACGATGAAGGAGATGCATTGGACGAGGCGGATGCCATGGCCCTGTCAAACGCGCATACCGGGGAGCAGCGTCTGGCAGGGCTCAAAGCAGACAATGTCTTTTTCGACGATATCCAGCAGGCTGTTGCTGGAGCAGCCATGGACAGCGCGAATGCAAGCGATGACGACGACTACGCCGGTGTGGAAGAGATCAGTGACGATGAAGGATCTGTCAAAGATTCTCAAGTCATGCGTGCTGCCGAGGCAGACCTGATCGACGAGTTTGAGCGCACCGAAGAGCGACGTAATGCGAACGTGATGACGGCTGAGATGGACACGATGTTTCTGCAGGATGACGACGCTTTGGCTCGTCGTCTCAGCTTGGCCAGCAATGGCAGCCAGCCAAATGAATCCGATCCGTTCAACTTTGACGTGGATATGAACGCAGATCCGTTCAGCGGTTTCGGTTTTGGTGATAGCCAGTATCAGGAGCTGTACAATGATGCCGAAAGCGCGCTCTCAGACTGGCGAAACGATCGCCACAACAGTGAGGATTCCCTCGAGAGGAAAAAGAAGGTTCGATTTCAGGAGCCGCATGAAGTCTTGTCGAGAAGCTCTAGCATGAGCAGCTCTGAAGACCAGGGCGAAGCTTTCCCAGATCTCTTTGCCGCGCATGACGATCCTTCTTTGAGGGCGCACTTTGGACTAGATGTCGATCTTGATGCCGGGTTTCAAAATGATGATGCTGGCAGCTGCTACGACTTTGATGGCGAAGAAGAAAGACTTGCGCTTGCGATTGACGAAGAGAGTGACACTGACGACGAGTCGAGTAGTGTTGAATGTAGGTACATTGAGGCTGTGTGATCGTGGCGCTTGTGACTGACAGAATTTCAGCTGAAGATGAGGGCGATACCACAGACGAGGAGACTGAGGAAGAGCAGATTGCCCGCATGCAGCAAATGCGAAAGGCTGCAGGGCACTCTCCGAAGCTGACACCCACCACGCCCACGCCAAGCAAGCGTACCACCCCTATACGCGCTCAAAGTACGCCGGCGTCTACACCCAGGCACGGCAAGGGGCCAAGAATGGGCACCTTTACCGTCGACAAGTCTCGTGCCACAATGTCTGCGGATGCGCAGGGCAACCGGATCAAGGTCTTACCACCCACCAAGCCCTGCGACAAGGACAAAGCTTTCTGGGATCGCGCCAGAACAGCCGTCAGCAGCCGAAGTAGTACTCCGCGCTCTTCCGCCCACTGGAGCATGCGCACGCCAGGCCCCGAGCCACCGCCTAGGCCCTTCACTGCCCAATCCACCCTCGGCTCCATGTTTAACGGCAACCTCGACATCCTTCGCAACAATGACGTCTCTGGCATCGCAGGGGAGCTCTTCCCCAGCATGGTCCCGCGCCCAATGACATCGTTTGCCTCCACCTCCACCTACGACGATAGCGAAGCCGAGATGCAAGAAGTCAACATGCAAGACTTCCTCGAAATCGACGACTCCGGCTCTGAAAGCGACGAGCCCAGCTCCTCGGGCCCCGCCGCCTCCCCCGTCGCCGCTGCGGGCGACGACGTCTTCACCTTCCCTTCCCGCAGCCAAAGCCTCCTCAACCACCTCGACCAACAACGCGGCCTCGTCGGCTCCTTCCGCCGCAACCAAACCCAAGTCCGCCATGTCAGCTCCCTCGCCGCCAACCCCGCCAAGCGCGCCCAGACTTCCGAATACAACGCCTTGCAAAAAGGTCGTCGCGGCGCGGCTAACACCCCGATCACGCCCGCTCGTAGAAACCGCGCGAGCCAGGACCTGTCGTTTGCTGGTGCCGGGATTAGGAAGCCTGCGGGAAGTCCCCTTGCCGCTCGGCGGCCCAGGAGTCGAGGCGGCTCGAATGCTGCTGCTATGAGCCAGACGCTTGGACCCTCGCTCTTGCAATGATCTTGCGCTATGGCTACTGGGCACGGATTATGCACGCCATACACTTCACACGTACATCCTTTTTTATTTGTGGAGGGACCGGCAATTGCCCGTGTCCCACACGACACGACTAGTATCATCCTCATTGAGAATTCAAAATTGCTTCCGCGTCTTTTTGGGAGGGAGCCCTCGAGCGTACTCAGCGGCGGCGTTTTGTTGGCGTTAAGATCTGATCCGTCGTCCAGGTCAGACGCTTTAGTCTGATGCCGGGCGAGCGTGGGCAGTATCTCTCTTCTGTCTTCGTCGCGGAGATACCCTGAGCTTCAATTTGCTGGGGATTTGGTCTTGGGGTTTTGCTTTGTTTTTGGAGGTTGAGGGCTTTTGGCGCTTGCTCGTGGCGAGGGAAGGGGAATGTCTTGGCTCTGGTGGTGAGGTAGGGAGAGAGGGAGGGATTTGATGGAGTGATGGATGGATGGTTGCAAGTAGGTATGCCGTGTATGGTTAATACTCTACCACGTTCTCGACCAGCTCTCGTATCACTTGAAACCTGAGGGGAGGGTGGTGTACATACAGTCTGCCGTAGAGACGCCACATCCAACGACAATGGGCGCACCGCCACTGAAGTGAGGGGCGGCTGGGGCGCTCCAGTGACACGACGCCTCATATGTCGTCACTCGCTGGCAGCGACACCCCGTCCACTGGAGCTTTCTCCGTCAACTTGAATACATGTCCAGTAAAACAACAACTTCGCAACCTCATCCCTGCCCGTTCACCTCTACCATACCTCGACATCTTCTATACTGCTTTTGAGCCTCGACGTCCTCTTGTATACCCTGGGAAACACCGACACTAGCAACGACAACAGCAGTTGCATCTCCGGCACACCTCCATACATCCTTCGATCCGGAGTACCCAACTACCACGATGCCGGCCGAGCAAGAAGCAGCGGCAGTGCCTCCACAGGCGAAGGGCTCGTGGTCGTCGTTCTTGAAGGTCCGTCACGTGAACACAAATATCTTGGCATGGCAGGAGCGCGGTGATTGACAACTTGCACAGTCGATGGCGTCGTTTAATGGCGACCTGTCGTCCATGACCGCCCCCGCCTTCATCCTCTCTACCACCTCCCTCACCGAGTTCTCCGCCTACTGGTCCGAAATGCCCCGCCTCCTCACCGCGCCCGCCAAAGAGCCCGATCCTCAGAAACGCACGATGCTCGTCATGAAGTGGTTCATAAGCACGCTCAAGCAGCAATACGCCAGCCGCAACGAGAAGCTCGGTAGCGAAAAGAAACCCCTAAATCCCTTCCTCGGCGAGCTCTTCCTCGGCAAGTGGGAAGACGAAGAGGGCGTGACCCAGCTGGTGAGCGAGCAAGTCTCCCACCACCCGCCCGTAACCGCCTACAACATCCACAACGACACGCACGGCGTCCGCCTGCAAGGCTACAACGCCCAAAAAGCCTCCTTCCGCACCACAATCCACGTCAAGCAAGTCGGCCACGCCGTCCTCCACCTCGACAAATACAACGAAGACTACCTCATCACCTTCCCGCCCCTTCACATCGAAGGCCTCATCACCGGCTCCCCCTACGTCGAGCTCAACACCAGCTCCTACATCATCGGCTCCAACGGCTACGCCTGCCGCATCGACTACAGCGGCAAAGGCTGGGTCAGCGGCACCAAGAACTCCCTCCACGCCACCGTCTACCCGCACGGCAAGGAAAAAGACAAGTCCTCCATCCTCTACACCGCCGACGGCTCCTGGACCGACTCGTTCACCATTAAGGATGCCAAGAAATCCGTCGTCGACGTCTACAACGCGAAAAAGGAACCCAAGACCCCTCTCCAAGTCGCGCCGATCGCGCAGCAAGACCCCCTGGAGTCCCGCCGCGCTTGGCAGCGTGTCGCCGAGGCGATTCAGAAGGGTGATATGAATGCGACGAGTTATGAGAAGAATATTATTGAGGAGAAGCAGCGGGAGTTGAGGAAGAGGGAGGCGGGGGAGAAGCGGGAGTGGGAGAGGAGATATTTTACTCGTATGGAGAGTGCGCCCGTGCTGGAGAAGTTGACGAAGGAGGTGCCGGGGGGAAGTTTGGAGAGGGACCAGACGAATGGGGTTTGGGTTTTTGATGGGGAGAAGGCGAGGGTGGGTGGCGGGAGGTGAGAGTTGGGGTTGCGATTTGCTAATGAAGGTGTGGTTGGAAGGGCGGGGGAGAGGGGGGCGTACTTGCTGGCTGGCTGGCCGGCTGGGAAAAGCGAAGGATGGGTGAATAGAAATGGGGCTATGGATTATGGGTTCTTTGGGCTTCATGATAGACAGAACTGAGGTCATATAGGTTACCTACCCGTGTTGTGGAATGACGTTTTTAAAAGGGTTTATAAAATTTGAATCCCTGAGAATGTGTAGAAGGCGTGGAAGAAGAGTTGTATGCTTTTCTACTTTCCTACTTCCTACATTCTCACTGTGATACTGCTTCCTACTGTGAGACTGCTTCCTACTGGGATACTACTTCCTACTTTCCTACTTTCCTACTTTCCTACTTTCCTACTTTCCTACTTTCCTACTTTCCTACTTTCCTACTTTCCTACTTTCCTACTTTCCTATTGCGATACTACTTCCTACATTGATAGAAAGTAGCTCTGCTCTTATTCATTCATTGATTCGAGGCGCGGATGGGTTCCACATTATGCTCCCTCCCCTTCAATCAAGCGAGTGGGTCCCAGTCCCATCATAAATACGTACACCCGAGGTAGGGTAATTCCGATAAGTAACAGCACCTCATGCACGACGGGAATATTCTCCTTCCTTGCCTTGAGGTGGTGGGAGAGGGGGGGGGGGGGGGGGGGATCGTCTTCCCTTCCTCCATTTTTCTCGATCTTTTCCCTTTCCCTTTTCTTTGGGGGTCTTTTTTTGTGTAACGTGGTTTTAGAGCTTGCCAAAGTCACTCATTTCCACCTCCTCGTCTGCGGCATTATCCCAGAGGTCGTACTTCTTCTTGTTGTCGTTGACGGGTTCGGGCGGTCCTGCTCGTCCGTGTTTCTTTAGCGCTAGGGCGGCTGTGAGGAGGTGGGCTGTGTATCTGGTTGTTGAAGTGTTAGCTCGTTCGTTCGTTCGCTCGCTCGTTCGCTCTCTCTGTCTCTGTGTGTGTGCTTTTCCTTCAAAACCCGAACGAACGAATATCTCGTGATAGACTTACAGCACTACGCCCACGACCCCAACCCAAGGCATCCCCTTCACGACTTTATAACCCCAGGTCCGCTGTAGCGCAAAGGGACACCATGCCGGCCCGCTGCCGATGTTGGGCTTTGATAAGGCGCTGGCTTCGGTTTCGTCCGTCCAGGTACAGCTTCCGGTGAGGCTTAGCTGCAGGATCCAGAGTGCTAGGCCGGTGGCCGAAGCTAAGGTGAGGCTAAGAGGTGAGAGCCGGCCGTGTGTGCGGTAGAGTTTTAGGGTTGAGTAGGCGGAGAGGAGGGTTAGGAGGAGGGGGAGGGTGGCGTAGAAGAAGAAGAGGGCGCTGTGTTTGTTAGCCTTTTTTTCAAGTACCGGGTGTAATCTTTTCTTTTCTTTTTTCCTCCATTTTTACCCCCCAGCGAGCGGGGATGTTGGGCGGGGAATTTGGGAGGCGTGAATGAGGAGGGAGGCTGCCTTACACTCGATGGGTTGCTTGGTTGGGATCTGCGTTGGAATACCAGCGGTGAGAGGATTCGTCGAGGAGATAGAGATAATCGATTGTTCCTGAGGCGACGGACGCTAGTATGAAGGTGGCGGTGTTGAGGGCGGTGAGGAGGACGAGAAAGAAGAGGAGGGCGCCGCCGCGGTTGGAGAGGGCGTTTTCTTCGGTGGTTTTGGGGGGTTGGTAGGGCATTTTTGGTTGGTTGCTTGGTCGATGGGTTGATTGATTGATTGAAGTATGGGATGGAGATGGGAGAAGGTAGGGGCTGAGGGCAGCGACTCGGGGTCGACTGAGCGCAGATCTGGCTGTCAATCACTCTTCGTGGTTGGCGTTAAGCAAGAGTGGGAATGGATTGTCATCGAACGCAATGGGAGTACAGAGTATAGAGAGAGTGCTGTTGTAGACGCGACAACGGTGAATGGCAGCCGTCGTACGTACGCATGTTCGATACGTACCTCGTCTCTCTAGCCCCCATCCCTCCCTCTACATCATCCTATCGTTGACTACGCCCGCTAACAGAGGCTTGTGTTCTGCCAAGCAGCGCGAAGGATTCTGTAGGGTACTTTTCTTACAAGACCGACCACGCGGCGGTTGCAGTCGACAGCAACGGCAATGTCTCTTCGTATATATCTCTCCCCGGGCCCTTGTGAGTAGACTTGCCGCTGATCTTCCACTTCTGACGGTATCATGCATCTCAAATATTGCTTCTCTAAATATTAATGTTCTTTCTCACGTCCATTGACCATGCTGCCTGCAGCGAGAGAGACCTGCGACGTTCCTTCCAACCACCAAGGAAAGGCCTCGTCAGCTAATCCTCTGCCAAGCCCGCGGAGCGGGACTGAGATCAGCGACTCTGTTGCCAGTCGACGCAGGTTATCGAGTATACGAGGTTGTTACCTGGGCTCTTGACTACAGCTCTTCTGTACGAAGTAGGAACTCGTAGTCTCGGCCAGCAGAAGTGGAAGAGGTGAGGTATGTACAGCTAATTCCTGAAATCCCTTTCCATCAACAGGAAGCAGGTATAGTACACTGCAACAAGTATCCTCCGAAACTGCCAGTACCGCTATGCACTCGGACCTATCTCCCACCCCTCCGCTCCGTCTTTCTTTAGTCTCCGCTCTTTCCCTCCATCTTCCCCTCCTCCCTTCCTGCCCTTTCCCCCTTCCCTCCCTTCCCCCTCCACACCCACCACACCACCTAAACCTTCCTCCCAACCAACCCCCGAAAAAAATCAAAAGAATTACTATCACTCCTAACCTCCCACCGCCTCCCCCCTTCCACCTCCTCCGTAATCAACATCCCCCACTGGCCCTCCACCCCCCTAATCCTCACCCTCACGCCCCCCTCCCCCTCCAAACTCACCACCTGCCCACTATGCAACCAAGCCTCATAGTAAACCTTTTCAAAATACCCATCAAACCCTGTGCGGCAGAAACGGGTATAGAGCGTTTCGAAACTGTTGAGGATCTTGGCTAGGAGGGTTTCAGGGGTGGGTGGGCCCAGGTGCAGGGCGGAGGTGAGATGTGTGAGGGAGGTTGTCGGGGCCGGGTTGGAGAGGTTGAGGCCGATGCCTAGGGTGAGGGTGAAGGAGCCGCTGCTTGCTGAGTTTGAGGTGGGGGCGGCTGGGGTGTAGGACGAGTTGACGAGGATTCCGCCGATTTTGACGTATTTCTTTCTCTCGCGCTCGGCGCGGGCTTCGGGCGTTTCTTGGCTGGGAATGGTATTGTGGGGTTTCTTGGTGGTCGGAGCAGAAGGGTCAAGAGCGTAGATATCGTTGGGCCATTTCAGCTTAACGGGGACTTTCTCGTACCCCTTCCCATAGCTTTTGATCCCCTCGACAACGGCCAGCGCGGCGAGATATTGGACGAGTACTACGGGAGCCGTGGCGTTGGACAGCTGCATGCTGTGTCGGAGGACTGTGGAGAACATGAGGGCACCTTTGGGGGAGACCCAGACGTTTGTGCCGCGGCCGCGGCCCGCGAGTTGGGTTGTGGCGGTTACGGTGAAGCCGGTAGGGAGGCGGGAGAGGAGGGTGGGGTTTTTTTCGAGGAGGGTCGTCGTGCTGGTTGTTGTGGGGGCGTAGAGGAGGGTGCGGCCGAGGGCGGTGGTGGTGAGGTTTTCGAAATAGGATGAGTGGTTGAAGGAGGGGGTGAGGGTAGCCGGGGGTGGGGTTGTGGAGTGGGGTATGAGGGTCAGGGGTTTGGCTGAGAGGGGCGTGGCGGAGGGGGTTGAGGTGGTGGGAAGCGCGGCGCGGAGTGAGGTTAGGTCTAGATCGTCGGGTTGCGTGAGAGTGAATGTGTTCGCTTCGCCTTTCAGCATCTCCTGTCCTTGTTCGTCAGTCGTGAAGAGGCCTGCTTCCCGCCAGCTTGCGAGCATCTCGCCCACCTGCCCGGGCCTCGCATCAGATAGATGTAATTCCGACAGCGCCGGCACCGCCTCGCCCCCATCTTCATTCACTCGCAGCCCCAGCTTAACCAAAAGCGCCTTCATAAACTCCACCCTCTTCCCCTCATCCTCCCGCAACGACGCCACAACCCCCGCATACCCCTCCCCACCCGACACCGCCCCGGAATCCAACCTCCACGCATCGAACTCCGGATGCGGCCCGGTCAAAACCGCCGCCCCGTCCCCAACCCGACAAAAGACCACCGCCGCATCACCCCCCTCACAAACCAACCCCTCCCCCTCATACCTCGCCAAAACCTCCACCCCTTCCACCCCATCAGCCCCAACAAACAATCCTCCCCCATTAACATAAACCCTCAAACCCCCCGACGGACCCCCCACCAAAGTCCCCCTCTCAACCTTAACCCCCACAGCCCTCG
>NAJL01000059.1:0-139139 GCA_005059885.1 Salinomyces thailandicus | reverse complement strand
ACCCTAACCCTAACCCTAACCCTAACCCTAACCCTAACCCTAAGACGCGGGTTGTAATCTTAGTCGCCTTTCGTCTCGTTCTTACGTAGGAGATTGCAGATCGCGGCTCTCGGGCTTAGCCTCTAGACTATAGCGCTCGCCTTAAGATTATAGACTAAGCCTCTCGGCCTAGGCTAACAGACTTAGGCTATCGACTCGAGCGACTATACTTTGACTCTCGCCCTATATGTCTATGTTATTATTACTAGGCTAGATTTCTAGACCGCCCTCGCGCTAGGCTTCTATGTCGCGGCGCTCGACTCTACGTTCAGTCGGGATGTCGCTAGTAGGGGATCTTGCACCTCGACCGTCTGTTTTAGCTTCTAGCTCTCTACTAAACGTCGGCTCGCGAGCTCCTTCGGGCGACCGTATTACCGGCCTTCTTAGAAGCCCGGTTTACGGTTACTTATTCGACTCTTTAAGGGGAACCTAGCTATTAGTAGGCGATAGCACGGTAGGAGTATATATATCTAGTCGGTACGCGGTATAGTCGTCGGCTAGAGTTTTGGGTAGCTAGGAGGCCCTATTTAAAGGTAGGTTGTCTATCGGTTATATAACGTAACCGATAACTACGTAAAGATAAATATTAGTACGGGATAAACTAAAGGAGTGTATACAAAGTAAACCGCTAGTTAGTAGTTAACGTTTCCGATTTACTGTTACGGACCTAAACTACCAGTCGCTAGTTCGCGGTTTACAATACCTTATATTAGAGTAGATCGTCGGTCGGCGATCTAGTATAGGAACATAAAGTGAACCGCCGGTCGGCGGTTCGCTTTACTTTATTATATAGCGAGCCGCTAATAAGGAGCCTTAGTCTATAACCTAGTACTAGCCCTAGCCGCGAGTCTAGGCTAGCTTCGTACGAGGAAAACTAAAAACGAACCGCCGGTCGGCGGTTTACTTTATAGTACACTAAGGGAATAGCTGTTTTACCTTCAACTTCCTATATAGTAGGTAGGACGGGCGAAGGGGCTCGGGATGTCTAGCCCAGGTCTATAGATAGACGGCTAAGACTCTATACTACCTCTTACTCTTCTCGACTACTAGTAGGCAACTCTAGGACCGTAGCCGCGGTATCGCTAGTAGGTAGTACTATAACTGTAGGTTATAGTAGGCGAGGATCCGAGCTACTTTTAGTAGGTTGACGAGTAGCTAGGACAGGCGTAACTAGGAGGTGTTGTTCTCGTAGTAGCCGTTCGCGCTATCGAGGTACTACACCCGATATATAGTTAGGTATTAGAGTAGGGAGTATAGCTAGAAGACGACGTGTTAGTATATTAGTAGGTTAATTAAGGCTAGTCGTAGTAAGGCGGTTGTTATAAAGGGGGTAGGTAGGGGACTCGACCTACTCCTACTACTACTATTGCTGTATACGCTACTATTATCGTCGGTTCGATTAGGCCTCTCGTTGTTACTCTCGCCTCGTAGTAGCTCTCGCTTCCTATTCCTCGGCGGTTAAGACGAGCTTCTTACGGCCTATTATTACGCCCTATAGCGTGTAGTAGTATATAGCTAAAGTAGCGGCGAGGTGCGGTAGAGTCTCCCGTAACATAATAGAAATATTTCCGGGGCTATATATAGGCTTCGAAGCCTGCCTATACAGCCTATCGTCGTAATAGAGAACCTCGAGAACGAGGATAGGGCCCGTAGGCGAGGGCTAATAAGCAGGCGTTATAGCCGGGCTTTAGTCGCGCTAGCTAATAACTGCGCTCGATATAGCTAGGCTTTACTTAAGCCTACTAATTACCGCGCTTATAAAAGCTCGCCTCGCTTAATAGGCGTAGTTAAAAAGTGCTTCTTACTACTAACATATAGTAGAAGCCTAGCAAAGTGTCCGGTCTACAAGCTAAGATATAGAATATGTATAGTCTAAAAGGTTTGCCTACATTTATACCTAGGGTTCTACACCTTAGACTTATACGTAGGCCTACATATATAGATAAGCCCCGAAACTAAAAGCTCGCTACGCTATATAGACCTAGTTACGGCGAACCCTATAGCCTATACTAGCGACCGGAAGAGCCCTTACGATTAAGGCTGTAAGAGTAGCGAGGTACAATCGAGCCTCGTATACCGCGTATATAGCGACTATTATTTCTATATAGGTATATTAGATTTTAGTGTTATAGCCGTTAGAAAGGTAAGGATTATAAGAGGTACGGCGCCTAATTGCTACGATTAAAACGACTATATCGAGTCTCTCGTGAGCTCTCGTAGTCGGAGCGAGAGGTACATTCTAAGCTTGTATCCTACAAACGGTTCGACCATAATTTATATATATAGAGGCGACGTTCTACCTCCCGTCGCCGTATTGTTATTGTCCAATAGAAAAGTAAGGATCGCGAATAGATAGGCTTTAGCGGGCTCCGCTAATAAGAGCGCGCTATATCTAGGCTTCAGCGGGCGCGACTAATAAGCGTTAGCTTCGCGAGCTGCGGGGGCCGCGCTGCGCAGCGGGGCCTGACCCTACCCCGGGGACCGCTAAAGGTACCCTTACTTTACCGCTTAGCGGGGAGGCAGATTACGCCTAGGATAGCGCGCACCCTATACGAAGGTATATATAAATATCTTCTACAATGCTAGCCGGAACGGCCTATAAATTAGTAAGTATTTAGAATAGGTCGCTTATAGTACGCATACAAAGTTTGAAGAGTATCAGACGTCGGCAAGGTAAAAGAGTATAGTACATAAGAAAGCAAACGAGTATAGTCGACACCCTAAATTTTGGGGTCCAGATCCCTACTAAAAAGCAAACGAGGATGGCATCCTCGTCTGAGTTATAATGGTAGTATAGGAGAGCTCGAAGTAAAGAGGTGTAGTTTCAGCACTATGCGGAGTATTTCCGCAGTACGCCAGCTTTTAGCGGGGTATGTCGAGCTATAGTCATGTAAGCAGGCTAAGAGTGGCCGCTCGGTTTCCATCGGCATAGTCAGCTTGACTGGGACGCCACGGCCTGCTGAGTGACTGGATCTTTCGTCCGCATAACATTTCACCCTGTACCTGCCTAGATACTTGGTGGCTTGAACATCATCGTTCGTGGAAGTCCACTACCTATACCCTTCAACGTCTTTTGACTCCCAGACCTAGGATCTGCCCGTTTTGCACGCGTCACGGGCATCTCATATCCTACGGCGCTATTTCCTCTGGCGCCGCTGCACAGTTCATACCTGCCAAAGCGAGACTGGACGACACGATGCCGACTCGCAGTATTTCTCTCGAAGAGCCAGAGCCGGTTGCGCTTCCACCGACCGACGGAGGCAAAGACGCATGGCTGCTCCTCGCGGGTTGTTTTGTGATCAACGTCCTCATATGGGGTTTGTACCGCCGTGAACTCGGAGACCAAATCATTCCTCTGAACTCGTTACAGGCTTCTCTTTCTCATTCGGAGTGCTACAAGAGTATTACTCCGGTGTAGAAGCCTTCTCGTCGTCGCCAAGCGGTATCGCAGCCATTGGGACGACGGCCACAGGTTTGATGTATTTGCTCATGCCCGCCTACTTTGTTGTCCTGCAGAGATGGCCGGCATTGAAACTGTGGAGCACCTGGGCCAGCGTACCGATCGTGGCTGTGGCGCTCATCGGAGCATCTTTTGCGCAACGGGTGTCTCACCTCATCGGCTGCCAGGGCGTCTTGTTCGCCATTGGAGGTAACCTCGTGTTTACACCCACCGTCACCTACCTTGACGAATGGTTCGTAAAGAGGAAAGGACTTGCAATCGGCATTATGTGGTGAGTCAGGTCTATGGTGCTAATACCGTGCTGTCGGGCCTTCGCTGAGGACTTTTGCAGGGCAGGCGACGGGACCGGTGGGATCATAATGCCGCTCATTATGCAGGCTCTGCTGTCCCGGTACGGCTTCCGTACGGCACTACGCTGCCTCGCTTGTGCTATGGTTGTATGCCTAGCACCTCTCCTCGCCTTCATCAAACCACGCTCGTCTTTCCGCCAGACCTCTGCGCCTCAGCCCATCGACGTCAGATTTCTAAAGGACGGCTCCTTTTGGGTTTTGCAGACATTCAACATTGTCCAGGGGATGGGCTACTTTCTCCCCTCAAACTACCTACCCACCTATGCGCAATCCTTAGGAGTCAGCACGCAACTCGGCTCTTTGACTCTTGTGTGCATCAACCTCGCCTCAGTACTTGGCTGCATCGTCGTGGGATCTCTCATGGATCGTTTCGACGTCACGTCGGTGGTATTTACGCTCAGCATTGGAGCAGCGACGGCTATCCTAGCAATATGGGGCGTGTCAACTTCACTTGCACCGCTCTACATCTTTGCTTTGATGTACGGCCTCACAGCTGGAGCTTACTCTTCTTCCTGGACTGGAATGATCAAGCGAGTCCAGAAGACGAGTGACACCGCAGACTACAATATTGTCTTCGGATTCCTCGCGGCCGGGCGAGGCATTGGATCTATCATCTCAGGCCCTTTGAGCGGAGCATTAGTGGCTGCAAGTGCTGCACTGCAGGCGCACGGAAGATCCGCGTACGGTAGTGAATACGGTCCGCTCATTATCTTCGCCGGCTGCACTGCTTTTGTTGGGGGCTTCCCTTTGGTCGCGAAGTGGCTGCGAATAATTTGAGCCTTGATGAAGACAGTACATCACCCTCAAGGTGAGCCACACCAGGCCTGACAAGTAGATGATGTAGCGTACTGCCTCTACAACGGCTTCATGCTCGGCCTTTCGATCAAGCGGTGGGATGACAAGCGACGAACGAAACGATCTGCTACAAGTGAAGTCGTGATACACAGCACAGGGTACTTAGGCCTGACGTTTCGCTTCTGCGCGTCCGCTTTTTCTAAGTGCCTACTTGTTCAGGCCAAACGACATGTCATAGTGTGGTACAGCGAATACTTGGACCGTCACCCCGAGCGACTGAGTATGCAGCAAGCTCTCAGAAACAGTAAGATACTTTGTCAAAAAAAAGCTGTATGTCTCTGTTTCCAAGCAAGATTCTTGTATCTGAATTGATCAGGTAGGTGCGGCGTGCATATCTCCTCTACTTTGCCAGTCCAGCTCTGTCATATCATTGGCAAGAGTAGACAGCGAAGGGTATTCTCCAAGCACTTTTCAGTGGTCCAACTCGTAACCTAAGGAACCCTCTGTCGCTGGTAAACCCAGGTATCACGGAAAACGTCGTTAACATTACCACTTGTTGCGACCTGAGTAGGTACATCGCCGGGAATTGGACGCTGTAATACGCTGGAAAGTAATGTTTTCAACAGGCAGTCGATAGTACGAGCAGCCTGATGCAGCAGAGCTTATTCCGGATTGCTGATACGAACAAGACCTTTTCCCTGAATCTCGGCGAGAAAGACTCCCAAATTCTGTGTTGTCTTGTGCATCGGCCTGGTTGCGCTTGTCAATGTTTAAAGTAGAGACAGCGAGAGGAGCTCAGCTGCAGGAAGTCCGTAGTGTGCGACCTGTATAAAATCAGTAGAGTACATAATATATAGCGAAATGATAGCAGCATTCTCACTGACTTTCCGAACGAGCCCTGTGCCCGAATTCGCGAGCTGGTCGCGACCAGAATTGGCCTCGTCCACCAATGCGAGCATCTCTCGCCACACGGCCAAAAGAATGTCGTAGGCGAGCGACGCCTCTCGCATATTAACAAGAAGGTACGGAGTACTGGCTTCGCCGATGAAATGTGCTCCTTTCCCAAGCGTCTCTACCTTCTTACAGATAATGGATCATTGATCTACCTAAACGTCTGTTTGAAATGATCCTCCAAGCTCATCCCTGGAAAACCGGGACATATTCACGTATCTCATCAGAAGTACGAACATCTTCGCTCTGTTCGATATCCAATCTTCACCCTCCATATCCATCGTCTCACGGTTTAATGACCCGACTGAAACAAGTCAATGGACGATGTGTGCTGTCCCTTCGGAACGAGGTTATCTGCTACCAAGGTATGGGATCGAGTGATGGGATGCAAGAGGACATCCACCGCAAACAAGTAGAGGCATTGAGAGACACTTCCTTGAGTCCCGTCATTGGTCCGACTCTACATCTCCTACGACATGTAGTGTAGCCCGACGTCGGGTTGTCATCACAGCAAGATCAGCAAAATCATTTTTTCAAGGCGTCAGGCTGAGCGCTGCGGGAGATGGACAGCAGTGGAGACCGTAACAGTTGCCGAGACCGTAACAGACGCCACGATGATTTCGCCGACAGCACCTCATTGTCGTCACCCAGCAGGCTGTTACAGTGGCTCCAGTCAGTAGTGCGTTGACATGCGGGTCAGATTATTCAAACTTCCGGCTTAAGGGAGGCGCGGTACTAGTCGGCGAGATGTCTTCACGCCGGGATCGCTCACGCCGACTTTTCCGAAGCGGGATCGACGTTCGACGTCCAGGCACCGAAAGAGTTCTGCCCACCGGCGTCTGAATCGCTGCCCCCGAACGACGACACAGAGAGAATGACCAGAGCCGTACACAGTCCGTTCGGGTCGACGGTATGTAATCCCCGAAAGCAGCGTCCCAGATCACCATTTTCCTCACATTCGACTCACGATGACTCGCGGAGAGTGACACTATAACTCACGATGGACCGAGACCAGAAACGACTTGCAGTGGGTGGAAGACTGCTGATGGGTGACGCAGCTTCTGGAATGCATCGTCTGTGAAATACCTTCTTTTCCTGCGTCCAGGATCAGAGCACTCTAACAAGATTTCAGAACGACAGGCTCAACTACGCACCTTCAACGTTTTAGCGATTTCTTGAGTCACGATCGGAAGAGCAAGCTAGGCGGAGATTCTCGGCTGCAGATGAGATAAGCTGGAAGAACATGAGGGTTAGCATAACCTGACACGACAGCTTACTTGGTCGAGTTCTGAGTGGCTGTGATTGTTCTCTCACACAAGCAGTCGCGGACGGTGTTTCATCTGTACAGCCGGCGTGGGAAACAATCAGACTTGAAATTCCCATGTCGGTCTTGCCATGACTGGATAAGTCGTGAGTGAAGTGGTTCGGTCTCGAAATCAGTCAACAAGGCCCATGAATCTTTTCTCTCCGACCTGATTCCTTACCAAGGTCAGACAGGCTTGAGCGAGACAGGCTAGGACGCCCTATGCCTCATCCTTCCGTATCCCCTTCCTCTTTCTGATTGCCCTCTGCGAGCTCCCGCTCCTTCCTGCCCCACGCTTCCAACATCCCTTTGACCTTCGGCGCCCAAACATCCTCGCCTTTAGCCAAATCCTCGTAACTAAGCACTTGTGAGCCCAGCTCGAAGTCGGCCTGGCGAGTACGGATGAGACTAGCCATGCAGGCTACAGACCCAAGGGCTGCCGCGAGGTCGTGACAAAGGCTGCGGACGTAGAAGCCGGATGTGGTGGTCATGCTTATGCGTGCTGCGGGGGCGGGGCAGGGCGGGGGCGACGGAGAAGACTGCGTGACGTTTGTGCTTGCCGAGTCGGTAGTGTTCGCATTGAGAGCGGGCTCCTCGGGGAGAGACACAAGCGTATTGGCGTCTTGAGAAGCTGGATTCGACGAAACAGCCGCTTCTACTGTATTGAATGTGGTTGCCGTAGTGTTATCTGCCGGTAGAGCACCTGAGGCCAGCACTTCGTCTGCAGCTCCATCCGCAGTGGGCTGGGGAGAAGCCTTTCTACGCTTGCTTGGCGACGAAGACAGTGACGCATCGGTCTCCACGTTGCTCTGTTCCTGGTCCGTGATCGCCCCTCCTACTGTCGCCTCCACCTCCTCATGCTTTCTCTTCATGCTGCCAGGTGCATCTTGCTGGGCGGTCGTCTCATTCCCCTCGTCCTTCAAATCCAGTACCCCGTCAATTATATTTTTCTCTTGTCCCTGAGCTTCCTCCATAGGCCACTGATATGAATGACTCCCGCCTTCATACCAACCCGTCAGACCCAACTCCTTGACCTCAACAGCACACTCCTCGATCTTATACCCGTCGGGAAGCGGAAGTCCCTCTCGCGCATACTCGTATAGCCGCTTGCCTTGGATGCGTTTGGCGGAGAATATGGGCGGTCTTTGCATGATTTTTCCCTTGAACTTCTCGAGGCCGGACTCTACCAGTTCGCGGGTGACATGACTGTAGGGTTTCCTAGCCACGATCTTCCCTTCAGTGTCGTACGAATCTGTCGCGGCTCCAAACAACGCCACCGTCTCGTATGACTTGGTGCACTCCAGGAACGAAGGCAAGCTTTTCGTCCCGCTTCCCACTCCGAGGATGAGAATTCCCGTAGCCATTGGGTCTAGGGTCCCGCCATGGCCAATCTTGACCTGAAGTGGCTGTCGCTGCTTCCAACTCTTCCGTTTCTTCTGCGAGCCGCGTTGGTTCTGCTGCTGCCGTTCCTTCTCCCGCTGCATCCATGGTGCGAAAAGGGCAGAAGGATTGAAGTGGGTCTGGACGTCGCGAATGACTTGGGCGGAGGTGATGCCGGCCGGCTTGCTGATGGCTGGGGGAGGTGTCAGTGGCTTGATCGGTGGGGCATGGGCCAGATCTCGATACCGAAGACCCCTTCAAGAATAGGACTGGCTGTAGAGGGTGTCACGGAGGGGGTGGCGGGAGAAGCTGGAGACATTGCGGCGGCGGCGGCAGCGGCGCGGGCGCGTGCCCGGGCTTGGGGTGGTGGACGAGGTTTTGCGAGAGATTGCAGGCCTTTCCACGAGACTCGGGTCGCGGAGGCGCTCATAGGTGACGGAGACCAGAGGGAGTGTACGGTATGCAAGACAAGGTGCGCGTGCGACAATGATGAAGTCTGGGCGGCCCGTCACGTGCAGATGCCTCTTCCATTCCGAATGTGGAAGGCACCTCCGACCTCCGCGCCGGCGACATGTGAAAGTGATGCCTGAGGCTGAACAAACTCTTCGCGCGACCTGAATCTCGCGGGGACGGGGCCGGGACGGGATCTGACGTACCGTTGTGATTGGCTCTGCCGTCGCGACGTGACTGCGCGCCAGATCCTGCCACCAACATGGAGCCCGACCTGACATCGAACACACCACTAAGACTACAACAGTCTGCGCCGACCCTCCACCGCACGACGCGCATTCATCCTCATCACACCCACTTCAACTCATGGATCCCCAAAACCGATAACCCATCAGCCACCATGTCCGCCCATCCCGAAACGTCCCTCCTCGCGCCTCTCGATCCGCAAAAGCCCAGCGACAGAGACCCGGACCAATGGCCTGAATTTGACATCACCAACGCGCGCATCACCTCCGCCGCCTCCTCCGCCTCCGCCTCCTCTTCCGCTACCGGGGCCGACACAGCCGAGCTCGTCTCCCTCCTTACCGCGACTGAACACCACCCCCTCACCCTCACCGGATCCTTGCAACCAGTACCCCCGGAACTCCAATCGCGCTACATTGGTCAGAGCACTCGGCGCGCCGAGACGATCGAGGTACGCGACGTGCGAATATTCGCTTACGGTCAATATGCAGACGGGAATGTCGCGTTATGGGCTGCAGGACGTTGCGGCTGGTACACGCTCAAGCCTGCGCGCGCGTATCGGAGCATCTACAACACCATGGCGGAAGGCGTAAAGATGCTTTATTTCATCGCCGATGCGTATCGGGAAGACCGAGAGAGGACAGTGGGCATGGGCAGGGCAAAGACCGTGGAGAAGCTTCCGCCCTACACTGCCGAGGAGATCTTCGCCAAGTACGCAGCCGATGTGCTCGACGATGCCGACGCGGTCGACGCCGCACGTGAAAAGATGGAGTCACAGAGGGATTTTCTTCTCACTTGCGTGCTCGGCGGGAAAGAGGGGTTACGGCGGAAGCGAAATCCGCTTTTCCGATACCTCGAGGAGAGGTACAAGCCAGATCTGGATGTGATCATAGGTCGCACAGTTGGGCCGGGAAAGAAGAATATCGCGGCACGACACAGACGGCAGCAGAGCCTAGACAGCACGAGTGAGAGCAGCACGTTGAAGCGCAAGCGGGGACGGCCAGGGAAGAACTCAGATGCTGACACCGACATGCTTGAGGTGATCAGTGTGCACTCAAGTTCAGCTGGCTCAGCAGCCCCAAGAATTTTCGGTTCGCAACGTGGTGAGGGTGTCAAGGTTGGGAGGCCAACGTCAAGTCGAGCGAGCCAAACAAGCAAAGCGAAAGAGACAAGCACAGCCACAGCACTTGCTATCCAGCGAACACGACAAAACTCTAGTGAGACGAACAGCCAGACCCATCCTGGTACAGCAGCGAGTCCTAACCCGGCTATAACGCCTATTCCAGAGGCCTCCGATAGCGAAGATGAAGCGCGACGAGAGGCACGCAAAGGCCGTTCGTCCCTACGGCTCAAACCCAGTGCTCCAGTCGCTGGTAAAGCCAGTAAAGGCGGCAAGTCAGCAACAGCAAAGGGAGTAAAAGGGAAAGCACCGGCTTTCGCAGGTCAGGAGGATGAACATGACGACGATCATATGGAGGCTGAGAGTAGCGGAGACGAGTTATCCTCCAGTCCAACCATCAAGCGTAAATCCGATACTCTCGCACCAGGCGTGCGGCCCGCGAAACGACGAGGCAGCCGCCACAGCATCCCAGACGTCGGAATAGATGACGAAGGCATAGCCATGCCCCTAACGCCCTCTGCCTCTGAACCCGCATCTCCGCCAGCCCCCGACGCCGTTCTTGGCGCTTACGATGAGCCCATCTCTGACGACCTAGTCGACCGCCTCAAACACGCCCCAGATCCGATCCAGCAGGACACGTGGGTATGCGCACTCGACGGCTGTACGCACAAGGTCTACTTAGCCAGCCAGCCGGCGAGTCAGAAGTTGATTCGGGAGCATTATGCGCTGCATGCTTATGATGACGATGAGCGGGTGCAGATGGTGAAGGGATTGAAGGCGCCAAGCCTTCCGGTGGGGCATCTGATGGAGAGGGTGAGGTTACAGGCGAAGGTGGAGGGCTTTCCAAGTAGTAGGGGAGAGGAGGCGGAGCCGGCGGGCAGTCGTTTTCCGGGGGTGCTTGCGCGGCGGTATTGATCGAGGTGGGCAGTCGCAGGCTGTATGGCAACTTGATCGACAGCAAAGCGAGTATGGACATCTCAGGATGTAGTCCGATACAGGCCCTTTACTCGTTTGAAATGAAGAGGTGCAGAGTGTATATGCGTTTAGCGAGACTAGCGTACATGAAGAAGCACTGTTAAAGTGAGAGCAAGCAAGGAAACAGAAGTCCAGCACACCTCTATCCTCCCCTTCCGTATCCCTCACCAAGCAAGCGACTGCCGCACACGATGAATCGCAGAAGAAAAAGGTACGGTAAGCCACCGGCCTTCGACCCATAACGTCCTGTCCATCCAGCAAAACCTATCTTCCTTCCTTTGACGACGCCTCCTCCCCACCTCCTCCTCATAAAATCTCCCCAACAAATCAAGCAGCTCTCCAACCCTCCTCATCATTCCCCTTCTCAAAAGGCCCATCAGGGATATAAGCCGGCACATACCCCAACGTATCATGACACTTCAACTCAGTAATCTGCCTACGGGCACAACGATACGTAAACTCCTCTTTAGCATAAAAAGCCTTGCAAGCGGCGTTTTTGGCGCCGATCATATCCTGGCATTTCTGGCACGGGTCGTAGTCGAAGAGGAAGAAGGCTTGGCATTTCAGTTCGTCCGAGACCCAGCAGCAGGGGGTGTTTTTCACTTGGCGCGGGAGGAGGGCGCGGGCGGCGAGTTTGAAGGGGTTGAGGGTTGGGGGGTCGAGGTCGAAGATCATGGTGGTGGTGTTGGTTGTTGTTGGGGGGATGAAGTCCATGTTCATGGTGGTGTTGGTGGTTGTGGGGTTGGGGCGGTCGGCGGGATGGGGGAGAGGGGTGGAGGTGGCGAGGGTGGCGAGGGAGGTTGTGAACAGGAGCGTGAGCTTCATGGTTTCGGTCTCGGTCTCGGTTGTGGGTGTTGGTGATTGGTTGATCTGGGATAAGGTTGTCAGAGGGGTGATCCATGAAGACGGCTTGGTGTGAGCTGAGGAGGGTAGATACTAACTTGAAGAAGGAGTGTGAATTGATCGAAAGATGCTGTGGGTCGATCGAGAGTCTCTAGAAGGACGTGTGATGGATACAGCATCTGAGACCTGAAAAGCGTCTTATCTGGAGGTAAAGGGCAAAAAGCGAAAGAGCAGGAAATACGGCTGGAAGTGCTCTTTTATATAGATTCCAAAGCTACAGCGCGCTAGTCGAACCTGATTGCAACTTGCCCTTTACAGAAAAGATAGAAGGCAAATACAGGTGGGATCGTTTATCATCGCGCCAGTCCCCTGGGTAGATGTTTCCCTCCGTACCGAGCTTTCGGGATGGAATTGAAGGTGAGCCTTTATTGGACCGGGATGACATTTTTTGGGTGCGAATGAGGCGACAGCCTCACTTCTAAAGCGCGCCAAAGTATGGAAACAGTTAGAGATGCAAAGGAGGAGTGTGAATACAGATGCTTGCGCGATCTCAGCGGGACTTCTGGGCCATTGATGAAGCTGAAAACGAGTATTGGATGATATCGCGGGTGCCACGCCAGCAACGTGATATAAGAAACAAAGCCAAAGTGAAGCGAGAAATGTAGTGTACCTAGCTTTGATCTCGCTCATTTCATGCGTCGGGTGCATGGCGAGTTCGAAGCTTGGTCGTACCAAGAAGAAGTATCTCACTTTCTGGGTTCGGAGCAACACCACAAAGCGCTGCTGGTGAGAGGTAGAGCGTGATTCTATGTCACTGTGCTCAACTATCTCCCATGCTGTAGACCTGTGGACAGTGCGCACACATCGCGGCCAGACACTTGTCCGGTTGAGAACATAATTCACGCCTCCAACATAGCCACCGCCCTCATAGGCCCGCCACTCCCACCACGAATCTTCAAAGGAAACCCCATAAACGTAAACCTCCGCGCCCCGACCACCCGCTCCAAATGATCCAAACCCTCAATATACGTGATACCCCTCTCGCCACACGCATTATGCGCCTGGAAGTTCAGCTCGCCTTCGGGAGCTGGGCTGATAGCTTCGACACCAAAGATCTTGCAGCCTTTATCAGCAAGCCAATGCACAGCTTCGAGGGAGAGGCCAGGAAAATCGTGCTGCCAACGAGGGTCATCAAAGGGAATACGTTTGTTAAAAGCCATATAGATCAGAACCGTATCACCCAGCTGGATCTCCTGGCCGGATTTGACAAGCGCGTGCTCCATTTCCGGCACAGAGATGGCAGCTCCGAGCTCGACGTGCGAGAGGTCTAGACAGATTGCCGACGTGAAGAAGTCTTCTATGGGCATCTGGTCGATGGAGAGGGCTCCGGGTTCCGGGGAGAAGTGTTTGGGGGCGTCGACGTGGGTGCCGGCGTGGTCGGACATGGAGAGGGCGTAGCTGGCGGAGCGGAAGATGGTGTTGCCGGCTTGTTTGGGTTGGTGGGTGTCCCATGGTGTGAGGCAGACTGGGGGATGGAAAGGGTGTGCGGGGCTGCGGTGGTAGATGTCGCGGCTGAGGTCGATGAGTTTGGGTTTCTTGGTGGTGGCGGCTGTGGCTAGGCTCCTGCTGGTCAGAGGGGGATGTTGACGGGTCGGTACACCCATCCTGGAGCTTTCGACGGAGGGTTGGATGGTCGCCCGGAGAGTTGCGAATGCTGTTCTGGAGGTGAACATTTTCTATTGTACTTGGTTTTGTGGGCGAACGTCGATTTGGACTCTCATGAACTAGCTGGAGGTGAGGAAAGGCGACGAGGTCAATAACAACAATGATAGGGTGCCTTGGAGGGAACAGTGGTAGGTGATGCTGAGATAAGAAAGACCCTCGGCCGTCTACCGCGGCTGATCTGCACGCATACGGTACCTACCTACATTCTTCTCCTGGATGCGGTCGTCTCTGCGTCTCTCATGAGACTGGACCTGACATATCGCCGCTGACATGTTCAGCACTGCGCGTCTTGGTCATGATGCCAAGACCAAGGTCTCTTCGGTAAGTCGGTACCGCAATGATGCTTGACTTCCATTGACCAGGCCAAGCGACGCAGAGTATATCATCATACCTCAGGTACAGTAACTACCTTACCCACCTGGGTAGATACAGGGTTAGGGTTAGGGTTATAGCTCACGTCGGGTGGTGAGGATATGTGGCACAGCAGAGGCGGCGGGGCACTGCAGGGATGTAAGATGTCTTTGCTCTTGCGTCATGATGCGGGGCTGGATGCTCGGTTCCTGCCGATCATGAGGCTGTGTCCCGTCGGCAAGCTTCCCGTCATCATCATCACGGACCACCTACACCCGCCCCGCCTCCAGCAGCTGCGTCTTCCTCAAGTCCCTTGCAGTCACCTGCATGAACTACCTGATCTTCAAACCATTTCCACCTCAGGCTCAATCACTGCAACATCACCGCGCTTCAACACTCACTACAATCGCCACCTCCCTCTCTTCATCTACCTGCGAACGATTGTTCATCTACATACGGACTGAAGCAATCATCATCATGGGAGTGAGTCGCTTCCACGTCTACCCCGCCACACAGCCCCTCCATACGTCATACTCGACGTTGACACCAGCTGTCAATATCAAACCCGCCGAGCTGGGAGAGTGTGGGAGAAAATGAGGACGTACTGACGATGATGCCAGTTGGCCAGCAAACTCGCCGCAACTCAAGGCGGAGCCGCCGCCGTCGCCAACTATTCCTCTCAGTCGGGTCCCGGAGCTCCTCCGCCTGGGCCCCCACCGCAGCAACAGCAACAGCAGCAGCAGCAGCAGCAGCAGGGCGGAGGTTATCGTAAGTCAATGCCCGAACCTAAGCGCGGTCACATGAACGGCACGAGCTGCAAAGTGTGACGCGCGCATGCCCTCGCGGCTTCCGTCGCTTCGGTACCCTACCTACCCTACCTAACTTTGAGCCGTGGACTAACCTCTCCCTCTCATAACAGCTGGGAAACCACAGTACCAAGCATTTTCTGGTGGCGCTGCCGTAAGTCACTCTCACTCTCATCCAACCTTTGTCTCTCGTCTTCCTTCGAAAGACCTTCAAGCCTCTCGGCCTCACGACCACAACCGACCACTTTTGCACTCTACCTGGACCCGAACTTCCTGAGCATTCAAAGGGCGACATCATCATGCCTCTTGCCGCGAAGATGGCTGCGAGCGGGGCTGGCGCGCCTCCTCCGCCTTCATTACAACCAGGTGAGTGTCGAATCGACCGTCGCAAGCGCATCCACGACAGTATGCTGACGGCGCATGTCTAGGATACCCCCCTCAACAGCAGTACGGCCAGCAGTCTCCTGCGCCCGGCTACTCGCGACCGCCGCCTCCGCCACCTTTGCACAGCCCATATCCGCAGTCAGCATCGTCTTACTCCCAGAGCCCATACACGCAGGCGTCGAGTCCATACCCCGGCGCGCCGTCCCCGTACACGCAGCCTTCCCACCCCTCGTCATACTCTGGACAGCAAGGCCCACCTGGAGGACATGGCTATGTTCGTGCTTAGCATACTTTGCAGAGTGACAATTCGGGTATCTGTTAACACGCTGACTTTACATCCACAGGGCGGCCCACCACCACCGCAGCAAGGCGGCTATGGCCAGCCACCTCAGCAAGGCCAGTACGGCGCACCGCCGCAAGGTCAGCAATACGGTGGCCCTCCTCAGAGCCAGCAGTACGGCGGCGGTCCACCAATGGGTGGCGCTGGTCCGGGAGACGTCCAAGGCTACCAGCGTCAGCTAGAGCAAGCTGTGCAAGAGAAGGGTCTCCAAGCTTACTACGGACCGAATTCACCAGGCGCACAGCGTCTGCCGGGCATAGCAGCGCGCGCGGCGCAGCAAATAGAACGTTTGTGTTCCGCTTGGCGCATCCAGCGTGAGATTGCGACGGATATCGTCCGCTTGGCACTTTACGACGTGATCATCTACATCGATGACAGTGGCTCGATGTCGTTCGAGGAGAACGGTGAGCGGATCAAGGACTTACAGCTTATCCTGCAGCGAGTCGCATTCGCCGCCACCCTCTTCGACGACGACGGCATCGATATCCGCTTCATGAACGACGAATCGATCCCGCCTAACATGTGCTCGGGTATCCGCTCGGAGCAACAGATCGATCAGATCATGCAGAACAAGCGTTACAAGGGCCTGACCCCCTTCGGTACGCAGCTGCGCAAGAAGATCATCGATCCGATTCTGACTCCGGCACTGCGCGGGAGTATGCAAAAGCCACTGCTCATCATCAGCATCACGGACGGTCAGCCCGCAGGCGAGAACCAGGGCGAGCTCATGGAGACTGTACGCTATGCTGTGGACAGCGCTCGCAGGTCGCAATACGGTCAGGGTGCTGTGGCTTTCCAATTCGCCCAGGTCGGCAATGATGAGAAGGCTACCGAGTTCCTCGCCAAGCTCGACAACGACCCAACGGTCGGCAGCGAGGTGGACTGCACGTCAAGTACGTCTTACTCAACTCTGTCTTCGTGAGGAGCTATGCTGACCTAGATTCAGACTACGAGAACGAATCCGCCGAGATGAGCCGAGCCCAGCCGCCTGTCGATCTGACCCCAGACCTCTGGATGATCAAGCTCATCCTCGGCGCCATCGATCCGAGCTATGATACCAAGGACGAGAAGGCCAATATGGCGCCGGGCGCAGGTATGCCACCCCGCCCACCGCAAGGAGGCTACGGTGGTGGCCCGCCTAGTTACGGTGCTCCACCACCAGGCCAGTACGGTCAGGGCCCACCTCCAGGGCAATATGGCGCACCACCACCTCAGGGTCAATATGGTCAAGGTCCTCCACAATATGGCCAAGGCCCTCCCCAATACGGACAAGGCCCTCCTCAATACGGTGGCCCTCAGGGTGGCCCTCAGGGTGGCCCTCCAGGTGGGTATAACAGGCCGCCTCCAGGTGCTCCGGGTCAGGGACGATACGGCGCTCCGCCAGGGCCTCCGAGGTACTAGGACGCTTCGGCGGAAGCTGATCCGACGCGGAGGTTCTCTGTTTGAGTGCGCATGCGAATAGCAGACTTTGATAAGGGTTCGGCCGAGGGAAGTTGTGGACCTATGGAGCTCGTGGGCAATCGATGAGCCCAGGGGCGAATCCCAAAGGGGTTCTATCAGTTCCGTAAGTAGTGGATGATGGAAGAAGCATGCATTTCAATCAACACTGCCATCCTACGACCGTGTAGACCTCAACGATTAGGCTGCTTCACCATATTCCAACTCGTCATTATGTTGCCAACGTCATCACATACCATCCCCTTGACCGGCTCAAACCCCAACAAAGTCGTCACGAATCACCATGGAAGATTCGGCTCCGCCCTCGAACGAGTTCAAGTAACACCTTCTCCCCCTATGTATGCGTTCTTTGTAGACATCGTGCGTATGATCATGCAGTGTGTACGTTATGCTAGACGTTATGCTAGATGAGCGGGTGGTTGGTACCGAGTGGGTGTCTTCTGATCGAGACGACGCTAGCCTGTATCGGAAGGTATAGACGAAGCAAGCGACGCGAGGCGAATTTCCACTCGGGATTCTCGCGATATTCACATGCGCGCGGAGAGCTTGCGTCGACTTACTTTCAACCTCAATCAATAATCAATGCTCGACCAGTCTTGAATCAACTCTGGCTCCGTCACCGCGCGTATTCGCGCATCTGCTCCGTCGAGGACGAATATCGGCGTCGAGCATGGCCGTCACCGTCGTTGATGTGCCGGTAGACAAGGCCGATGTTCTACATCCACCGCCCCAAGTCGTCACGACCCCCTGCGATCCCTGGCCGCGACCATACTTTCTCGAAGATGGATTGAGGAGGGTGGCGCCGTACCATTTCACATACAATACCAACGTCAAAGAGCGATGGCGAGGGCGGGAGATTCTAGAGATATTTGCGGACGAGTTCCGGGATAGACCAAAGGAGTACTACGTATGTCTGCAGAAGCACACATATCTGCAATAAAATACAGCAGGTGTGACCGGCGGAGCTCTGACTGACACGCTCAGAAAGATGCTATGGAATCCGGCAAGATCCAAGTCAACGGCAAACCCGTCCCTTCAGTCACCTCGCAAGTCAAGAACGGCGACGTGATCAGTCATACGCTGCACCGTCACGAACCCCCCGTCACGGCCCAACCGATCGGCATTGTGAACGAAGACGACGACCTTATCGTCATCAACAAACCCGCGGGTGTCCCCGTGCATCCGGTCGGACGCTACAACTACAACAGCGTGGTCGAGATCCTCCGGGCGGAGCGCGGCCATCAATGGAACCCGCTGCCGGTCAACCGCCTGGATCGCCTGACCAGCGGCGTCATGTTCATCGGGAAGCACAAAAAGGCGGCCGAGAAGCTCAGCGAGCAGCTCATTCACCGCACTGTACGGAAAGAGTACGTCGCTCGTGTCCGTGGCGAGTTCCCCACCGGGGAGGTTCTCTGCGAGCAGCCCATCCTCCAAATCTCACCCAAACTCGGTCTCAACCGCGTGCGCGCGAATGGGAAATCCGCCAAGACGGTGTTTAAACGACTAGCCTACTACCCCCCTAAGCCCTCCGCAGAAGGCGAGACCCCAGGCCCAGGCTACTCCATCGTCCGCTGCCTGCCACTCACAGGCCGCACGCACCAACTGCGCGTACACCTACAATTCCTCGGACACCCCATAACCAACGACCCCATCTACGCGAACCGCCGCGTCTTCGGGGCCCAGCTAGGCAAAGCCGCGGACCAGCCCGACGACGACGAAGACGTCATGACGCGCCTCTCACGCATGGGTAAAGACGAGATAGCCGAAGCGGTCGCCTACGAAGACGAGATGATCGACCAGTATAACCGGGCGAAAGCCGAGAAGATGACGGGCGAGGTGTGCGAGGTCTGTCAGACGCCGCTGTATAGCGATCCGGGCCCGCATGAGTTGGGCATCTATCTGCATGCGAAAAAGTATGCCGATGCGGATGGGCAGTGGAGTTATGAGACGGGTTTGCCGGAGTGGGCTTTGCCGCCCAAGGGGTATGAAGGGCCTGTGGAGGCGACGGCTGAAAGTGATCCTTTGGCGGTGGATCTGGAGAAGTTGCAGGTGGGTGATGATCTGGGTTTGCCGGGGGGGAAGGAGCCGGTGACTGCTTCAGCGTAACGTAGCGCATTGGTTGCGATAAAGATGCGTCTGCAGTCAGTCCTGAGTCGACAAGCTTCTCATTGTCCGCTTATCTCTTTCCACTCCCTCTTATTTCATCTTCCCCGTTTCGACAATCCGCCATTCGATTTCCAACGCACACGACGTAAAGCAAGTACACGCCATACCTTACGTAAAAGACCCTGACCACCGCAACATTAGGTTGTACGCCTCGAGCACAGCAAGACAATCCTCCTACTCCTCTAGTATGGCATGATTCAAATTCACCACACACACCGACCGCTATCAAGCAACGTCTCGCGCACAACGCCCAATCACCAAGCCTCCTTACACATCTACTCACAATCCGAACGAGGGGCAGTTTTTTCGTCTGTGGAAGAAAGATCTCCTAGCCATCCAAGCCGCTCGCCTCGATATCCCCAGCTCCGGCTCCGGATCCGGCTCACCAAAAGAAGAGACCACAAAGTCTCACGACAGACGAAAAGACGAAGAAGAAAAAAAAAAACAAAAAAAAAGAAGAAGAAGAAGCACGGAATAGGTTTCATTTTGTTGTCCCTCATACATTATAGCGGGGGTGAGACTCGTCCGCTGCTGTCCTTACTATCATGCTGTCCTTACCGTCGTGATAAAAGACGAGAATTGGAAGTACTGAGCAGTATCCGAACATATTGTGGAGGGGGGGCAACATGTCCGAGTAGCATCCATCTGCTCAGGCCCCCAAAACCGTGACTGTGGCGGCACGTAGCAAAAGCCGTCCTGGCCTCCCAATCAGGGAACAAGATACGAACGCTTGCCGCCCGCGTAGTCTGGGCTCCTCGCTTGCCTGGTTCAAGTACCTAGGAATTACTACGAGACTGCGCTTGTACTTGCGCTACCTAGGTAGTCATTATGCAACTTCTGCAGCCTTGACGTGCACTTGTTTGAAAAACAATGTGGGTGATTTCTTCTCTGCGACTTTCAAGCCATTATGCCCAATCTGTGGGTCATACTTATATATTAATATGGTTTAGACGGAGGCCCTTGCGAGAGCAGGGACTCCTGTGAGGTGAAGGGGGAAGCAGCGTCGATGGATCGGGCGTACTCATACGTCGATGTGGTTTAGACGGAGGCCCTTGCGAGAGCGGGGACTCCTGTGAGGTGAAGGGGGGAGCAGCGTCGGTGGATCTGAGGTATCTGGACACAAAATTGAAAAGTGTGGAGGAAAGAAAGGGGTGAGGCTGTTGTGCTTCGCTACTAACCATTGTGCCATGTAAGTATCACAGCTCTCTCGCTACGGGGTATCTAACGCAGTCGTTTGTGAAGCACGCGGACCGTATCAGTCCCATGATAATCGCAGCATCAAGCAGCTGTTCCTCGGTACTGAGCCATCAAGAGTCACAGCTCGTCCAAGCTAAAACCTCCCAGTGACCTTCGTCATCTTGACAATCTTCGGATCCACCGTATGCATCTCGCGTGGGAAACGACAATTCTCACCATTCAAGCAACTGCCCGTGGCGCCCCGATTGCTCCCCTCGGTAGGCTTGGGAAACGGACAACGATGGCCGTAGATGCAGCGAGTGTCATCACAACCGGGACCCTTCTTGCAAGGGGTCTCGCGAGCGACGACCCGGAGCCAGTAAAGCTCTTGAGGTGTCAAAGTGACGTCGTGTTTGTGGGGACACTTGTCTGCTTTTCCGGCGTTGTAGTGACAGCAGCCCTGGCCGACGTAGTGCTGGTTGCACAGCTTGTGCTTCTTCAGACGTTGGATCTCGTCGCGGTCGTACTCGAGTGGTTCATCGACGCGCTGGCCTTTGATATTGCGGAGGACGAGTTTCTCTTCAGGCTCAACGGGACGTGTGGATTTCGGGAGGTCGGTGAAGGGAAGGCCGGAGGAGGACTTGGTTACGGCGGCCCAGGAGCCGAGACCAGCTTCGGAAGACGTGGCGGAGGATTCGATGGACATGTTGCGCAGGCGTTGATTGCGCAGCTGTTCGTTCATATGCGGTATGCCGTTCGTAGCAGCGTAGCCTAGCGGAGAAAACGGGGTCTGGGTCTTAGGGGAAAAGACCTCGCTAGTGGCGCTGAGACCACGAGAGTCTACGCGCGGACGGAATGAATGGGTGCTGAGGAGGTCTGGAGGTCCTGGATAGACTGTTAGCTTCATCCACTGCGCGGGCGCGAGGCATTGTGTGCGTAGCGCCTAGCTATGGTGAAGCGTGCTGCGCCCGGAACGCTTACCAAAGGTGTTTATCTTGGTCTCACGAAACAGACCAGCAAACTTCGCAGTGTCGTATGGTAGTCCCGCCGACTCCTTCCTAGAGGGCGCTCCTTCGAGAAGGGTGATTCGGGAGAGTGCCTCCTTGTCCGAAACGTACTGTTCGAGCAGCTGCGTATAGCCATTATCATTCGAGCAGCCGAGGATGATCTGGCGGCAATGGTAGTCATGGAGGTACATTTTGAGATTATCTAGTAAGACAGTCAGCGCAGTGCTTGTGAATGCAGTATAGTTGCTGCCTCGTGCCCGCTCTGCAACCATGCCGTAGACAGCTCGCCCGGGCAAAAGTCACTCACCAATGACCTTGCCAGCAGCCCGATCCTTGCCCGATCCAACGTCGATGAAGTCGAACAAGGGGTTGCCGCGCATAAAGCCGCGAGCAAAAGCCTCAACCTGGTCAGTGGATCTAATCAAGCCCGCCTTAACGCAGGCATTCGCCAGGCCCTTGACATTGGCGAGGACGCGCACAGCAATACGGAACTCGGAAGATATGTCGGCAATCTGCGTGCACGAACAGCGTTAGTGAGGGAAGCGAACGCCGCCTGAAGGAGACTTACATTGGCAACGGTCCATTCGTGTACGGCGTCATGGAGAAGGCAAGCAGCTGTCTTGCCACCCTCCTCGCCAGCGGACAGGAAGTCTGCGTTGAAGATCAAACTGTCTCCATCGATCAGGACGATGACAAAAGGGTCACGGTTCTACGTTCCGTCAAGTCAGTAGATGTTAATGAAGAGCGCAAAGCAGGACAGCGCAGTGAGTGGTTGATGGCAGTCAAAGAGCCGCACTCTCCGATGCCGTGCACGAGCAATCACTTACCAGTATGAATTGCAATTGATTAATATTGCCAACCAGCTCCTCCTCACGACGGCGGTGCTCAGCAAATGCCCCATCCCCGCCCTCGCGCTCGCGCACATAAGCCGCGTGCTTGAGACAAAGGTTTTCGTAACGGGTGATGACATCCTAACCGCTGCGTCAGTCCACATCCAGCGTATCAAAGAATGCAAGGGGGACAGGAAGGAGCGAGGAGGAAGGGAGGAAGGAAGGAAGGAAGGAAGGAAAGAAAGAGGTGATGGAGGTGATGGAGGTGATGGAGGTGCTCACCTCAAGCAGCAGATTCTTCATCACGTCCTGGACCTTAAGGTGCTCATAGCGAGTCCAGAAGGCGGCGACGTGGGCTTCGTTGTCGTCGAGGCGGGCGGTGCTCGAGACTGCGCGAGTCGGTGCAGCTGAAGTAGTGCCGTTGGCTGCCATGATAGGTGAGGCCGGCCGCGATCGAGTTGATGGTAGATTGTCGTGTGTTGTGTGTTCGAGGGGTTGCGTATATGCGGTTGGCGAAAGTGCAAGGTATAGAATCGAGTGTGTTAAGATCCGAAGTGAGGATATGAAAGGCGAGGTGGGCTTGGCGGTTCGGATGCCAATGAGGCGAGTGACGGTGCGAGTTGTGAGTGTAGTGAGGTTGCCGATAAGGTGCGGCTGATCGAGATGGAAGAAAAGGGGTGACGCCGGGGTTTCGAGTGGCGGGCGAGACCTGAGGTGAGTCGTAAGGTGTAGCCGTTTGTCGCAAACGAGGGCCGGATGCAAGTCGCCACCAACCGCTCTCTCTCTTTCTCTCTCGAAGCCTGACTATGCTGGCCAGCACGTGTCTACGCTCGTGCAGGTCAGATGTGACGCGACGGTCTTGATTGAGCGTACGCATTGGACGTGACTCAGAGGGACCGCTGCCTCCCTTTACCTTACCCCTGAGGTCACTATATGCCTACTCCACGCTTCATTCACTGCTGACCTTTACTTCTGGAAACGATCACGGGAGAGACAAAGATTGAGATGCGAAACATCTCACACCCTTCACCGACTTGCACTGAAGAACTGCAACATGCGAAGTTGAATTCGAAAAAGTCTGTGCGCTCATGCAATATGCAGGTTGCCAGTT
Source organism: Salinomyces thailandicus (assembly GCA_005059885.1). Lineage (NCBI taxonomy): Eukaryota > Fungi > Ascomycota > Dothideomycetes > Mycosphaerellales > Teratosphaeriaceae > Salinomyces > Salinomyces thailandicus. The sequence goes on along the minus strand of NAJL01000059.1, from coordinate 115,876 downwards.
CCCCGTTTGCGGCGCAGATCGCTTGTGTAGCCATACCTGTCTGTACGGTCATCCGCGCGGCTACAGACGGTGGGAGCTCTAGGTGACGCCGATCAGATACCTTACGGTACTTCCTTTGACTACGTCAGTCTATACTCTAGAAGGCGGTTGCGAGAACGATGAAAGCACACCTACTATCCGACATCGCCACCCGATTTGCTTCAAGTCTGGGCTGCTAGCTACCTCACTCCTTGATCCATTCCGCCTTCTCCTCCTCCAAATGCTCCTTCAGCCTCGCCATCTTATTCGCGAAGTTCTTGCCACAGCGCCAACAGCACATGTCCTCCGGGAAATGCGTATACCGCCTCCGATGATCGTCTCTCGCCAACGGAAACGCACTCAGCGGTACCAGGAAATCTGTCGTAAAACTCAGATAATGATTGCGTTTCTTCATACACTCGCTGACCATATCTCGGCTCAGAACGTGGATGTGCAGGTGGTTCATGGACGGGTTGGCGTGGATGCCGGTGATGATGTCTTTGCTCCAATCGCGGCCTGGCGGGAGTCTATCATCCGGGGGAGGGTAGTCGGATTCGCTGGCCTCGAGCCGCGGGCGGTCTGAGGCGGATCGTCTAGCGAATCTTCTGCTGAGCTCACTGGCGACTAACGCACGGACTTTCTGTTCTTCTTCTCGACATTCTTGCAGGAAGACTGGATCGTCAAAGGCATCCTGGGGTCTTAGGACGTTCTTTGTCGTGTCTCGGGGCAGGATGAGAAGATGCACGGTGGCTTTCGGGAAGAGATCGTTGATGACAACAAATTTGTCTGTGTAGTATACCACTCTACTGGCAGGGAAGCTAGCAGGATCTGTGGTGTATGCGGCTAGACCATCACGACCAGAAAACACCGTTCGGGCCGTCTGATGATCGGTCTTGTCGAGGATGGGCTTGAATGGCTTGGCGGGCTTGCGGGTCATAAGCTCTGTGACTGTATATCAACGATCAGACTCTGACAGTGCTAGTGGACGGGCAGACGTACAGGCGTTGGGCTTTTCGTTTGGGGGGAAGTGCTGTGTTGATTGCTGGCCTGGTACTGCGGTACTCGCAACTTGCTGGGGAACTTCCTCAAAGTCGTCGGCGGAGGCGAGGTTGGAGGGTGCCATGGTGGGTGTAGGTGACTTGGAGTGAGTTGTGCGAAAAGATGAGGATGATGCACGAAGCCTTCGGAGCATAGAGCTCCTACAGAGTTGTTCTTACTGCTACGGTCTATCGTATACCAGAGTATTTTGTAGTGTGGCTTCCGTCAACAACGTTCACGGTAGGTGAAGTCTTTCACATGTCAACATCCAAGACTCGACGACAACGATGCAGGTCGAGCTTTGGCCATTCTGAGTGATGGCGTCATGGCGCGTTTGCTTCACTTTTCGCGACAACTGAACGCGTCCTCCTAACCTCAAGTTCGATAAGACGTGTCGAATTCATTCATACCTCATTCCTCCTCCTTCGAGTACCCACCACTACCACCACCGCCACCGACCCCATGCCTTCGAAGCGGAAAAGGCAGTCCCGCATCACCTTCACACCACTACCGTCGTCGTCGCCAGCGACCCGAGGCTACAACAAACAGATCCAAGACCGGGCGGCCGCAGTCGGCTTCGATGGCTCCCCGAAGAAACGACGGAGGCTACAAACGATAGAGGGCGGCGAAGACACTCTAGACGGAGTCAACAATGATTTGCCGACGCCTGCTGCAACTATGGATCAGAATGGTCACGTCACCAGCGACGAGGATGAGAGTGACGACGCAGAGCCAGTGCGTCCGGTCCGAAGCTCTCAGAGACCAGTCATAGTAGATTCAGACGACGAGGACGACGAGATCATGATCAGTAGTGCGCCACACTGGAGTAATGGCGAAGAGGATGAGATGCCGAACACGCACGGCAAGCAACCGAAGGATTCACCAGACAGCTTTGTTGCAGCTCCGAGCAGCGATGAGGACGTAACAATCGTAGAAAAGCCAAAGAAAAGCCGACGTCGCACTCAGCCCGAAAGCGAGGACGAGGAAGAAGCCGAGAGTGACGTGCCGGTCACTCCTAGCGGGCGCAAGCGGTCCCGTCAAGAGCGGTCGCGTCAAGAGCAGGAGGAGCTAGATGAAGATCTCGACTTTCTTGGTCCTAGTAGTGACGTTGAAGCGCTTAACCGTACGCCGCAGACTACGCAGAGCAAGCAAAAGGCCGCTAAGGCATCGGCCTTAGAAAGGCTCAAGCGCAGTCGGGCGAAGCAACCCGAACCGATGTTAGAGGAAGAAGAGGAGGAAGTGCTTGGCTATGAAGACAATGAAGACTACAAAGATGACGATGACGAGGTTGAAGAGATTTCTGGGCCGGCATTTCCGACCAGTAGCAGGCAGATGTTCACCGCCGACGCCGAAGACGACGGCTTCGTGGAATCCGGCGAGGAGAGTGGCGAAGATCTTGGTACCCTAGAGGGCATGCCAATCCAGTATACTAAGTACGCGCGCTATAAGGCGAAGGACCTCTTTAAGTTTGCAGTAGAATGGATGGTACAGAAGAAGCTAAACCCGGCCTTCGACATAAGCAACGAAATCTACGAGCTCACCTTTCGCAAGCTAGACGACGAGGCTAGAGGTTTAGCAGGCAGCAAGTTTACTAGCGCAGCCTGGACGCCCGAATTTACTATCGCTCTTCGATCGAGGCCCGAAATTGCCTACGAAGAGTTCGACCGTAGCGAAGGCGAGAACTCACTCCGAGACCGCTGCGATGCATGCAACCGTAGCGGCCACCCAGCAACCTTCCAACTCCAATTCCAAGGCTCCCCTTACCACCCTCAAACCCTCGAAGATATTAGTGCGCACGACTCGGACGACTCAGACGACGACGCCGATGCCGTATCCTCGGGCGCATCCTCTAACGCCGACTCCGCCTCGGCCGACCACCCTTCGCACGACCACGCAGGCCGTGAAGTTCCCGCGGCCAACACGATCTACTACGTCGGCAAATTCTGTATGGCTAATGCGCAGACCGCGCACGCGCTTAATCATTGGCGCTGGCACCTATACCAATGGACGATCATGTGGCTAACGAAAAGCGGGTACATGTCGGACGAGAAGGTAGTACAGCGGGAGCGGTGGAAGACGAAGAAGCGTAGGAAGTATGCGAACAAGGTGGTAGATCGGATGGAGCAGGACGGAGTTGTGAGGGAGCTGTGGAGGGAGTTTCGCAAGAGTGTGGATGAGGCTAAGGGCAGTAAGCAGGGGAGGTTTGGGACTGGTGGGGGGGACTGGTAGGCTGGGTTGCGTGGGATTCGTTGGCAGGAATGGATGTGGAAAGGTTTTGTACTTGGTGGCCGTGATGACTGACCAGGAAGACTCGTACTGAGAGGGCGGTCTTGTCGTTCGCAGTACGGAGGGAGCAGGTAGCACGAGATACCTACACAAGATCCGCAGCCATTCGTAGCAACCGCAGCATATCCGACATCCGCTACGCCTTCACATCCGACATCTGCGTATCCCCCCCAGCACTCCCCCCACCCACCGGCACAGCAGTCGCACTGCCATTCCCAGAAGCCGGCGCAACCCCAGCCGCGAAAACCTTCTCCTTCACCATAGCCGCTAGCAAGCCCATCCGCTCCTCATTCGCAATCTTCTCCGCCGCCTTGACCACCTTCCCCACCTGCTCATCACCAGACTTCCGACCCTTGGGTCCAGCCCTAGGCGCAAACCCGCCCATAGCCCCGCCTCGCATCCTCACCCCTCCATCCACCTCCCGCGTCTTGGCCGCAACGTCCTCGATCTGATGCGTGACATACTCGCGATTCGTAAAAAGCGGACTGGACGAGATGGTCTGCACCCAGTACTTATTCCATAGCGCCTCCAGCAGCTTACTATCCAGCGTCGACTTGAAATGCGAGACCTCCAGACTGTAGTACCGATTCGCATGCGCGCCGAAATCCGCCGCTTTCGCCATGGGAACCGCCGCCATGCCTTCGGCGCTCGAGCCTGAGTCCGGAGGTTTGTAGCCGTCCGGGTATGTCCGGAAAGCACCGATCTCGACTTTGCCCGCGCTGATGGTACGATGAGGGTCGATGACAACGGCAAGGAAGGGGTCTGAGAACATCTGCTGCGTGTGCTGCGTACCGACGTCGATACCGGAGAGCCAGCAGCCGTACCCAGGATGGCTGTGGTACCAACCGACCGCGTTCTCCAGCTGGCCAGCCTGTCGGCTCCGGTCGAGATATTGCACCATGTATTCGTCGGCCTCGCTTTGGGCGTTCACTCGCGTCTCTGTGCCCTCGACTGGTAAGCGCAGTGCGTCCGTGACGATGAACGTCTCGTGCTCGACGTATCCCAGCATTAAACCCATGATTTCGAGGTCGCCTCCGGAGCGCGCGTGCATGGTCATCTTGATCAGCGCGACGGCGGAGATTCGGACGTATTTGAAGTGGTTCGGATTCGCTCGCCATGGTCGCGCGTCTGTGATCTTTTTCTGTTCCTCGCGGTTGTAGTTGTAGAGGGCGTCGCGGGTGGGGTCGACGAGCTTGACGGCGTTTTCGATTTCTGAGTTGGTCTCGTGAGTGGGAATGTGTATGAAGAAGGAGGGGATGTAGATGCCTTACCCCAAGCTTTCTGAGTGTCCATGTCGGCGGTTTGTAATGGGGAGAGTGGGAGGAGGTACGGCCGTCGTGGTGTTGCTAGACACTCATTCGGGTGTGAGTAGCGTGGGTGTCCCAAGATGTGGCTGGGATGGTGATAAAGGTACGGGTGATCTTGTTGTCATTTGGCGTCTCAATGCTGATATGCGACGGACTTGGCAAAGATACCATTCACTTTGGAACGCTGATCGAGTGTACCTTAAGTTATGAACATTGAAGCTCAAAGAGCTATGACAGCATGTGTTGCCTGCGATGCGGAAATGTCCCGCCTCAAGTCCGAGCTTTCAGCATGTGATACAGTACCTTAGCACGCCGTGCACGCTTGATGAATTACATAAATGGGCCCCAGATACATTTCACAGCTGAGATCCGTCAGATACAGGCTCAATGACGCTTGATCAACAAACGCCGTAGCTACTAGCCTACTACCCAACCCCCTGCACAACGAAAGCAGGACCAACAACCCTCTTCTACCGATACCTCTCACTCCCCTTCCTCTGATACGGCAAAGGCTCGACTCTCTTTCTCTTGAACTCCACATCCCACCCAGGTACGCCTGCCCGCCTCATGACATCCGCAGTAAACTCATCCCACACCGTCCTGAACAGATCCACACCCACAGGCTTCAGCGCGAAGCGATCGGCAAAAGACTTCATGATGAAGTTGCGGCGCTCCGCGTAACGTCCTGCGTCCTTGATACCGGCAACATCTAGAGGCTGGGACGGGCTGTTCTCTGTACGCTCGACGGGCGGCTGCGCGAGGATGATGATGCTCATGCGTTGATAGGGCAGGCCTTTTTGCGCGTAGGGTGGTAGCCAGGGTAGAATGACCTGGTCCGCCTTGAGCCTGTCAAAGGGGACTAGAGTATTGGTCGGACTGAGGGGAATGTTGCAAGCCAGGAAATGACAGCGGTACTCGTACCCATCTTTCTCTACGTTCGGGACATCTGAGTTTACCACGGCGATGGTGTAGAGCTTAGTACCTTGTTCATAGGCTTGGGTGTTTAGAGTCGGGGGTTTGGCGGAGGTGAGCGAGGAGACTACGTCGCCGTGCTGGACCTTTTTGCCGGCGAAGGTGAGCTTGGTCGAGACGATGGGGTCGAGGACTGGTAAGACGTCGGGGATGATGTTCATTTGGTGGATGCGCTGGAGGAGGACCTCGCGTTTGTAGGAGCGCCACTTCTTGTCCGCGAGGTAGCGGTAGATGGGTTTAGTCATGTCGCCTGTGGTACTGTTAGCTTGCCTAGAACGTTCAGTTGCTCAGTTGACTCTACATACCCTCTCCGTCTTCGAACTTGCGCTTCACCACCGGATCGTTGATATCCGCCATGACCTTCAGCTCTGCCAGTCGTGTCTTCATGCTCTCCAATCGCAGCTCCTTGTGCGCTTCATCCTGTGGGGCGACCTCTTTTGCCTTCAGCTTCGCTATTCGCTCCCGTTGCTGCTCGACCAGCTGGACCTTCTCCTTGCGGTCCTCCTGCAAGAATGCGCGCGCTTCCTGGAAACACTGATAAGGGAGTTGGCTGAAGGGGATCGTGCCGGTGCTGGCGATTGCGGCTCGACGGCGACGGGAGCCGATGGGGTGGATCTTTTGATCGCGGAAGAGCTGTCGTTCGGCTGCGGGAGTCGAGACGGTATTGGGATCTCGTCGAGCTTTTGGGATGTCTGATGGAGGAGGCGGCGGCCGCGCTGCGGACTCGGACTCGGACGGTGTCGGTTGGGTGTCGAGACGGGAAGTGGCGGAGGCACTGAAGGCGCGGGGGTGGGCATTACGTGTGCATCTCAGGCATCTGGCCAGCGGTCTGGCACTGCGCTCGATTGCCATGTTGTATGATGCCAGTGGGGTATGCCAGAGCAATAGAGCGATACTCGATATGAACAAGTCGACGACCAATGCGGCAGCTCGTCTCACCCCCGAACTTTTTGCGGAGTCGAGGTCACCCCCGAAAGCAACCACCAGCCAACGTCGCATCTTGTCAAACGACCTTGACATCAACCTACATGACCCTTGAGGTCGATACAACATCGCCACATACACCATGACACCGACGCGCGCAACAACACCGCTACGATGCCTCTTCACGGGCTATCGCGCGTCGCAACGGGGCGGCCAGCGCTGCCTTGTGCGAACCATGGCGACCACCGCCCCTCCGACCAACACAAAACCCACACCCAACCTTGGCGCGCCACGAGGACCACCGCCACAAAGCACAAAGCCATCACAAATCTCCCGCCCACCCTCCAACCCCTTCCTCACGACCGCCACCCTCCCCACTCTCGCCTTCCCCACCCTGGAACCCCTAACCCTCACCACCTACCCGAGCACGCACCTCCGCCTACCCCTACGCAAAGACATCCTCCACCGCGCCGTAATCTACGAAGCCGACAGCACGCGCCAAGGCACGGCCAACACAAAGTACCGCACCGAAGTCCACGGCTCTAACCGCAAAATCCGGCCCCAAAAAGGCACAGGCTCCGCACGTCTAGGCGATAAAAAGTCCCCCATGCTCCGCGGAGGCGGCGTAGCCTTCGGCCCCAAACCGCGAGACTTCAGCACCAAGCTACCACGTAAGGTTTACGATTTAGCGTGGCGGACGGCGTTGAGCTATCGGTATCAGAAAGGGGAATTGCTGCTGCTGGAGGACTTTGCGGAGCTGGTGAATGTGCACCCGCATAGCGCGCCGCGGTATCTACGGGATCTGTTGAAGCATAATCAGATGGGTCACGCAGATGGACGGACGTTGTTTGTGACGCTGGAGAGACGGGAGGGGCTGTTTGGGGCCCTGGAGGTGGACGGCATGGGACGGCAGGCGCGGGCGGTCGATGTATTGGACGTGGATGTGAAGGACTTGCTGGAGTTGGGACGGGTTGCGATGGAGAGGTCGGCATTGGAGTTTCTGCTACGCGAGCATGAGTCGGATTTGGTGCCCGGGTTGAGGTTGGACGCGTGGGAGAAGTCGCAGGCGAGGATGGGCACGGGCATGGGTATGGGAAATGGTCCCGCGCTCGGGCAGGCGCAGGCGGCGGTATCTGCGTGAATGGAGCGCCGCGGACAGACTTTGAGTTGAAAGATATAGGTGGCGAGGCATGCAGCCCATCGATTCTGTGAAATGTACATCTTCCTGCATCTCAAGAACGTGACATGATCGTGGCCTCAGCTAGACAAGATAGCAGTGAACATCTGCGTCGAGCTTGGGCTATCTGATTGTCGCCACGAACTGTTTTCACCTCATCCACATTGATGTCCCGATCTACTCGATCGCAGTCATAGACTGCGAGATACATGCGCGAATGCGTCTTCGTGCACTAGCTTACCAACTCACTCCAGCTCATCATCTAGAAACATCTTCTCATACTCCTCAGCCCTGACCCCAGCACTAGCGCCTCTGGCACCCTTGCCACCCTTGGCCCCGGCGCTGCGAGCCTCCTGCGCTGTCAGCTCTTCAACCCGTGAAAGATTACGGTAGAAGTCCGCCACTTTCTCGTGCGCCTGGACTCTCTTCGGATCGAACCTGAGCACTTGCAACCCGCTCATAGTCGTTGCCCGGGATAGCGCCACGTACGCCTGCCCCTTCTCAAACACTTTCCCCAGATCAACCTTGACGCGCTCAAGCGTCTGGCCCTGCGCTTTATGGATTGAGAGCGCCCAGGCGAGTATGAGTGGGACCTGGTTACGGCTCGCTTGGATCTCGCCGCTGGGCAGCTCGATTTTCCAATTCTCGGGCTGGCAGAGGAGGTCCCGTGTGGTGCCGTCGGCGATAACGAAGCGGACAACTGGGTACTGCCTGCTGGTCGTGATAGAGCCGTTGACCGCATGCACCAAGACCTTCTTTTGCTCAGGGTTCAGCCCGGCGGCGTCGTGGCTGCTTTCGGGAATGGTACCACCTTGGCTCTGCATGAAGCCCTCCTCGTCATTGTGATACCGGTCAAACTTTGCTTCGTCCATAAACCCTATTACCTGCCCAATCGATCCGTTCACTAGACTGTCGTCGATGTTCTTGATCAACATAACCTGTGATCCCTTCTTCAGCGTAATTTGCTCCGGTGCCATACAGTTGGATAGTAGGCGGTCGCGCTGCCCTTTGTCGACGATGGTGCCGCCGTCGCGCGCTTCAAACATGTGCGCATGACCTTGCAGCATGTGCAAGCGCTCGCGGTTGGCGCGGTCTACTTCGTTGCGAGTGGGGAAGAGCTCTGTGGCTTCTAGAGCATCGTTGAAGTTCATGGGGCGCGAGAGGTTGCGGAAGGCGTCGACCGAGGACTTGGACAGACGACCCTCGCGCAGTTCGTTGAGCATGCCGGCAAAGACTGGTAACAAAATGTCAGTGATGAGTTGCACGCATGTGGCATTTCGACGGGTCGGCTTACCAGGGTCTTTCTGGCGAAAGACGTGATGTAAGAGAATCGTATGTTGAATTGTGTTGCGCCATGTTGCAGCGTCGAACGCAAACTTTGACACCCTTCCCGAGCCCTCTGGTACAGGAGGCAACTGGAAAAAGTCGCCGGTGATAACGAGCTGTATGCCTCCAAAGGGCCGGCCATTATTCCTCAGTTGCCTTGCAATGCCCTCCAACTTGTCGTACAATTCAGCGTCAACCATAGATATCTCGTCGATAACGAGAACCTTAGTCCGTAACCAACGCTGTTTGGCCTTTTGATTTCTTTTGATTTTGCGAACCAGTTCAGGTATGTCTTCCTTTCCGAGTCCGATGCCCGCGAAGCTATGAAGGGTAACGCCGCCGACATTGCACGCCGCAAGTCCGGTAGACGCCGTAACAGCCACGCGGTCGGGCTCGCGGGTGTATTTCCTACGTAGACTCGCAATGGTCTCACGCAATAAAACCGACTTGCCCGTACCCGCCGAGCCTGTGAAAAAGACACTTTGCTTGGCCTCTGACACAAGTCCAAGGACATGCTGTTGCTCCTCACTCAAGAAAACGCGAGCGATTTTGGTCCTGGTGCTCTTGGCCTTGGTGATAGTCTCTTCCGTACCCTCATTTTTCTTCACGGCTTTCTTGTTCTCCTGTCTAAGTTTCTTCTGTTTGTCCTTGATGTCGCTCGCAGATGTGTTCCAGGGCTGGATGGCCTTCATGCTCTCCTTGGCTATACGAGCCGCATCGTTGCTGTCCACCCTCCGCCGCTTCGACTCCATACTATGAGTCGGTTCCTGCGACGTTGACCTTTCTCCCTCCTGATGCCAAGGTAGCTTCCGTCTCTTGCTTGCAGCTGCTGGAGGCGGATCATCCTGGCGTGCTTGCGTGGTTGGGTTGCTGTAAGCAAATTGGCCAAGAGTCGAGACGGGTTGCGTAGGCTCAAAGTGTTCGGCCGGAGATGACGACCACGGAAACTCAGCACTGCTCTTCGGCGGAGACATTTGCTGGTGAGTCGCCTTTGTTGGCGCGTGCGAATTGTGGCCGGAGTCGATACGTCTCGAGACATCGGGCAAGCTTCGCGATGCCTGCTGCTCAAGAGTAGGGTATACTGCGGGCTTAGGTGGTGCAGCCATGGTCCGCTGTTGTTTTTGTGGCGGTAGCTTCGGGTAGCTCACGGCGGTCTTTGGCTCTTCCACATCAAGCTCAATGTCGCTATCGAAGTCATTCTCGTCGAAGCTGACTTGCGTCTGCACGCCACCGGTACCGCCGCCTACCATGATCGGCTGGTGGGCGGACGATCCAGGACCATCGTCAAACGCTCCATCAAGCTTAGCCAACCCGCTAGCGGTCCTTTTGAACCCGGTGGTACTGTTCGTCCTCGGCGCGAACATGCCCCTCCCATTGACCGCCGACGCACTTGCAGGCTTCAACGGATTTCGATAGCTTGGATTCGCCGTCTGACTCGAGGGTTTCTGCTGCGTCGCCACCTCAGGCGGGCTCGACTTGAAATAGTCTTGCGAGCTCCGCTGCGCGCGCGCATTCTTCTCCACGAAATCCTTATTCGCTGCGCGAAGCATGGTGTTATGTATCTCCCCGTTGCCACACGTCGTCCAGGTTTGGCGGCCCAATGGCGTTTTGGAGGGCGTCAAGATCGAGGGGCGCGTCGCGTGTAGGGTGCGGGAAGGAGGAATGACGGCGGCGGACAGTCGCTGAGATCCTTTTCCCGCAGTTCGTGCAATGATCATACAGTACAGCACGAGCAATGTGGTGGCGGTGATGCCGACGCAGAGAACATCAGAGAAACTCCACGCGTCCATACATGGGTCATCAAGGTAGGTCGGGTAGATAGAGATGAAGCTGAGACGGGTGCAGGTGGGTTGGGAGACGTGACGGGAGCCTGAGGCTGTACGCGATACGCGAAGTCCCACTTACCCGACTGGAACCGCATCGCTAGCGGCTTGGCAGGAGCGAAACTAGTAGGTACCTTAATCTTCAACCTCACTACATCTCTTCCTCGTAGCAAGTTACGGTTCGCCTGGGCCTAGGTATCATGTCCATGTCAGTCAGCACACTACAAAGGCATCTGTCTTCAACATGTCTCTATCACATACTGCCGCGACGTATTCTGATATCCCCATTACCTCCAATCACTTCGGTCTGCGGTACAGCCCTCACCGCTGCCTCCGTACTCTCCCAATGTCTCGCCACACTGCACACTCTTGCGCCCTTCCCGGAGAAATCGACAACAGGGTCGGCAGCAAACGAATGTGTGATCAACAACGGACGAGGAGATCGAATCCATGTGGTAAATGATAGACATGTTTGTAGGGAACCCCTTGTTGATGTGACGGCGGCAAACGAACTAGGCAAACCTCCTGCGGTGGGCGAGAGCGCTGCATGACGGGAGCAGCATCCGGCCGGAATACCCGGAGTCGCAGGAGGCGGCAATGTCGCCGGACGACTTTATGTTGGTGGCGGCGTTCAGAATTTTGGACGCGATGACGTCGTGTCCGTGGGCGCAGGTGGTAGCGGCGTTGAAGAAGTTCGGAATGGGTTGAAGGAGACGTCTTCGCCGTGGGCATCGAGCAGCGCGTATGGTCAGTGAAAAAGGAAGGCGGAGGTGGCGATGCTTCTCTTGGGATGGTGTGCTGTCTTTCGCGTGGCTGTAAGTAGATACGAGAGCATTGGCGACGGACGATCAGATCGCGCGTATAAGGTAGCAATCGATCTGTCCGGAGCCTGAACTTCATAAGACGACGCACTTTCACGTGAGTCAGTCTCCCTAGCAAAGACCCTAGTCGTCATCATAGGAAGTCAGTGAGCTCACTTACCTCATCTTTCAACGACTGGGAATACCATCAAAATACGTGGTCAAGTTCGAACACGAGACCTCTTCGACGCCAAAAAAAAAAGAAACCGCAAAGAAGAGCTTTCACATAGGTCATTTCTGCGCACGCATAGGTCATTTCTGCGTGATCCCACGAGGAGATTCTTTTTGTGCTCCAAGAAACCACTCTGGCAGTATCGGTTTTCTTGTCGTAGATTGGGTTACAATCTGATAAGAATAATATCAAATTTTGCATATATGGTCGATCTGCGTACTGCCGAGGGGTTGCCGGTGATGGGCGAAAGCTGCGTGATGTTATGATCAATCGAGCGAGATTCCGAGGTGTTCTGTTCGCTTCGGAACCGACTACAGTGCCTTGACACATTGCTGTCTGCGCCGAGCGACTAAAGCACACGAGTGATGGCGATTACAGAGTTGAATGGCTTACAGGGAGGATCAGTCAGCTCGCGAAGCTTTGAAAGTGGACGCTTTTGTGAAGCCTGTGTCAAGAACAACAAAAGAGCGGATAGCCCACGATACGAACCTGCAGCACTTCAAACTATGGTATCTCATACAAGCTCTCTCCGAATCACCACCCAAACGCCCTCCGAGCGTCGCTCAACGGCAAGCAAAACTGCGTTTTGTAACTCCACTCGACGCCTGCAGAGCCAATCTACAGGTCACGAGCCTGTCATAGCCTAGAAGATCCCCCATCCTCTCCTCTTCCTCGGTTCATCCGTCTGCGTGCCTCGAGTACTATGTCTCTTCTCCCTCGCTTCCAGCTGCCTCAGACTATCCATCTCTTTCAGAACATGCTCAAGCAGCTCCTTCCTCCTGACCACATCCAGGTGCCTACGGATCTTGGGGTCCTCTCTCGCGAATCGCTCAATGGTACTCTCGTCCAGCTGCCGGAAGTGCCGTTCCAGCACGCGTGGGAATTGGAAGTAGTACTTAGACAGCAGCTCGGCGTCCAGGAATAAGTCCGCAGTCGATGTCAGCTTGTCCGCGACGGCGTCGAGAAAGACCTCAGGGCAGTAGTACTTCTTTGCTGGGTCGCTGCATTGGCGGCTCTTGACTGCGACGAGGCGCATGCGGAGGATATCGGCCCGGTCGCGGAGAAAGAGAGCTTCGCGGCCTTTCTGCAGGAGCGCAGCGCTGAAGCCGCCTGCCCCACCTACGCCGTCGCCTTCGAGCACGACCTCGCCTTTGCGGACACGGTCAATGAAAGACACGACGTCTTTTGCTCTGCGACGGCCGCCAATCTGCTCTTCCAGCGCTTTGGTGGCGCCGTCGCAGTCCTTGAGCTCATTCTTCAGCACGTCGGCGATGTTGTCTCGACCGCGCTTCCACGCCTCGTTGGAGACTTCGACGCGGTACTTGTACGGCTTGACGCAGATTTCCAACTCATCCGACGTGTCATAGCTAAGGTCGCGAAGAATGTTCTCGGAAGCCTGAGTGATGGCCTGTACGGCGAACGGATGCGAAGAGAATGGTGAGCCCTTGATCAGGTCTTGGATGCTCTCCTGCAGCGCCTGCGCTGTGATGCTTGTTGCCAGGCGCCCGATACCAAGCTTCGTCAACGTCGAAGTGCTGGCGTCGAGCTTCAGGTGCCAGAGTGGATTCTCCGGATCGGCTTTCGGCAGGCTCTCCAACGAGTCCTGCGCGCTCTCGATAGTATCCACTGGTCGAAGATTCTCGACAGGCTTGTTCCAGTATCGCTGAGCGAGCAGGTTGAGTACTTGCTGATCAAGCTCACGCTTGACGATGTCGCGCACCTCCTTGCGTCCGAACTGATTCGAGAATCCCTTGAAGCCATGTTTGAAGGCGTCCAGACTTTCCGCGAGGTAGCTGTCAGCGCTCAAGGGGCGCTCGTTGTATTGAACTTTGAACTCGTAAGTGGCTTCTGCAAGCTCGTGATGAATCGCGTCGCTCGTTGTAGCCAACGATGCGGACATAGTGGACTCTAGGACGTGCATCAACTTCTTCCTCAAACTCGGTGTGCCGACCGTCAGATTGCTGCTTGACCCGAAAGTGTCCGGATGTGACCCGAAGTATGCTGTCTCATTCTTCGTGATGGCATTCATGATGTTTGCGGAGCCGCGGCTGAACAATGATCTTGACTCCTGTGGTACTCTGCAAACAACCCCTACGTATCCCAAACGGAGCGGGTAGTTCCGGTCGGACAGAATCTGCGCGCCTCGCACGGGGTCCACCAAGTCCATCTTCGTTACCACACCGATGGTGCGCTCGCCTCTCGGGTCCACTCGCCGGGATGCACGGAGGGCAGTAGAGTTTGCGAGGTCTACGTCTGCAGCAGATATAGCGAGAATGACGTTGGGAGGCTGGATGTACTTGTCACACAGCTCCTGGATCTTCGTCTTGAGCTCCGTCGGCTGATCAAAGGCTTCCACTTGGATGTAGCCTGGTAGGTCTATGAGGCTCAGGTCCGGCACGTTTGGCGAGTGTATCCTTAGCTGAATAGGATCATCTGAGACACAGTCCTTTTCGGGCACAGCCAGGTTGAGGTCCGTAAGTGTCTTCTGGATCTGACTGAAGTCTGTGACCTTGCCCAATCCAAGGGCCGGGAACTCGCCGTACTCTGCGTGTGCTTTCGGCATGTTGACCAAAGTGAGCTCAATCGGTCGTCTCGTGACCATGTTCGAACCCTTCGGAAGGAACTCATGGCCTACGATGGCTTCCAATACAGAGCTTTTGCCTGATGACTGCGAGCCTACTACGACGATCGAGGGCAGTGTGAGAGACTCGGACTGGCCGATAGTCTGTAGCAGCGACCGAATTTCAATCATTTTTCTCGTAAGCATCATCATCTGGTCGTCCCTAGCCGCCATGTCCTCCGACCTGTCGTCTTCCTCACCCTCGGAATCCAGCGCGAATGCTCCCACTGTAGCCGCACCTGCGCCTGCCGCGCCCATGCCAGCGTGTTTGGGCTCATTTGGCTCTCCGCCGTGTCCGCCTCCTTGCTCAGTCTTCCCATCGTAGATATCCCGCATCCACTGAGGCATCTCTACACTCCTAGCATCGTCTTTGGTCTTATCCCAGCCTCTGCCCATCTGCGCAAAGACACCTCCCGCACCTTCAAGGAGACCCGTTGCGCCGCCCACCGCCGCATCTTTAGCTCGGCCAAACATATCGATCGCGTACGTTCCTGCCTGTGCAGCCTGATATTGCAGGTATGCGGCTCCTCCAATCAGTGCAGCGCCGAACATTGCTGGAAGGCGGACCAGCTTCATCGCCAGCTTCGGTATGACTCGCGCGAAGGAGGCGTGGCGGACGGTAAGGTTGTGTAGCCATTGTCTCCGCTGTACTATGCCACTGCGAGTGACCGCAGCGGGTCTCCAGGCTGTGGTGGATGATAGTGATCTTGGCGAAGTGATGCGCCGGACGGCAGTCTGCGCTGCTCGAGCCCGGGTTGCGGCTGAGGCCAGCCGCGAGGACGGCAGCCTCGACATCATGGTCGCACCATCAGCTGCTGCTATTCACAAGATGGTGAAACCTTTGTGAGGATACGGAGAGTCGGCTGTGCTTGTTGTTATAAGCAGGGACGGCGGTTCTGCTCACCTTCCAGGTTGGAGAATGTTGATGCTCCGACGTCACCAGGTACACGTATCTGTTTGGCCGGCCGTACATATGTTGACCTCACACCAGAGCACAATCAGAACACCTCTTTGCGTGAAGTGTTGGCATCTGCCCAGAAGGCCAGCACCAGGATGGCTGGCTTTTGGAGGAATTCTTCGAGAGCCTGGAGCCATAGATATCGAGCATACCTTAGTGCCTAGAACGTTGATCCACACAAGAACCTAGGTACACTTGCGCTCACGACCACTCTTGCTTGCTATTCACACAGACGTAGTGGCAGGTACATACCTTGAGTCTGCGCGCGCTGGAAAACGGATGGCTTTCATTCGTTCCAAGCTATCGGCCTCTGCCTACGCGAAGTATCGTCTGCGCTTGAGACGAAAACGCTGAGATGCTCAATTGCTCCTCCACATAGGCTGACATGCCTCTCTAGGCCTTGCTTACTCACGCAGGTGGTCACATCAATGAGCCACCGTCATGACTGACATCGATCAGATTTAAGCCTTCGCTCCACCTTCAGCGGGATCCTTAGCCGCCTGACACACGGCCTTGTGCTTCTGCCAGTGCTGCTTCTGGCAGTTCGTGCCACAGTACTGCCTCAACTTGCAGCGTCCACACTTCATTAGCGGCGCTCCAGAAGGCTTCTCAGCTTTTCCGCATCCACCGCAGAGTTCGTTCGAGTACTCAGCAGTACCAGCTGCATCCGCTCGCCGCTTCTTGCGCAGACCCTCCATAGATTTCGGCGGTAGAGGAGGGAACCCGAAGGGCGACTGGACGTTCATCATCATGCTTCCGGGGTACATACGGTCCTCTTCCGGCGGGCCGCCGCTTGCCATGGTATCCTGCAGGCCCTTGCTACTGAAATCATAGCGAACACCGTTGGTATAGCCATCAGGACCAAAGAGAGCCTTCTTCATCTGGGTTTTGCCATCACGCATTAGCCCGGCGGTAGCATAGATACGCTTGAGGAGATCGGTGAAGGACGAAGCGAGGGTGCAGCCAAGACTCATGGCACACGCGCCGACGAGGCACAACATGTACTCGCTGAAGATGGCGTTAGCTAGTCGTCCTATGACCATCTGGAACAGTGCAGGCTTACCCGGGGATGAACTCTTTGGTGGAAGCCTTCATCTTCTGCTCGTACTTGGCCACGAGCTCAGCCAGTTTGCCAGCCTCAAGATGTTTCTTCACAACATCAACGGCCTGCTCGGACGAACAAGATTCGGCATAGATGGAGTAGCAGATCTCTTCGTCGTCCGCGGCGTCCGCTGCCTTGTTCTTAGACTTGGGCGGCTTTTCGGCCTTTGAAGCCGCGTAGTTTGCCTCCTCGGCAAGCTTGTACAAGCCAAGCTCGCCGTCCAGATCCGAAACGAGGTCGAAATCAATGTCGGACTGAAACATCTTCAGTCCCCAGGCGCCCATCTTGTCGTTCGTGCCGGATAGTGAAGGGATGGGAGCTTTGATGAGTCGTTTGAAAGGCTTGTTGGTAGAGAAAAGAGTGTTTGTCGTGGAGTAAGAGAGTTTTGCGTGAGGGAAGACTGGAAATGTTTGAGGTTGGAAGTTTGGTGTTGTTGTGTGTCAGGTGCAAGTGCCAGTAACCTGGAAGTCATGCCATGGAAAGGTATCGAAGTGACGTTGTGGCGTAAGGCGGTAGGCGGTAGGCGGTAGGCTGCCATTCGGCGCGTGGCGCGAAATCGACACGATCGCGTAACGCGTGAGGCGTTCCGCCTACCAATTCTCCTCGTCGTCCGCATCGTCGAATACCGCCTCTTCCACGTCGGGGGCCTCCCAGAGGGCGACGCCCTCGTTCCTCAGCTCATCCGACAGCTCCTTTACCTCTGCAGTGCGGACTGCCGTGAATTCTGGGCCCTGTAGACCCTCTAGTACCATTCTTGCGCTGACTTTCTGCGACAGCCGGCCGTTCATCACGTCTACAGTGATGTTGTACGTCAAAAGATGCGCCAGAGCGCGCAGCAACGATCTTGGCCACCTCAAGGTGTCGGCCTTTTCGACCCACAGCTCCGCTCTGTTCGTGCCTACGTTCTCCCTGGGCTGCTTACTCCGCTCCAGGGCGCTCTCGATACCCATGCCTAGCCGGTGCCTCATGCTGGTGATCGCGGCTTGCTTGTTTCCCAGCCGAGAGGGCTTCGCCAGCGCCTCTCGGTGGCGCATAGGCTGGCTGATGGGATCGGACACGGTGCTGAAAACTGGCGCGTCTTCAGCAGACGGCTCAGTCGCGCCCGAGTCCGTCGTCATCACCGAGCTGACGCTGCTACGGCGGCGCCTGGGTATCGGAGGCCCTGGGTTTGCGGGCCGGAGAGTCAAGCCAGAGAAGAAGTTGGCGGCGGGCGGCGGCGCGTTCACGGTCGCTTTCGCCGCCAGCGATTCTCTGATAGATGATGAGCTTGAGGCGTGAGGCCATAGGGGTATACAGTGCCCCCCCAGTAAGAGGGAACATTGCAGAGAGTGAGTGACTTACTTCCTGCGCTTCTCGACGCGCCCTTGCTGCCTCGCAGTCGTCGTTGGCGGCGGCGGCTGCCTGCGGCGTACCGCCTTCTTCGGCGGCTTCTGGTTCACCGGCGCCACGGCGGAGGAAACGAGCTCCGGCTTCATCTTGGTCTCTTGACTACGATAAGGCGCGTAGAGTATGTAAAAATTCAATGTAGGTACGAAGGGGCTGCGCAGGAGGTTCGACGTGGATGCCTGGGACGTAAGGAAGGTCAAAGTGATCAAAAGTGATCAAACAAATTGAAGAAATGAGTGCGTGTACATGCTTTCGCGGTACCACGTCAGAGCCTTACACCTCTCCCCAACCTCACTTCATTATGCAGCTCTCATGGGTTGATTTCTTCCAAGTGTCCGACGGCTCCTTTTCGGCATCAGGGAAGGGGCATTATATATCAAAGTTCTAGTTCCCATTCTCAGCAGCAACGAACTCGGCTACACTTGTTAGATTCTTGTTCTGCGCTTCATAGACACGAGCTATGAGGAGCAATCGATCCCCTGCTAGGACGACACATTATCCCCTAGTAAGCCATCGCTTGAAGAATTTGACTACACTTGTTAGCTCACTTTCGCTTCGCTCGAATGCGACTACACTTGTTAGAAACGCTTTCCAGGAATTCGACTACACTTGTTAGAACGCTTTCCCCCTTTTTTTTTTGGCATTTTTCCCGCCTTTCCTTTCGAATTCCCTTTCCACTAGTATGAAGATCCTCGTGGCTCATGAATTGATTGATCCATTGCTGACCTTCAAGCGATGCTTTTGCCCACCACGTCTAAGGACTGATGCGATATGAGTTCATGGACGTGTGGCGTACCTGGTAAACCGACGACAAGCATTAGTCAGCCGTTGCGTTGCAATGTCCAATTCGGAAAGTAATTTTCAACACGTGACGCGAGACGCGAACGACTCTGTTACGCGATTTCAGGAACCTGCGAGCAGCAGCAAATTAACGGTTGTGTCTTGACAGCGTGATATGTGTACTCACCATCGAATACTGTAGCTACTACGCACAAAGCGCGCGCACCGTACCAAGCCCTTTCATGACACCGCCTAGAGACTAATGGTCCACCCGAATCCATACAAGCCGATCCTGTAGGCACTTTTCGGTATTGACTATACAATGTACGCAGTACTAAGGAGCATATGGGCAAACCGCTACGCCGAGTGAATCGAAGTAGCGAAGTGCTATAGGCTCATCCCCTTCTTTCACCTCCTTGGAGCAAGACTCCCTAGAAGCGAAAGCCTCCTTGCTCGGCTCCCTCCCCCATTGCTTCATCCTCGCCATCCGTCTCCTTGTGCACCGCCTCCTGCACTTCAAGGGGCTGCCAGAGAGAAACGCCCTCCGCCTTCAGCTCCGTCCCGAGCTCCTTCACCTCCCAAACCCGTACAGCCGAGTACTGCGGGCCCTGCAACTCCTCTCGTTCCATCCGGGCGTTCACCTTCTGCCCGAGCCGGTTGTTCATCTCCTCTATCGTGATGTTGTAC
The DNA here is from genome assembly GCA_005059885.1 of Salinomyces thailandicus. Lineage (NCBI taxonomy): Eukaryota > Fungi > Ascomycota > Dothideomycetes > Mycosphaerellales > Teratosphaeriaceae > Salinomyces > Salinomyces thailandicus. The sequence goes on along the minus strand of NAJL01000059.1, from coordinate 96,440 downwards.
TTCTACACATGGGCCAGCGCACCCAGCAACCGTCTCGGCCACGCCAACACGTCGGCCTTCTCGACCCACACCTCGGCCCCTACGCCTACGTTCTCCTTCGGCTGCATACTCTGCTCCAGGGCGGTCTCAATGCCCATGCCCAGCCGCTTTGTCATACGGGCGATCGCTTCTTGCTTGCGCGCGAGACTGCTAGGCGCTGCTGTTCCCTCTGGTCGTGGGGTGGCAAGGGTAGGCTTTGAGACTGATCTCTCGTCCCCTTCGACAGTCATCTCTGAGCTGCCGTTATCGGCGCGCTGCTGCAGTAGCGGAGACTCTGGGTATTTGGGTCGAATGCTTAGATTCGAGAAGAAGCCTGCGTCCGGAAGGGGCGCATTGGCTTGGGCGGCGGCGGCAGCTTGCTTTTCCAGTGACGCCCTGACAGAACATAAGCTTGGGTTCGTGGCATTGTGATATGTAGTGCCTTCACAGATGACTGTCATTGCAGAGAGTGTAGCGTGCGTAGCACAGTGACTTACTTCGTGCGCTTTTCTACGCGCCCCTGAGGTCTCACGGCCTTTGGCTGCGGCGGCGGGTGACGTGGAGTTGCCTGCTTTGAGGGCTTCTTGCGAGCCATGGTCAATTTGTATGGCGGAGGAGGGTGATGCGCTGGAAGTTCGACGTGGATGTCTAGAACGCAGGGAAGGTCGTGAAGACAAAGGTTGATAGCTGATGAAATCTTTGCTCGTCGATTGATGGGCGAATGCACGACTTCCGCATCTATCCATCAACCTCACTTCATTACGCAGCTCCTCAAACGCCGCTTGCCTACCCGTGCCGACTTGACGCGACCTCCTACGCGACACTGTTCTCGAAACGAGGCAGGCTCTCGCCGTAGCATCCGTGGATTTGGGGGAATGTCGCGCGGGCTACTCGACATGGCAGACCTGTAGGGTAGTAATGGAACCCACCAGCATGCCAGATGAGATTCCTCGGGTGTCTCCACAGTTGGGTCGGCCGCAGAAATTCGCCACCGATACACCTTGGTCTGAGAATGTCCAGCGCAAGATGAGCCACAGAGGTCCGAGGCACACGGGAACCAAAAAATTGGATAAGAAGCCTCACGGGTCGGCCTTCATATTGCTTACACACGTCTTCCGGGATACAAGGGAAATCGCTAGAACGCAGCAAGGTATACTCACACGCAAAGGTCCCACCGACATAGTGCAGATTTACTCTACACTTTCGCCCGCCGGTTCTTCCCAGGCCTCTGTTTGCCACCGCCCGGCTTCCCACCCTTCATCCTCTTGACGGAGAAGCCGCTCATGTCACCAGCAGATTTCGCATCATTGCTTTTCGCGAACTTCTTCTTGCCACCGAAGCCGAACTTCTCGTCCTTCTTCTGCCGCTTCCTATTCGGCCCCGCACCGGATGCTTTGCGGGAGGCGCGGTCTTTCTTGTCCGTCTCAGCGGCGTCTTCGAGCGCGACGTCGAAGCGGTCGTCTTCGTTGGCTGTCAGGGCATCGTTGCCTGATTGACGTTCTACCGAGCGCGTTAGTACGGTGAGTGACGACACAGCATGGATTGTAATGTGCCATACTTCTCTTCAGCGCATTGATCTTGTCGAGAGTATCTCTCTTCGCCTTGTCGCGCTCCTGCAGCTTAGCGACTTGCACCGCCTTGCCGAACTTCTTCAGATCTCTTTGACGCCTGGCATCTGTGCTGGCTTTCTTCCTGGCAGCCTCGTCTAGCATCTTCGTCCGTACTTTGCCCATCTGCTCCTCGCTCTTGACCATCTCGGCAAAGTAATCCGCTGGTCGAGTAAAGGGCACGCCTTCCTTCTTCAGCTTGGCGCGGGCTTCCTTTACAGCATCGAGAGACTGGCGGTAGAAGGCCAGCTCACGATTGAGATCGTCTTCGACATCGTTTATTTGCACCGGCTCCGCCGAAGTCACAGATTGAACGGCGGCGAAGGGAAGGCTTGCAGGGAGTGCGAAGGACTTTAGTGAGCGGGTCAAGGCGGCGGTGTTGTTGATCGTGAGACGTTGATGCGGAATCACATCACCCTTGTCGTCCGATGCTAGCGACTCGATGTCTGACAGTGGTATATCCTCGTCCTCATCCTCGTCGTTTTCCTCGTCCGCTGCCGCAGCTCCATTGGTTTGCGCTTTCTTCACTGGCGACCCGCCGGCAGCGGTGTAGAACGTCTCGTCCTCATCCGAGTCAGATTCCGACTCGTCTTCGAAAGTCTCAACATTCAGACCACCGTCTGCTGCATCCTCGCTCTCGTCCGTTTCCCAACCCTCAGCCTCCCCATTCGCCAACTCGTCCAGTTGCGCACCGCCAGCCGCGGCATCCTCATCATCGAGCTCATCAAGTTTACCAGCTATCGCTTCCTGGAGCGCACCAATGTCAACCTCGCTCGATCGCTTTTGCTTCCTCTCTTTCTCCGCATGCTTCTGATGCTTCTTTTGCTTCGCCTTCTTGATGTCGACGCCTTTTTGTCGGCGAAGAGCCGCCTTGAGCGTTCCGTCTTTCGCCATAGCTGCAGTTCAGAGGTCTCGATTATCGTTTGCGTAACGTCGTGAAAGATAGAATGTCGTAAAATTTCCAGGTAGGTTGCTCTGGGAGCTAACAGAACGCGGAAGCTTTCCGTCAAATTAAGGTACGGCGCCGCCAACCTTAGCCACCTGCACTTGCCTTTGAGAACGCGACCCCTGCTCCTTCATGTACCTTACCTTAACCAAGGCATCATCCAATGTCCAACTTTTAATAATCGCCGTATCAAAGTGTCCTCTCGCCGACCTTGTCAACGCAGAATCCGCCTAAACGATTCATTCGTGCTGCAAGTTCGATCAGGTGACATATCACACAAACGCCAAAGTCATGGCGTCCACCGACACCACTCTCTCCGCGCAAGTGGACCGACTGAACATCCAAGACGACTCGGTCAGTCTCCACAATCCCTCTCATAGCATCTCAAGATCAGGATCATGCCACCCGCCACGACTCCATACATTACATCCAATAAACCACCCAGTCCTAACCCCCTCCCGCAGCACTCCTCGGAAATCGCCCCCTCAGAACTAGTCTCCGTCGTAGACGACCTCCTCGCACAACTCCAAACAAAATTCAGCAACGTCTCTGCCGAACTTGTAGGAAAACGTACGTGAACAATTCGTTGGAGAAACCCAACCCCCTCTTCCCTCGCCCCGCCCCTTCAGTCCTGCTGCAAGTATGTAGGAGTCATGTGAGCTAACAACTTGAGAAGTGGACGAGATGTCCCGGCGCTTAGATAACCTGGAAGCGACGATCCAGGCGAGTAACGAACAGACGGCTGCGCAGGAGGAAGAAGGACAGACGTAGTAGTAGTCATGGCGCTCGCTCATATGAAAGATCACATGATGCGGGCCAAGAGGTTGATGGGTCTTAGCGTGGCGTCGAGGGAATGGGTGGTCTGCAAGTATGGTTGCGGACGAGGAAGAAGTCTTGGGAGTTTTGGGAGCTTTGGGATAGTACGTTTCTACAATACTCACAATTTGAGCTTGTACGCCGGCGTCTATAGGCACTTATCTACTACAAATGCAATAAAGCTGATCAGCTTCTGCACTACATTGGCTCGTCAATGACATGAGGCTGATCTGAAACAAGCATGACAGCAAAGACCCAAAGTCAGTTACTCAACAGGAACACAGACACGAAACGCACTCGAATCCAGCGAATGGACTTTTAGCCAGATACACAATCCTCCACTTCCTATCTGAGCAACGACACAAAAGATCAATCCCCCTTCCTCCTCCCCCGACTTCGACTCCTCGCGACCCCACCCTTCCGCCCGCCAGGCGGCACTAGGTAATCCTCTGGCACATCATTCCAATTCGCCACATTCCCGCCCTCGTACCCGTAGACACTTCCCTGACTATACAAGCGCTTGACCTCCTCATCCGAAGCCGAACTCGAAGAGGTGTCGTAGTCGTCCCCGGATCCACTTCCGCCGCCACCGCCGGGGTCGCCCGGTGTTTTCCGCCGATCAAGGGGTTGAAGCTGCATGTTAGAAGAGGAGGATTCCGAGCGGGCATGATAGGCATTGCGCGACGTCGGGCGTGAAGAACCTCGTGGTGGTGGAGGAGGAGGAGGAGCAGGAGCTTTGTTGACGAATCCAGCGCCAGGAACCCACTGGAGATCTCTTCTAGGGCCCTCGAATCGAGGCGGTGCGGGTGTGCCGAAGGGTCCGTTGCCCGTTGGACCCCAGTACGCGTCCTCTCTCTCTCTAGCTTCGCGCTCGCGAGCGACTGCGGTTCTGGCGTCGTACCAGTCGGGGTTGATGGCCCATTGCCAGCCGTCGCCGCCGGTGTTGCAGATGGGGAGGGCGCAGAGGAGAGGCCTGTCGCCGAAGACGTGTTGGAGATTTCGTCGCCAGCCGATGTCGAAGGCGTTGGGGAGCTTCTCGCTGTCGACTTCGTCTAGGTATGCTTGGTAGCGGTCTTGCTCACGCTGAGCCTCTAGCGAGGCGAAGTTGCGGTGTAAGCTATCCTTTGCCGGAGAACTGGTGGTGGCAGGCGTGAAAGCGCGAGGTTGATTGGGCGTGGTGGAGCGCGACGGATCACGGGACTCTTCGCCTTCCTCCGGTCGTAAGACGCCAGGTAAAGCGTTTGCGTGGATCTCCTTTAGCTGGTCCGTGATACCCTGCTCCTCTCCCAGCTCGCCCGGTCCCGCTAAAGAATGGCGTCCTGGCTGGTCTGGTTCTAAAGATTTCCTCAATGGGCTCAGATACCTGGTTTTCTCTAAGCTTTCGATTGTTGTCTGGCCGGTGACTGCCAGGTAGATGTGCCAACCCGTGAAACCTGAAAGTACAAGCCCAATGATGCCTCCGAGCACAGCCAACAAGATAGTGTTGACAACCATCAGCCCTTCGTCCATCGGAACGTCGTCCAGCAGCTCCACCCAAACCCAGCTCCCAGTGACGAAGAAGCACAGCCAACAAAAGATACTCGTATAGATCAAGAATAGCAGAAAGGACTTGTAATTCCTTAGGCCGACGCAGGTGGCGAGCCAGGGGCAGTGATGGTCCATTTTCAGCACACACTGACCGCAGGTACTGCAGTGGTGCGTGCGGTCTGGTTTCACGCAGCGGCACTTTTTACAGAACCTGGGCTTGCCGGACGACTTGGCCGTCACCAGCGTCATGTTCTCAGACCAACCTTGCTCGACGCCCTGCTCATCTTCGTGCGTCGGTAGCCCTTCATACGCCGTGCCCTTCTGATATCGACTGTAGGATCTTGCATAATCTTTCCGGTCGTCCAGGGGGCTTCCAGGATTCGTGAAGACCGCGATGGTGTAGCAAAGATTCGCCAGGGTATACAGCCCCGCTCCCAAGAACGCCTTGATGTAGTTCAACCATCCGATCGATCCGAGGAAGCTCGTCTTGACCTCCACCCATACCGCCCACGTCGTCAACCCATACACAAACACGAGCGGGAAGTAGGCAATGGTTCTGCAGCAGCAGTTCTCGAATTGACGCAAGCGGGACTTGGTACTGCGTCGGGGCGGCGAAGTTGGTGGCGTACCCAGGGTCGGCATGTCGTCGAAGGTCGTCCGCGACATCCCCACGTCGGTGGGAAGGGGTATGGATTGCGGTGTTTGTCTAGCTCGTCGGTCGAAACATGGTGGACGCTGGGATGCGGCGTTGAACTGCCTGTGCGACCCGGAGTACCGACAGACGCTCTCGTGCAACTCGGTGGCTGTGAAGCCTTTCGTCGAGATACCGGGCTGTCGCGCAAGTAATAGGAAGCAAGAGATGCACGTCGTCAGGTATTGAGTGAACGATCAAGAGGCTTGGAGGTACGCGACAGCTGTGGCGCAAGTGGTTCAGCGGCCCGGCCGGCCGGATGATGGCTTCCCGGACTCGCAAGTACCGAACCCTGTTACCTCTTCCACGTCGAATCCACGCGTGCCTTCCATATCTGGCCACTCACCTCACGTGCGAAGCAGCCCAGCGAAGACGACGTGATACGCGTACGCGTCTTGCAATGCTGCCTAGAGTCTTCGTGAGGTCACGCACTACCCAGCATGCCTTGACGAAAACAACTCCACGACTCCTTTTCACTTGTTTCCGCCAGGCATATTCAAGCAACCATGCGGCTCCACCCAACCAATCCTCCCGAACCCCTCCCCCCAACAACACCAATGCCAAGCGACAAAAGCTCCTCCGCTACCTTACCAAACCCTACGCCGCCCCACCCCTGCTAGCCCGCTTCCCGACCCTCCACCTCGCCGTTCGAGGCCTCCTCTTCCTCCTCGCCGCGATCCTCTCGCTCCACATTTTCATGGAATACTTCTACACCTTCATCAGCGCCTGGGGCATCTCCATGCTCCCCACCATCGCCTCCTCTGGTGACTGGCTGCTCATTTCCAAGTACTACCGGCGGGGCCGCGAGCTGGGCGTCGGCGACGTCGTGAGCTACAAGCTCCCACTGCGGCCGGGCGAGGCCGGGGTTAAGAGGATCCTGGGAATGCCCGGTGACTTCGTGTTGGCGGAGAGCCCGAGTAAGAGCGGTAGTATGATTCGGGTGCCGGAAGGTCACTGCTGGATTGTGGGCGATAATCTGGTTTGGAGTCGGGATAGTCGGATTTTTGGCCCGCTGCCGTTGGCGCTGGTGACGGGCAAGGTGTTGTACAAGTTTTCGTGGACAGCTTGGTGGAATCGGATTGAGCATGGGTTGAAGGATGCTGAGGAAGTGGACTATGACGTTGATTAAACAAGATCATCGTGGCTGCCTTGGCAAGGCCCATGGCACATTATACAAGAATCGTCGTTTACTCAAGCTGCTTCATGCTTGAAGAAGTCAGACCGAGGATCTGCTCGGCGGTGAGGAGAAGCTATGCCGATACATCGCACGGCCGTCTTCACGAAGACGAACGGAACAGCTCAACTCTACGAGGTTCAGTACCACCGCTGGAGAGAAGCCGATATGCTTGAGTCTCTCCCACTCAACTCTCCGCACGAACAGACTTTTGCGGAAGCACCGTACACTGATAAAAAGTGTCGTTGAGCGACCTCCATTGAGATATTTTGAGGTTCAGGCCCATCATGACGTGGGCCTGCCTGAATGCCAACCTCACCAAGCACCTCAGATACGTCGCTCTGTCTAGCAGCAGATGCCTTGAGCCAGGGAGAATTTCTCAGCAAAGTCAAAACTCGAAATGATATGCAACGAAGAAGCGAGCGCTTCGTCCGGCAACGACAGCCATGCCTACGATCTATAAGCACGCCGACACGCTAGAGAGAAAGTCGTCAAAAGCTACCATCCTGCAGCGGAGACTGCGCTCACATCGTATACCGGAAGTGTGGGTTCTGTAGATCCGTCACATTCCTCTCGCCCAGCTCTCGGCCCAGCTTCTCCTGCTCCTCCTTGCTAATCCCATTTTCCGCCGCCGCCTTGTCGCGCCTCCAGTTCTGCCACACGTAGTATCCACGCCAGCTACAGATAAGGATGAACTCCGCGGCTAGGCAGATCGAAGCACCGGTGGTCCCCGGGATATAGCGCGGAGCATCCGTAGACTTGAAGATCTGGGAGCCACACATGTTGCCGACGCAGTAGCCTAGAAAGGTGGCGGAGGAGATAATGGTCTTTTTTGTGCGGCCGGCGACGTTGGAAGGGATGAGGGTCCAGGCGAGGAAGAGGGCGAGGACGAAGGGAACGGTCATGAAGTACATACCCCATTTCGTCCAGCGGTATTCAGGGGTGTTGGGAAGGAAGGCGAGGGCTAGCAAGCCGATGAACGGAGGGATGGTGGAGAAGGCCATGATGTACATGCGGCGGTTGGGGACTTTGCGCGTGTAGATCCCGACGGCGAGGAAGATGACGAGAGACATGACTGAAGAGCAGTCAGCAGAAGCACGTGATGGGGACTCCCAGCAGATGTGAGCGAGCTCACCGGATCTTGGGATGTCGATGAGCAGGACTTGTAGCTCTGTGAAACCGAACGACTTGGTCATGATGCTCCCGAAAGTCGTCAAGGCCCTGATAGCGTGTCAGCAGATTTACATGGTACCGCACTATTCGTCGACCATCAACATACCCATTAGGCACCGACGACAAAAACGCATTCAGCATACAGAACCACAATTGCGGATCCAAGAAAGCCTCATACACCTGAGGCCACGACCACTTGACTCCAGTCACATCTCGACCAGCCTTGTTCTTCACAATCCGCGCCGCCGCCATCCTCTTCTCCTTCTTACTCATCCACCTCACCTCCTTCGGGCTCCCCAGCAACACAAAACATATCAAAGCCAACACAATCGTACAAGATCCCAGAAACAGCGAGATACACCGCCAGGCCGCGAGCCCGCTAGCCTTCTCCGCGTGCGACCCAATCCCGTACATGACCAGATTCGCAATAATACCGAAATCTGCGTTGGCGGATTGCCAGAAGAGCGCGCGCGCCGAGTGCTCTTCCGTCCGGTACCATGTCCCAACGATGAGGATAAAGCCGGGCGAGATGGTGCATTCAAAAAAGCCCTGCAACCCTCGGAGAGCCATGAGCTGAGACCAATTCTGCGCGGCGGCAATACAGATCACGCAGATTCCCCAACAGAGCATATAGATGCTGAGCGTACGGCCTAGCGCCCAGCGCTGCAGGAGGAAGTTCGATGGGAACTCGCCGCAAAGGTAGGTGATGTAGAAGATGGTGGTGAGCCAGCTATACTGCTGGCCGACAAGATGGGTATCATCGCGCATGCCGAAGATGGCCTGGGTGCCCGTGGCCGTCTTATCGGTCTGCTGGACGCCGTAGCAGAACCACATGAGGGGGAGGAGGAAGCGGTCAATTTTCTTCAGCAGCTGCTTGTATTCTTCGGGGGTGTAGTCGGTTTCGTGGATGATGTCGTCGGCGTCGTCGCCTACCTCGACGGGCTCGATTTCTCCCGCTTGGACATCGGAGGTGGCGGCGTGTTTTTCGGTTCGAGATGAGGCGGTCTGCTTGAAGGCGGATTCGTCGTAGGCTTGCAAGGCTGATGTCTTCTCTTCGCCTCTTAGGTTGCCGTCGATTGAGGAGGCTCGCGGGTTAGGTTGTAGATGCATGGTTGCCGGTATGAGGGGAAGAAGGTGCCGGACAGGTCTGCTGTCACTGCGTTCATATAAACAAAGCAAGGCCGCCTTGTCAGCGCTTCATATACTTCTTACATGGCATTGCAAGTGGCGAGTAGACATCTGCGATTCCGGAAATGATAGGCGACCGGGCAAAATGCCTAGACATTTGTTTAGATAGGGAGAGAGGCTTATCTGCAATGGCGACCTGCCTGATCTCTCGACCTTCGCATCCTTCGCCAATGAAGTTACATGCGCCAAGACGTATCACAGTGTCCCTGCGTTAGATATGCTAGGGTCAAGGAGCCATCACCACTGCATTGATAAGGCCATTGTTTCCGCTTTGCCTGGAACGCCGCATCGTGAGATATTTTGCTGCTTCCGTCGACTCCGGCGCCAGGCGACCTACATGCAACTCTCGTGTCGTACGGCGGTCCGGAGGCAGGACTCGAGATATTATCTACCTGTAGCTGATCTGTGGCCGGAAGTCGGTTGCCAAGATCAGGCCTGGCTTAGTAGGTCAAGATAGTAAGGTATCTTTGTAGGTACCACCCACTGTGCACCTAAAAAGAAACCTTCGAACGATGTCGTTGTTGGCTCCCCCGCCTTTGACCGCGACCCTGAGCGTGGCGTCCAGCATCGCGAATGCAGCCTCTATACAGGCTGACTGTCTGCACAGCTTGGCTGCCGTGCTACAAGTACACGAACGTTCCTCATAGACGGTGGCCAAGTTGGAAACGCAAGGCAGTGGAAGAAGCCTTGAGTCTGTAGTACAGTAAAAAATAGCCGCCCCGCACGAGAAGCGAAGGTGTCGGGCAAAACGCCTCGTATACCGGCCGTATAGCGAAGCAACAGTAGGCTACCTAATGAGGAAGGTACGTACTGTCCGCGTCCAGAACCGGGGGAGATGGCGAGCATCGAGAACGGCCTAGTATGGCGAAGGGCACACACATCAATGCATGACCAACATTCTGACCAGAAGAGGAACACCAATGAACAGCAGAACAATTCCCGCGCGAAGTGCATGTAGTCCGGATTAGCGTGCTAGGAGGTGGCGAGCTAAAGGGTGTCCGAGAGGCGGAAGGACAAGCGACAGAAACCACGTCTTACCAGACTTCGCGAGAGGGAATCATGGTGGAGAGAGGATCGCGACCATGCCGGTTGACAGCGTTCGACCAGACCAGAATCTCGCGGCGAATGAGGAAAGCGATAGACATGAACCCGTAACGCTACTCCACCATCTCAAAAGTGAATGCTGAATATGGTACAGATACGAAATTGAATTACTACTTTCTGCCTTGCCTAGAAGCTGGCTACATCCAAACTTTCATACTTCACAAATTTGAAGTTTACATACCGGCCCAGAAGGCCGCTCCACCAAATAGCGCAGCCGCGCCCATCGCGCCGGTTGGCCTAGCGAGGGCTCCAGCAATACCTTCGCTAGAATCAGAGGCGGGCTCAGCGGTCATGGTAGGCGTGTAGGTGAGGGTGTCAATGGTCGTGACCAAATCGGTGACTGTCGTCGTCGGGGTTGGGATACCAGAGGTGAAAGGGACTGCAGAAGATGACGTGCCATCGAATGCGACATCGGGCTCGCCGTCGTCGCTGCTGCTGCCGGTGCTGCTACTGCTGTTGGATGCACCCGGGGGCATAGTCATGTTGTTTGGGTTGAGGACGGAATCAATGACATGAACCACTCCGCCAGCGTAGAGAACGTCCGGGTTGACAACCTGCGCGCCGTTGACATAGATGCCACCATCGACGACCGTGATGGTGACGTTTGAGCCGCCCAGAGTCGTAAGCGTCTGGTTGGCGAGGTCGGCGCTGTAAGCGACGGTGCCGTTGACGACGTGGTAGGTGAGGAGATTGGCGATGACATCCATAGCGGAGCTGTTGGAGGGGAGTGCGCTGGCGATGTCCTGGAAGGCCGAGTTGGAAGGCGCAAAGATGGTGAGATCGGAGCTGCCAACGAGCGTGTCGGTCAAGCCAGCAATCCGAATTGCGCCAAGCAAAGCAGTCAGGTTGGCGTTTGTAGCGACCGTGTTGAGGCTGCCGGGGACCATAAGAACTTGGTCGATGATGTGCACGACACCGCCGTTGAACGGCACGTTCTATGATGCGTATCAGTATCGACCGCAAAATATCGAGACTTCCATTCACTCTGAACTTACAGCTTCTGTGACTGTGGAAACACTCTTGAGCCCAGACACGATTTGTACATCGCCATCCTCCGTCCGCGCGAATACCACTTGACCGCCAGTGACATTACTGTACATGGTGTCATTGAGGTAGGTCGGGACGAATGTCGGTGCCGCAGTGATGTTCTGCGAGTAGACCTCGCCGTCGAGGACGTGGTAGTTGAGCAGAGCCTCGGCGAAGTCGCTGTTCGTCAACATCGACGCAACAGAGCTGTTGCCAGAGCCAGAGCTGTTGAGCATGCGCAGGGCTTGGTTGCTTGGTGCGAGGATCGTGATGTTCTCGCGGCTGCTCAGGTTGGACGCAAAGTCCGGGTAGTTGCCAATCAAGTTGGTGAACGCCGACAGGCTCGCAGTGTTGGCGAGCAGCTGGGTGAGGTTAGCAGGGCCAGCGGTGCTGCTACTGCTGCTGCTGCTGCTACTGCTGCTGGCAGTGCTGCTGGCAGTGCTGCTTGCGGTGCTAGTGCTGCTGTCATCTTGCGCATAGACGGCTGCTACCGCTAGGGCAGCGGGGAGTATGTTCTTGAACTGCATGACGATTGCTGTGCTTTGGGTGTTGACGTTTGTGGAGGTATGCGGAAAGAACACCAAGAGAACAGGAGGGGACCGTAGTTCATAATAAAGCCCGCGGAGGCCCGCTGCTATCCCTATGTGCCACAGCTCTGTCACTGTTGTTTACGCCGCGGAGCCCGTGAGGAAATCATATACGTCCTTGGCGAGGGGCTTGGGAGGATGTCCATACCTTCAGACTAGCCGGAGCCGTCTGGACTAACGAATCCTGGAGGTACATTCAGCCTTGGCGGTAGGATTCCTAGTGGTCAGTCCCATGATGTCTCATCCACTTGACGTTCGACGAAACTTCTTCGAGCGTCCCGCCAAAGTCTATCCTGCAGAAATGCCCGTGGAGCCGCGCGCGGCAGCCTTTGCTGCCACCATGGGAACAGCGGCAACATGCAGCTGTCGCGGTGCAACCCGCCGCGGATGAAGGAAAGTGTAAACGCCGTGATCAACAATGCCACATGTGGGTTTTCAAGTCGCTGGACATCGAGTGTATGCGGCAGCAGAGGTGTCCCGTGAGCACCATAGGCTGCGTGGTCATTGATGTGTTAAGGGGGTAGTGTGTATCGTTCATGTGATTTGGAAGTTCCATCGTCAAGTCAACACGTCATGGCGCAAGCCAAAATTGGAGTCGCTCCGGGGCATCCGCTTCCGCTGAGTCAGCACCACCATCAACAACGCTGTTGCCACCGCGATGGCTACTCCACTGTCCAAGGGTTGCTCTAGGCAGGTGCATCCGGGAGCGGCAGCCGGTGAGTGCTTGGCTCTTCACTTGTTCTCCTGGGCTGCCCCTTCGAGTCCCTGGCCTAGCCCCAAGAAGGCCCTCGTACTGCTTTGTACGGTACGTGCGCCTGTACCTGACTTATAGAAAGGCCTACAGGCTGCATCACGGTGCTTGGCGCGTCTGTGTGCTTACGCGGCCAGCACGTTATAAGCATGGGGCTTCCAAATGTCTGCAGGGTCGGTCGCAAGGACCATCCGTGTGTCCACGAGGACACCACGAGTTGCTCATGATCGTGCGCCTCTCAAGCTACGCGTCGGCGGGTTGACGCCGTACCGTTGACAGCAGAGAAATCCCTTCACGCGGTCGATCAATAACGGAGGTCGAACAAGACGACGCAACCCGTTTCCTCTTCAGACTGATGTAGGTTTGCAATAAAGGTGGTTTTGGGGCGCAATCATGATGAGCTCGGGTCGACTTGACGCCGCATTGGAATGGGACCGCCGTATGCTGCCCATCCACTGTCTAATCGAAAGGACGTTATACTATTCAAGAGTCCAGCAGAAAACCGTCGAGCTTGTCCCTTCGACGTATTTCTCATAGAATGAGCCGCAACAGCTCCTGCTTTCGCAACGGACGTCAATGATCGTGAAAGGAGACTTCTGCGTGGAGCATGCTTGAGTCGTTATCGTGGGTCTAGAAGCGAGGAAATGTCTGAGTCAATACATCTTCCCTGTGTACCGATCTTTATTGCCTGAACATCTAGTAGCGTTTCCGGTTGAGACCTGGAAGAGCGAATATTAGAACTTTTGATGTTTTTCTTTCTGTCCTGGGTAGATGGTCGAAGCTCCTTGCGGTCAACGCAAGAGTATCTATAGGGTAGAGCGGATTGAGGGCCTCTCATTGTCGGCTTGGGCTTCTTCGATCCTCGTTGAAGCCTGTTCGGAAGATACCTATAGGCAGGCTGTCGCTGGCCAAGAAAGACTAGAGAGCTTTGGGAGGCGCCTTGCGCGAGATCACTGTGATGCAGTAGTACTTTCCGCCGCCTCGTTGTTCGTATACCTAGGTAGGTTCTACAGGTTTGCCATACCAGCCATGTCGACTCATCTACGGATCTCGTCCTGTTGCGTGACAAACGTAGCATCTGCGAGGTTGACACACGACATAATACATATGCAGACTGATTCGCTGCCCGGACGATGGCTCCCAAACAATGTCGCTGTGCAGTCGTTCCTATGTCCTTGCGAAACACTTGAACCTGAGGTGAAGAAGCGAGTCTGTCGCTGATAAGAGCTGGAGGTGGAGTGGAGCTTGGACCAGGGCAGGAACAGGCTTGCAGTGCACCTGCCCTGCACGTACTGCACACCTGAGCAACCTACCACGAGACCCAACGTCTCTGTTTCCATCAAATCGACTACAACACGAACCTGGTCACAGATCACTAAGCGCAGCAACAACAGATACTTCTTCTCGCGTCCGACGCTTGTCTGAGCGTCGCTGGTTTCAGACCGCCGCACACCCCGACAGCGCTTGTGCGCGCGAACCTCTAAGAGCGCTGTAGCAACCCACGCGCGCCGACCGCCAGCATGTCTTCCCGCAAGAAGATCCTACTCAAGGTCATTATCCTCGGCGACTCCGGTGTCGGAAAGACCTCTCTCATGAACCAATATGTCAACAAGAAGTTCTCCGCAAGCTACAAAGCCACTATTGGCGCCGACTTCCTCACGAAAGAAGTCCTGGTCGATGACCGTCTCGTTACGATGCAGCTATGGGACACGGCGGGTCAAGAGCGGTTTCAGTCTCTCGGGGTGGCGTTCTACAGGGGGGCGGACTGCTGCGTGCTAGTGTACGATGTGAACAACGCCAAAAGCTTCGACACATTGGACAGCTGGCGGGATGAGTTTCTTATACAGGCAAGTCCTATGGACCCTGAGAGCTTTCCCTTCGTGGTGCTGGGGAACAAGGTGGACGTGGGAGACGACAAGAGAGTGATCACCAGTAAGAGAGCGCAGGCATGGTGTCAGGCCAAGGGTGGAGTTCCGTATTTCGAAACGAGCGCAAAGGAAGGAAGCAATGTCGAGCAGGCGTTTGAAGGTATGCTTGGGGCACCTTTTCAAGAGACTCAGAAGCTTGGGACACTTTGCTAACAGGTCTCGCAGTCATTGCGCGAAATGCGCTTGCGCAAGAAGAGAGCCAAGACTTCAATCCCGACTTCCCAGAGACGATACCGATCAACATTGGCGAGCAGAATCAAGGTTGCTCATGCTAGAGTATGGGAGGCAAATTGATCAGGCGTGCAAGGGACACGGCCAGCATCGTCAGGAGTTTGATGGCGTTTGGCGAGTTGACGAGCATCTTCACCGAGCATTATCTTAGGGAGTAACGACTGCCTGCTGTATATACTGCGCCACGTGCTCGATCCCATGGCAGCGAAATTGTATGAGAGTCGCATTGTCGTTTCGTTCCCCCATCTGCCATTTGACACCGGGCCTTCCCGTCGGCACGATTCAGCTACTGCTCGTGCCTGAGGTGTCCATCTGAACGCCAAGATCTAGGGCGACGTGAAGATCAACTTCAGCAGGTACCTACCTAGACGAAGGTATCTTTTGCGTGGATGTAACTTGCCCCAAGCTTTTGAAGAATATCGCCCTCGCGAACCCCCGGGGGCTACTCTCAATGGCCTCTCAGACTGTAGCCTTGCCAGGCCAGCTGCTTGGCCCGACAACAGCGAACAACGCCGGCTCTGGCACTCATCTGCGCAGCCAGTCGCTCATAGCAAGCATCGCCGGACCGTTGACCTCAACACCCTCGACCTCGAAAACCAACAAACTACCCACCGTCTCCATCGGCCGCCCATCGGGAGCTCTATTGCCTGAAGTCGGCACCACAGTAATCGGCCGCATCACGCGCACGAACTCCCGACAAGCCAACCTGTCCATCCTCGCCCTCGGCAGCAGAGGCGAGCATACTTGCAGCGATCCTTTCCCAGCCTTGATCCGACAACAAGATATTCGCGCGACAGAAATCGACAAGGTCAAGGTTAGCGAGAGCTTTAGAGTCGGTGACATAGTAAGGGCTGTGGTCATTAGTTTGGGCGACGAAAGGAGCTACTATCTCAGTACGGCAAAGAATGAGTTGGGCGTGGTTATGGCGAAGAGTGAATGGGGAAACACGATGGTGCCCGTGAGCTGGAAGGAGTTTATGGATCAAGAGTCTGGAGCGAGGGAGGTTAGGAAGGTTGCTAAGCCGGTTTGAAGAGGGCTGCAATGAGGCTTTGGTGGACACTGGTGACACAGTCGTGAACAATCTTGCGTGCGGCTCGTGCAATGAGACACCATCCGCGCTACATCCCAGAAAGCCACTGTCTGCGAAGAAGACCGATCAGGTTGCAACGACCTACTACCTGCGAGACCCGGAACGATACTGCTGACGTCGATCGAGGGAAGACGGCCAAGCGAGATGATTTCCGGTTCTATACAGCCACATCGTGCGTGTCTTGCTTGGGACATTGAGTGTTATATGGAGCTCGCCAGCAATGGTCCTGACACGCTGCCTCCCTGCAGCGCCCGACATTCGACACTAAGTTAACCGAGAAGAAAAGCACAAGACGACTTCTAGATTGCCGGATGCGGCGCGTAGCTGTCACTCTCGACAGTTGGCTCGATGTATGCCCTACAGAGACCAAGCGACTCTCATGTCCTGTAGCATTCGCTATAGCTGAAGCAGCTCGCGGGCGGACATGAAGGCGTGTTCATTGCACCCGCATGCATAGTTTGTGCTTCCGTAAGTCAAGTAGGAAAAAGGCACTGGCAACTTCGTTGGTATTAGAATACTTAGTCACTGTATATATACCATGGGTACGAACTGCGGCTCTAGAAGATGTCAAACTGCCAGTGAATGGAAGCATCAGATCTATTCTTCATAATACCTGTTGACCAGTCTGACCTGGGGCACGTGTAGATTTGTGCCTGCCGTGAGCGCACAGGTTTGCATAGTCCTGTTTGGATCAGATGTCCCGCACTGTGCGCAGGCAAGGTTTACTAATGTACGTTAGAAAGCTTAACATGTCCGCCATGCTCCGTACCTTAGCATCTTAAGAAAACCCACGTTCTGGCCATCTCATCCTTTTCGCGACACGTCGCAAGTCGGGTCATTGTGCTCCAACGAACCAACATCATCAACGCCCCAAGATACCAAAGCTCTCAGGCACCTGCATACCTTACCTACTTGGTCACTTGAAGTCGGCCAGCGCCAGCCGCATTACGTCAGAACACCCACGGAGCAGCACGTGCAGGGACTCCCACGCGAGCTGTCCCGCCAAGAAGAGCCTCACGGTGTAACACGGCCACGAACGACTCCGCGATTCTCGAGAACCACCGAAGAGCATGAGGGCGTGCGCGCAGCGTGTGGTAATCAGGTCACGAGTGCGCCGGTGCGCCAGGCCCTGATGGCGCTTGCGCCGCCATGCCTGTGCCTACGGTCTCCTTCCTGCTCGGCCTCGTCGTCCTCGGCTACCTGCTCACCTTTGTCGCCTTCGCAGTCTTGCGCATCGTTACCGGCGTTTCGATACAGCGGATCGGGTTCTCCGGACTGAAGAGGATCTCATTCAGCCCGCGGAATGGCATTAGGATCGATGTACGCGACCTGGGTCTGGCCATACATCGACCGACGTTCGCGTTGCCCACGTGGTGTAGCTTGTTGATCGGGGAGCTGGTGTTTACAATCGATCTGAATGCGCTGGGAGAGCCGGTGGTCAAGAAACAAGGGGCAATACACAAGGCCAATGGAGGCCCGCGCCAACCGAATGGCGGTCCTGCGATAGCAGCCACAGAGCAGGAAGATGAAGAAGGGCATGGGAAGCTTTGGCGAAAGCTCACGGGTGTCAAGGAGAAGATCAAGCAATTGCACAGCCTGATCAACTGGATCAGGCTGGTGGATGTAATAGCGACCGCGACAACAGTGAACGTGGTCGGTGTAGGCACCCTACGCCTGGAGCGGTTGACAGTATCTGTGGACACGCGCAGTAAGACTGTCGATCGCAGTAGGCTTTTCCAGCATTATCGCACAAGGCCGAAGTCGCAGACGCCTGCAGAATGGAAGGCTGTATTCCGGAGTATCCTCCTCACTGCCGAAGGCAGAGATTCTACCGAGCTGCTGGACTACTGTACGCTTAACATCCACGGTATGCTGCATAACGAGCTGCAAGGACTCCGAGATGCATCGATCTCTTTGAAACTAGGCCGGCTAAACGTGCCGTACGATGACATTGAGCACGCGAAAAAGTGCGCCGACATGCTCCGTGGCAAGTACGCGCAGTTTCATAGCGAGCGGTCAGGAAGCGGCGACGTGTCGTTAGGGGATGCGCTCGAGGAGCTAGAGAGACCTGGAAGTCGTGAAGGCCGCATAGTGCGCACTGTTTCCGACTCTAGGGCCTTTGTTGCGTCAATGTTGCGCGGCATACACGAAGTGCAAGTTTCGGTAGGGTTCTTCGGGCTATCGAGGAAGCTGAACGTGAGAGAGCAGTCTGGGAAGGAAGTTTACTTCAACCTCGCGATGAAGGAGGTAGGCTTGGATGTGCTTCGCCTGGACCCGAAGAGTCCGGCACATCGCATGTACTTTGCCACGCAGGAGGTTGCGCATCAGGGCCTGCTCACCGCCATTGCTATCTCTGCCGGCATAGACGACGGCAACGAGCATCCAGAACGGATGTTGTATATTCCGATGGTCACGGCAACGGTCAAGACTACACTGCCCTCTCGAACAATACGCTATGGCGAAAATAACGATGTGAAAGACCGCAACACCAACATGCTGTATGCCAATCTCGTCTGTACCTCGCCTTCCGTGGACCTCGACCCGAAGCATCTGCCTCTGGTGCGGGACTTACTCAAGCAGCACTCTTCTAAGCCTCCAAAGGGTGGTAAACGCTCCAATCGTCACCAGTTGATCTCATCTCTACTGCCAAAGTCAGATGTCAAGCTCTCGATTCAAGAACCAGTGGTTCGCGTTTCGCTGCCGCCAATGGACAAGGCGAACGCTGCAGAGGATGACTTCGACCTACTCATCTCTTCAGTCTCCTCTATCACGTTTGACCTCGAGTCCTCACATGCACAGGAAAGCGGCATGAATTACAGCCTTGGAGCGCACTACCGACACACCAAGCACCGCCTTTATTACCAGACCGTCAACGGAGACCGCCACGACTTGTTGCAGAGCGACACCGTGGAGCTTCACGTCGACGTCAATGCGATCCCGGATACGTCGGTTTCCGCTAGTGCAAACTTCCGCACTTTCACCATATTCCTAGTACGTCCAGACATCTGCGAGGGTGTTCGTCAGATCGTGAAGCAGCTGAAAAGGAATGTTTTGGCACACCACGAGCCAGATCAGAAGCCGACACCTAGTTTCTTACGAACGCTGCCGGCTTGGCTGCATACGTTCCGAATCGAAGGGACTGACTTTGGCCTCGAGCTGGCTGGAATTGACGAGCAGGTTTCGAAAGACACCAGAGGCTTTGCGCTGCAGCTCGAGTCTTGGAGTACGGAGTACAAGGCTCATCGCGATGAACGTTCTGGGGCGACTGGTCGTCGTAGGTCGATGAGCAGGGGTACGCCAGTCAAGGACACTGGCACGCGCACACCGCGGCATCGATCGCCCAAGAGGCAGTACCACAGCTTTGCGGACGCGCGCCGGCTTACCGTCCATGTTCAAAATCTGGAAGGAACTATTGTTGATTCTGTTGACCATACAGAGACGGAGTCGTTCATGTCGATGCCGCAGTTCGAAGTTGCGTTCTCTACTTCAACCGACAATCAAGGACCCATCTTTCATATCAATTCTCATGCAAAGAGTCTGTTGCTCCAGTACTCGCTGTACAATCACTTTGCGATGGGTGTGGCTATCATGGTCATCAAGAACACGTTCTTGGCACAACCGTCAGAAGAAGAAATGTCATCATCAACACGACGGACCAGCCTGCATGTGCCTGGGTCGCCAGCGCCGCAGGATGAGCTTGATGACATCGCACGCAACGAGATAACGACGGTCGACTTCAAGGCCAATCTGGTGCAGCTAAAGGCCCGTATGCCGGCCGATCCTCCCATGATGCTGCAAATACACGCTCTGGAGAGTGGGCGACATAGATGGGCAAGGCCCTTTCTACGTTCCCGCCTCACACGTCTTTACGTCAGAGCGCCAAAGACAAAACAAGCTTGGAGTCGTATTGTCTCTGTTAAGAGCCTGAGGCTAGACATGCGCGACATCAAGCGCAAGGTAGGAAAGCAATTGCTTACGGAGACGTCCATCGACGTCGCAGCTGAGTCAATTCGTCTTGGCGTGCCACATGGCCTCGTAGTGCACAGCATCTTTGACAACATTACAAACGTCATCAAGACTACCAAGCAGTTGCAACATCATTTCGTGACGGGCACGAACGATTACGTCTTGACAAAGGAGCCTGAAAGCCCCAAGCTTGTGCCAAAGATCACATTGCGGTGTCAGCTACTAATATTTGACGTTGAAGATAGCGGCTTTGAATGGAAGCTGGGATCCATCTATCGGAGCGGCCTCGCCGAGCAGAAACAGAGGCTGGCCCGCGACGAAGTATTTCGGCTCAAAGAGAAGCGGCTTGCCCGATGCGCTCAGCAGGCGAGCTCTCGTCGCCGCACGCAGTCTGCACGGCCGGATAGGTCGCGCTCCCAGACTCGCGTTGGCAGCTCAGGCAAAGAGAGGGGTCGCAGCGTGCAAGCTGACGAGCGCTCCAGTCCGCAGCAGGATTCCCACCAGGGCCGAAGGAAGGTCCGGTACGACGCAGAAGGCAAGTGTGGTATCAGCGACTCATCTAAATTGACAATGGACGCGGCCAAGGAGAGGTTATCGCGTCTGAA
The DNA here is from genome assembly GCA_005059885.1 of Salinomyces thailandicus. NCBI lineage: Eukaryota > Fungi > Ascomycota > Dothideomycetes > Mycosphaerellales > Teratosphaeriaceae > Salinomyces > Salinomyces thailandicus. The sequence continues at coordinate 76,012 of NAJL01000059.1, read as the reverse complement.
TGCGCAATCGTGGAAGAACCGCATTGATCGGATACTTTACTTCCAGACCAATACTATGCGCCAGATTCGGCACATGCTCTGGGGCAATGACGAGCTGGCCGAGGACTCTGAGAACCAGGAGCCGATCATGGCCTTATCGCAGCGGCCTGCCTTGCTTGTTGTTGCGGTTACGGAGCTGCACTTGACGGTGGATAAGCCCTCATTCCCACTTGAGGAGCTGCCAAGATATCTACATGACATTGGGAAAGGCATGCCGCGCGACATGAAGTATGGCTTGCTGCTGCCTATGAACCTACAAGTCACGATGGGCGAGCTTCGCTTTCAACTGCGAGACTATCCGTTGCCCCTGATCCACGTACCAGCACTCGCCAATGGCCAGTCTCCGAAACTGCCAGCGTTATCCATGCGCACAAACTTTGTTATTGCTGAAGAGTTCCGAGATATTGAATCGCAGCGAGATGTCAAGGTTGAGGTGATACCGCCCGAGAAGATGGGCGGCAGCGGCGAGAATAGCTTCGCCATTGATGTCAGGCGTACCATCTCTCCGGTAAAGACCTATTCTGACATGAAGTTCGAAATCAACACGAGCAATCCCACCAAGATCACATGGGGCACCTCCTATCAGCCGGCGATACAGGATATGATGCAAGTTATCGAAGGCTTCACAAAGCCGCCGGTGGATCTCTCTGATAGAGTCGGCTTCTGGGACAAGATCAGGTTGAGCTTCCATTCGAGGGTCAACGTCGCCTGGAAGGGTGATGGAGACGTCCACTTGGTGTTGAAGGGCTCTCGCGACCCTTACAATGTGACTGGCACTGGCGCGGGTCTCGTCATGGTGTGGCGGAATGATGTCCGGTGGAACATTGCGCAAAGCGAGGACCCTCGCCAGTTCATGACCGTCGACAGCGGTGACTATATTCTGGCTGTGCCAGACTTCAACAGCTACGCTAGACATTCACAAGAGCAAGGGGCTAGCGACGGCGATGGATCATCGACCTCATCCAGCAGCAAGCGTGATGCCGTCTTTAAGAAAGTCGTCATGAAGCTCTCTGGTAATGTACGGTGGCTTGCCGGGCTCATGTTCGAGCGGGATCTTGCCGACGGCAAGCGTGTCTTTGAGTTCAAGAACCACTACGACGTCGTTTTGAAGCATCCTGATTACGCCAAAGCACCTGACGGCCAGGCTTTCGATGCTTTTGAGGGCTTCCGAAGCAACCATATCCACCTGTCAATCGCTATTGCAGCACCACAAGACCGAGACTGGTCGGTGTCCAACCTGAAGCCGTCCGACAACTACAACACCGTTCACTTGACTCCACGCTTCTTCACTCACTTCTTCCACTGGTGGTCGATGTTTTCTGGGATCATGTCGCTGCCCGTCAGACAAGGTCCGCTTTGGGGCGTCACGGAGAAGAAGAGTAAGAAGTTTGGCCGACATCTGGCTACTATCAAGTACAACTTGCTCCTATCGCCGCTGTACATCAGCCACGTGTACAAACACAAAGATGCTGAGGAATACCAGTCCAATACTGTTTCCGCGACTGGTCTCAAGACGAAAATTGACAGCTTTATGCTCGATTTACACCAACGTAGGGAGCAGCTCGACATTAAAGGTCAAGATCGAGAAGCTACCAAGAAGACCAGCGCGATGCGCATCAACGCAGCTCAGGTTGACTTCATCCATGCTGACTTGCGTGCCCTTTCCGCGACCATAACCGGCACTAATGCTGAGGACATTGAAAATGCTACTGAGGAGCAGCTGGCTTCGTTGCACGGCCAGACTCCATCGGTAGACATGTCGAAGTTCGATATTCCAGATCACGATTTCTCCTGGATCGACATGGACGATTACGTCGAGCTGGACTGGATCCTGCCTGCAGAAGGGAACCCGGACACGAAGATCCTTCCGCTGAGCTATGCACCTAGGTTCACGTACTTTCGACAGACAGATCACGAGGGTGTCATTGCTGGTGATGCTTCGCGGACGAGTCCATTCGGCGACGAGCCGACACACTATTGCGTGATGTCAGCCAAGAACGACCCGAGACGGGTGCAAGCAGAACTCATAGAGCGAAGACTAGAGACACTTCGAGAGCAGCGCGTCCACAACGACAATGCTATTGGTGAACAGGAGCTCAAGTTCGTAAGGGAGGCGCATAGAGAGAACGAGTCACACCAGCGGCTCGAAGCCAAACTCAGCGCGCTTCGAAGCCACAGTGAGCATCTGCACAAGAAGCATGGCTTTTTGCAGGACATGCTCCGGACACTCGAGCATCGCCTAGCTAACGACGACCCTGCGGTCGTGCCCGACTTGGAGACGAGCGAAGAGTTTTTCGAAGCTCACGAGAACGCTCGCCGACAGGACGACGACATGGCACACATGGATGCGGTGCCGCTCGCAGAGTATACAAGCGACTTTAACAACCGCTTCATCGTGCACAACACCCAGATCAAGTGGAACAACTCGCTCCGGAACATCATCTTGCGCTACATTCATCAGAACAGTCAACGCCGAGGTTTTGTATACTACATGTCTCGGCGAGCTGTCAAATTCATTCTTGATGTGATCGAGGAGCGCCGCAATGCTGAAGCGTCGACTTCGTCGACGAGGCAGAAGTCGCAGAGTACCCAGTTCAGCACCGGCTCGCCGGGTGTGGACGACGAGCAGACGGTCCAAGATCGTATTGAGCAGCTGCTCAAGGATGGAAGGAGCTGGGTCAACGCCGATGAGCCTGTCGCCGAAAGAGAGCAAAGCCATGGGAGCGAAAACCGCCTTACTGAAGACATCGCACAGGAGTTCACGCCGCTCAACACATTCCATTTCCGTCTTATATCGCCGCAGATACAGCTTCAGAGTGAAAAGAACTCTAAGTCAGCAGTTCTGGTGACTGCGAAGGGCATGCAGCTGAAAGTCGTTCAGATTATGGACAAAGACAACGTGAACGACGACGTCAGCGGTCTCGTCCAGCGCCGGTTCACGGCCGCGGCAGACAGCCTGCAGATGTTCGTTACGAGCACAAAGACCTTTTCTACCGAATTTTTCCATATGTACTCCGCCAACCTCTACGGCGCCAAAGCTGGGACGCAATGGCCGCCTTGGGTCCCAATGGAGATCATGTTTGAGTATCAGACAAATCCGTACGGCTTCAACAGGGTGGTCCATCGAACGTCGGCGAGCTTGAGATACGACAAGTACAACAATTTGCGACTCAAGTACAACGACGATGTTAGCGGAAGCGAGGCAAAGACCAGACAAGGCGAAGAAGAGATGGAGGACCGCATGGATCACATCTGGCTCGAGTTTCCCCATTTTCGCGCAATCGCCGATTCCACCCAGTACTACGCTTTGTACATCATCGTTATGGACCTGCTCCTATACAGCGAGCCACTGGAGAAGACTCGGAACGAGCGACTGGAGAGGATCATGCTGGCGTCTGATTTTAGTGATCTCAGCGGCGCGCCTGACATGGTCCAGATGCTGCAAGATCGTATCCGTCAACTCGAGGAGATCAAGTTGCACTTCCAGGTCAACGAAAAGTACCTCGATCGACAGGGATGGAAAGATCGTATCTCCATGGACCAAGATCTTGCTGCTTGTGAAGACGAGCTTTTCTTCATTATGAAGGCGATCACAACGGCACAGCAGCGACTAGAAGATCGACGGGAGCAAGAGAATTCTGTTGGTCTGGTGCACCTTAACATGTCTGCGCGTGAAATCGCCTGGCACTTGGTACGAGAGACAGACGAGTCACTGGTCGAGTTTCAGCTCAAGAACGCATCTTTCGATCGTACTGACAATAACGATGGGTCGAACCACAACGTCATGGAAATTGGACGGATCAATGGTTTCAATCTTCTACCTGATGCGCTATATCCGGAGATCATCGCGCCCTTCACTGACGACTCTCGGGGCGGACGCGAACCAGGCGACCAGAAGATGCTGCGCATCCAATGGCTTATGCTTGAGGCGATCGCAGGCATCCCGGTCGTCGACTATTTCGAAATCAATTTAGTGCCACTGAAGATGCAATTCGAGCGTGAGGTCGCAAAGAAGCTGTTCGAATACATTTTCCCTGGCGTCGGCGGTAATGCGTTTGAGGGCGGTGGCTTTTCGCCTCTCATGGTAAAGAAAATGCTTCCCACTCAGGAGGAGGAAGATGAGAGCGAGGACAACTCTGGCACGGGCGGGTCCGAGACGCCGAAGACAGGTCAAGGCTTCGTTTCGCCCGAACCGGACCAAACGAACAACGGCCCAGGCTCGCTCCAGCGCAGATTGCACCCAACAACACATCTGTCCAAACCAAAGGTGCGGAGCCAGGACAACAAGGGACTTGGTATATCTGGTACACCCCAGCACGAACATCGCTTCAGCTTTTTCCAGCCTTCCGATCGCTCGAAGCCGCCTAGTAGCGCTGGTGGTCGTTCGGCAGCGTCTCGACAAGGGCTGTCGTCCACAAATCTTCCGGGCATATCACGATCACCAAGCGAGAGATCTTTGGCCACAACGGGCAGCAATCCAGCTGCGAGCCAAGACACTGAAAGAAGCGGCCGACGCAATCTTCTTCACCGCTCGCACAGCGACGAAAAGAAGAAGAAGAAGAAGAGGGACGAGAGGTCGGACGACTTGACCCAGATGATGAGTAGAGCATCTAACTACATGACTCTGTCGTTTGTGAAAATACCTAGTATGGTGCTTTGCCTGAGCTACAAGGGAGCCGCCAAGCGCAATCTAGAAGATGTGCACGATTTGGTCTTCCGCATGCCGACTCTCGAATACCGCAACAAGACCTGGTCAAACCTTGATCTTGCGCTGCAGCTTAAGAAGGACCTCATCCGCGCTTTGGTCTCTCATACAGGAGCGATCCTCACCAACAAGTTCAGCCATCATAAGCCATCACGCCAGCAGCAGAGCAGATTGCGCGAGATTGCAAATTTAAGCACATTCATCTCTACGAACAATCTTGGCTCGCAAGCTAGTTCCGAGACTAGCAGCGTGCTCGACAACTTCGGTGGCGATGCTAACGGTCGTGCATCAACATCCTCTGCTAGGCCACGCTCGATGAGCAGGAGCCTCTCGATCGGGTCGCCGCCCGCTGGCTCGGACAATATGCAGCATTCAGGCCAAGACGAAGACAAGATGAGAGATACGCTGCAATCCAATGGCCAGGATGGGTCACCGTCTCCGTCACCTCAGCGAACGCCGTCTAGACCCGTGTCACAGCCTGCACCACCGGGCACGGCTTCTGGAGACGATGTGAGCAACACGCACTTCACACGAGAGGATGAACATGTTACTGATCCCATGCAACAGGCTCGCTCGCGGACCTCTTCCATCAGCCGCCATTTCACGGGCTTCGGCGATCGGTCAAGAAACCAGCAATCGGACAACACTGCAAATTCAGTCGAAGAGGGAGACGACAAGAAACGGAGGAGCAAGTTTCACTTGGGCGGACAAAAGCTGTTGAGGTCGCTCCGGGATAAATAGAAAGGCGATCATGGAGTATTGGGAGCAAGTGTTGGTTGTAGAGACGGTGGTTGGGTTTGATTTGCAGCGCGATACCCTGATCCAAGACACTGGAGGCTACACGGTACTGCTACTGATTTTACAAGTCGCCAGATCTAAGTTGACGAGGAGTCACATTACCTAGTTGTACATACGTTTAAGCTTTCAGTTTTCGGAACCACGTGATCTGCTTCCCAATCGGGCACCCCCGCTCCGCACCACGCATGGGTCGAATAGGTATCCGAGGCCACAAGGTAGGTACCTCATGTTGTCTTCCGTGCATTGGTCGGACTTTTTAAACGTCGCGCACACCATGGCTTCCAAGCATACATCTGGTGCAGCACAGGCGCTGTACCGCGTTTTCGTCGTTCCGGCATACACGCGCCCGGTCTCAACCCGACAGCTGACACAACTGAGCCCCAAATCACCATCTCCACGCTGCCGGCATGGCCTCCGCTCCTTCTCCACCACGACGCTGCGCTCAGCAAAGTCCAGGCCGCCAGAAGAGCGCGTACACAAACAGGATGACGAGATCAAGGCTCGCATGCTCTACCTCGTAGACCCAGAGACGAACAAGCGAGAAGAGGAACCGCGAAGTCGGTGGGAGGTAATGAGCACGCTGGACCGCAAGACGCATCGCTTATTTCAGCTGTCGCCGGATGACCCGAAAGACCCATACTTTGTGCCAGTCTGCAAAATCCAGAGCAAGAAAGATGCCTATGCGCAGGAGAAGCAGCGGAAGCAGGCGCAGAAGGACAACAAGGCCAAGTCTGCTAAGATGAACAGTGTCAAAACGCTGGAGTTGAACTGGGCGATCGATCTTAACGATCTTGATCATAGGCTGGAGAAGGTGGCTGAGTTCTTAGCAGAAGGAAGACGGGTGGAGATTGTGCTGGCTTCGAAGAAACGTGGGCGGAAGGCTAGCTCACAGGAGTGCGAGGCGGTTTTGAAGAAGATTAAAGATTGTGTGGGCTCGGTGCCGAATGCGCAAGAGCTGAAGGGCTTGGAAGGGAGTCCGGGAGGGTTTGCTAGTCTGGTGCTGCAAGGAGGGTCACCCAGTAGCTGAGCAAGAGTAAGCTCAGGAAAATTGTTCACGAGGACGAAGAAGGTCTATGGCCTAACGTGACATTCGAAAGAGTGTCACTAAATGATTGACGATCTACCGACTTGCTCTTTCCAGTCTCGGACGGCTACGTGCTTCCAAGTATGATGGTAGGCTCGATCTCTTTAGGCCAACCGGTAGCACCAAAGATCGGCTCGTTGATCTCGACGGTATCTCGCCTCATCAGATCCAATTCCTTCGCGTCCTGGGAAGCCGAAGTGACCTGCCATCAACAAAGCCGACGGCTGGGCTGGCGAGCCACACCGCAAATAGACGGCAGACTAGCCCTCTTTTCGATGATAGCCACTTCTTCCTCCTCGTCCTGGGAATAGCTCTCATAGAGGCCATGTACGAAACGGTCCCAGTTCTCCAGTACAATGACCTGCAGAGCTCCACCGACGGTCATACTACGAAGCAACGACGGACCAACATGCTCCTACTTCTGGCAAGAGGATGAGGCTTGCTAGGCGTAGTACCGCCGGACAAGGATTGAACTCCAAGTCTGCCATCGTCATCCGCTGTAGCGGGTGCTGGAAGTGAATTCTAGAACAGCAGCGTTAAGTTCGGGTCTATCGTACTGGCCGGGAAAAGGCAATCACGGTCTACGAGATTGGCGCATTCAGGTGCGCGGCCCGGGGGAACGAGAGCACGTGGGTTCTAGCCAGCTACCAGGGCGAGTAGGTGCCGAAGCCCCGGGAGACGTCTGCGTGCGCCGCAGCAAGGTCTAGAGGTGAAGGTCGCGCTCTTAGCCAACTTTTACAGGCTGTAGGCGTGGAAAGTAGCAGTACTCATCAAAGAACGATACTGTACCGCATGGCACGAATGCCAGCCTCAGAGACACGCTTCGCTCCATGGTGCTATTAATCATACGATCGGTAGGCGCTATACTCCAGGAAGGGCGCTACAGCGGCTGATGGTATCTATGCCTTCCACGAGAGGACATCAGCAATGGTATGGGTAGGGGAAGGCATCATTATTTGAAGACCAGCAAATTACGCTGGGCGCCGGGAGCATATACATTGCGGTAGCTGCCAGCCCACCTTGTCCGCGCAAACCCTATCAAAACCACGTCCTCCCTCTCGCGGTCCTTGTCCCAGCGTATCGCACCCTTCGCCGCCTTTGCAGTGGTATCCTCGCGCCATCTCTCTACCCCCTGGCCGTTCGTGCAGTACGCTACAGGCTCTCGCCAGGCGTCCTCGACGTCTTCGGCTAGGACCCGTCTTTAGCAAACTGCCCCGAGACAGCTGCTTCTCAGTCTTTTTCAGCTTCTTGACCGACTTCCTCGTCAAAGCGGATTTCGTGAGCGTGTACAGTAGGCCTGGCGGTCTGATTCGTACCTTCCATTCTCCAACTGCTCTAGGATTTACTCAGAAAGGTCGAATTGTATTGTACTCCATTTGCGTACCCGACAGACGTCGTGCCAAGCTTGCACCACACCTTGATTGACAACGTCGTTACACAAGATGGATGACGAGGAGCCTACCTAGTTTCCGCCACTGGAGCTAGAGGGCTGCAACGCCGCTACTGGTTGACAATGTGTCTGCGTGATTGTCCACAGTTGAGAGAGGGCTAGAAGGCAGCCGCGCATCTTCACTTACCGCCATCCCCCACAAGCGTCTCTGGCAGTACCGCCGCTGGTTGCCTATACTCCTGCACATTTGTTCGTAGTCTAGAAAGGGGAATGAAAGCGGCTGCGCGGCTTGATTCTACGTTCGAAATGACGAGCCTCATCTTTGACGTCCTCCGGCTTGACCTCGTACCTGCGTAGACGGCAGTGGGGGGATCCGCGAGTGTCCTCGTTTGCGATCCTCGTTCTACCGCACCAAGACCATGTTCTCAGCTCCTGCCTGCGCCCAAAGTTCACCATTGACGTAAAATATGGTGACTCCGCAGAACTCGTCGTCGCTACGGACTCAGATTGTCTACGGGGGCTCCAGCGTCCATAGGCCTGCGTAGTGATGTTGCAGGCGGGGAGCGCTGAAGTGCGCGGCGGTTCGCTCTCCCATTAGCTGCCGCCGTATTGGACCCAATCACGACGAAAGGGAGCGTAGGTGACTGTCCCGACGGCCGTGCATCATTCATAACGATTAGCGCGTGGCTTTCGTGAGACCGACGCGAGTCCCGTGAAACGACGTAGCTGCATTCTTTCCATCTCAACTGTCTTCGTACTCGCCGCCGCTCACCCGCAACGCATTTACTCCGCAATCATGCCCGGCGTACTGGCTCAGACTCCAGCCAAGGCGCCCAACAAGCGGGCACTGCAAGAGACATCTGTCTCCCGCCGCAACCAGCAGATGTCGCCGACGAAGAAACGAAAGCTCGAGAATGGCAACACGCCACAATTCAAGACGCCTGCGAGAAGGGTACCGAATGGAGCAAACCCTGGATCAAGCCAGCCCAAGAGCCAGTTTGAAGAGGAGGTGCTGGAGAAGCTGACGCAGGACATCGAGACGCTGAAGCAGAACAACACGGAAAGAGATCAGCATTGGGCACGGCCGAGTTTGGATGACTTTAACGAGACGCAAGATAACCTCACATTTCAACAAATCGAAGCCGAGGAAGGCACGCTGCATGGTGGCAAGGCCACCGTGAAGTTGTTCGGCGTGACGGAGACTGGTCACTCGGTTCTACTACATGTGACGGATTTCCTTCATTACCTCTACGTCGCAGCGCCCGTCTCTTTCACCAAGAACGACTGTGAGCCTTTCAAGGCTTACCTGGAGACATGTCTGGGGCAGCATCAGCCGGCCATCCAGTCGGTGCAGATGGTGCTGAGGGAGAACCTGTTTGGCTTTCAAGGAAACCAGAAGAGCCCGTACTTGAAGATCACAGTCACAGATCCCAAGTTCATAACTCGCCTGCGAACCGCTGTAGAGCAGGGCAATGCGAACTACAAAGGTCTCTGGAAGGCCGCAGAGGGCGGCATCCTGACATTCGACAGTATTCAATACGTACTCCGCTTTATGATCGACACTGGCGTGAAGGGCATGAGCTGGGTGACCGCCAACGCCGGCAAGTACCATGTCATCCCGCAGCGCGACAGGCATGGCTACTGTCAAATCGAGGCGTACTGTCATTATCGCGACCTCATTGCTCATTCCGTTGATGGCGAGTGGGCGAAGATGGCCCCTCTGCGAGTTCTGAGCTTCGACATTGAATGTGCAGGCCGTAAAGGCGTCTTCCCGGAAGCAAACGTCGACCCCGTCATCCAGATTGCGAACGTGGTCACACGGTACGGAGAAGACAAACCATTCGTGCGAAACGTCTTTTGCATGGACACCTGCTCCTTGATCGTCAATACACAGATCTTCGAGTTCGGTGCTGAAGAGAAGATGCTGATGGCCTGGCGCGACTTCGTCGAAGAAGTCGATCCGGATGTCATCATTGGCTACAACATCTCCAACTTCGACTTTCCCTACTTGCTTGATCGCGCTGCTCACCTCAAGGTAGGCCGATTCCCGTACTGGACTAGGCTGAAGAACATCAAAAGCCAGGCCAAGGAGACCAACTTTTCAAGCAAGCAGATGGGTAACAGAGACACGAAAGCCACGAATACGAACGGCCGTTTGCAATTGGACCTGCTCCAGCTTGTGCAGCGAGATCATCAGCTGAGATCGTACACCCTCAATTCCGTCTGCTCGCACTTCCTGAGCGAGCAGAAAGAGGATGTCCATCATACGATGATCACTGAACTCTACAACGGCACGCCGGAGTCCCGGCGCCGACTCGCTGTGTACTGTCTCAAGGACGCCTATTTACCACAGCGCTTGATGGACAAGCTAATGTGTCTAGTAAACTATACGGAAATGGCTCGTGTCACTGGCGTACCGTTCAACTACCTTTTGGCGAAGGGTCAGCAAATCAAGTTCATCTCCCAACTGTTTCGCAAGGCGCTAGAGCAGCAGCTGGTGATTCCCAACCTGAAGTCGGAAAGCTCAGAGGAGCAGTACGAGGGTGCGACAGTCATCGAACCTACGCGCGGCTACTACGACGTCCCCGTGGCAACATTGGATTTTGCATCGCTGTATCCGTCGATCATGCAGGCGCATAACCTCTGCTATACGACTTTGCTCAACAAGACCGCCATCGAGAAGCTTGGACTGAAGAAGGAGGAAGACTACATCCAGACACCAAACGGCGATCTCTTCTGCACTGCCAAAGTACGGAAAGGTCTTCTTTCGCAGATTCTGGAAGAGCTTCTTTCTGCGCGCAAGCGCGCAAAGAAAGAGCTTGGAGTTGAGACCGATCCTTTCAGGAAGGCTGTACTGAACGGTCGTCAGCTAGCTCTCAAGATTTCGGCCAACTCGGTTTACGGTTTGACTGGTGCCACTGTAGGCAAGCTACCTTGTCTAGCTATTGCGTCCAGTACGACTAGTTATGGACGACAGATGATCGAGAAGACTAAAGAGGAAGTAGAAGCGAAGTACACCATGGCCAACGGCTACACTCATGACGCTCAGGTCATATATGGCGACACGGACTCTGTGATGGTGAAGTTTGGTCCGAACGACCTCGCCACTGCTATGAAATTGGGTGATGAGGCGGCAGAGTATGTGAGCGCAAAATTCATTAAGCCGATTAAGCTGGAGTTCGAGAAGGTCTACTATCCTTACCTCTTGATCAACAAGAAGCGTTATGCCGGACTCTTCTGGACGAAGCCTGATAAGTGGGACAAGATGGATACCAAGGGGATCGAAACTGTGCGAAGAGACAATTGTCGGATGGTGCAGAACGTCATTGAGACGAGTCTGAAGATGTTACTGATCGAGCGCGACGTTCAGGGAGCGCAGGAGTAAGTCTTCCGTTCGTCAGCTGATTGCCATCCAACTGCTGACCCATACCGCGCCAGTTACGTCAAAGACACAATCTCAGAATTGCTGCAGAACAAGGTCGACATGTCCTCTTTGGTGATTACGAAGGCCCTTACCAAGTCCGACTATGCCAACAAACAGGCCCACACCGAACTGGCCGAGCGCATGCGCAAGCGAGACGCCGGATCTGCTCCTGCGCTCGGCGACCGCGTGGCCTATGTCATGGTGAAAGGCGCCGCGGGCAGCAAAGGCTACGAGAAGTCCGAAGACCCCATTTTCGTGCTGGAGAATAACCTTCCAATCGACACAAAGTACTACCTTGACAACCAGCTCGCGAAGCCCCTCGGCCGCATCTTCGAGCCCATCCTAGGCGAGAAGAAAGCGCAGTCGCTGCTGACAGGCGAGCACACCCGCAGCATCTCCGTCGCGGCGCCCACTATGGGAGGCCTTATGAAGTTCGCGCAAAAGACATCTACGTGCCTCGGGTGCAAGAAGCCTCTTACGAGCAAAGAGGAGCGCGATGGCGCTGTCGGGACCGAGTGCTCGCACCGCTTTGGCGAGCTGTACCAAAAGAGTCTGTCCAAGGTCTCGGAGCTGGAGGTCCGGTTCGCGCGGCTGTGGACGCAGTGTCAGCGGTGTCAGGGCAGTATGCACAATGAGGTGATCTGCTCTAGTCGGGACTGTCCGATTTTCTATATGCGGATGAAGGCGAAGAAGGATGTGGAGGATGCGGGTAAGGAATTGGGAAGGTTCGATCGCGATGCGGTGTTGTGGTGAGCGGCGACATGCTCGCTCGCTTTGAAAGCGATGGGTCATTGGAGGGATGGGTCATGGGAGCGCATGCTGGGTTTGGGGATTGTCCCCTTGGGAATGCAGCGCGCTGCGCAGGCTGGCCTTCCGTGGACTCAGTAGCGCACAGTACCTTAGTTCTGCATCATTATCAGTGACAGCATTATTGTCGCTTGGTGTCTGGAGAAACTGCGGGTGAAGTGCTGCTGGTCCCGTGGTTCGCAGCTTTTGCAGATGTATCTGATCAACATGCATTACTGTGTACACCTACTCGATGCCCCTCATCATCACGCCGTCCTTGTGTCGCAACGTCGGATCCGTCGAACGGTCGAAAGCCGCACCTACAACGTGCTGGTACCCGAATCATAATAAGACACCTCTTCCCAGGTCCGTGTACGAAGTAGGTTTGCACCTTGGTGTGGAGTCCATGTGCCTCGACTCCACGGACCACGTCCAGCGCTGTCCCTGTCCCTGTCTGTCCGTCCCCCCCTCGTTCTCAGGTGTCCCGTCCCGGCACGCGGTCACACACATCATGGTGGGGCGGGGTCTGCCGCTACAGCACAGGGCAAGCTGCTGCTGGTGGGCGGCCGCCGGCTGTACCTGGCGCTAGCCGTTGGAAACACGAAATTCTATCGGCAGTCGGACGCGCCCAAGCGCCTGGCACTCACTCGCTCAGGAGGTCTGGGAGAAGAAGACAGCAGACTGCGAGCCTGTTTTTGTCCCAGAAGCTCAACGAGGCTGCCGTGAGCTGTGTCGTTCGTACCTGCAGGAGGTGGATGGCGCTCCGCCTGTAGCTGCAGAAGCTTGCTGCTGACAGACGCGGCAGGGCGGGTCACTTTGGGGGTTGGAGGGTTTGGCTATGTTTAGCTGGGTCTGTCATTGGCTGCGTGCGTTCATGTACCTGATGTACGGAGTGCTGAAGTGGGAGGTACTCCTGTACTGTACGTATATGGTATGCTGCTGCTGCTGCTGGCGGTGGAGGAGGAGCATTACTGCATCTCAGCCAATGGCAACGCCGCGTGTGCTCACCATGCTGCCGGGCGACGGGCGTCGCATGTTGGAACGGCTCTGTCTGCCTCCGAGGCGCCCGCCTTTGCCGCTTTTGCTGCGTCTCAGGAGAGAACACTTGGACTTGGCAGTCGCGGTGTTTCGGGCAGGGCGGACGACGACGACGTCACATGCTGTCATGTCTCTTCGATCTCATGCCATCGAGCCCTAGCCTGGGAGCATCACCGTACGTATACTACTTTACGTCTCGGACGGGCCAGGGGGAATGGATGGTGGTGAGGCGGGTGGTCGTCACCGGTGATCGAGGACGGAACGCCCGGTTGACGCCGACGCCGACGCGAGAGCAGACCTGAGAGCAGCTGGCCGGCCGGGATGCAGGGCTTGGCCGTCAGGAACAGCAGGTAGAGGCAGCGAATAGGGAGATGTGCTCACCATGCTGCCAGTCGACGGGCGTGGGCCGTGGAGCAGCAACACGCCGTTGCAGGGATCAGGTGGGCTAGGCCACGCTAAGGCTGCCTAAGGTCGGTCAAGCGCAGGCTAGCGCTGCGCGTGCCGGGTCCGTGCTCGAGGATAACGCGAAAAGGCCACACCGAATGCGTCTAGCGGCTCTGACCGCGCGCTTCGCCAGGGGCACACTCCGACGACTCCTCCAGCTGCTGGCCTGCCTGTGTTGTAGAGATTGCTCCCCTCCTTCCCACTCTCCCCGACCGCCATCACCCTCCCTGCTTGTCACCGCCGCCGCCGCCGTCGTCGTCGTCGTCGTCGTCGTCGTCGCCGTTCCTGATCGCCAGAGGGCAGCATCACCACTCCTTTTGGTGCTGCACTTCGATCACCCTCCGCCTCTCTTTTCTTTCATTGCCTCTCCGGCTGCCGTCACTCCTTCCGGCGCCGAGTCGTTCATTGGGCAGCGTTCCGGTTTCTTTATTCCATATTGCTCCTTTGACGACATCCACGGAACAATCGCTCGGGTCTCGAAATCCCGGCGGCATCTCTACCATCGCATAGACCCTGAGCCGACCATCGAATCCCCAACCAACTCCATACCTTCACAGCCTGCCTGGTCGCTGGAGGTTCTGTGCGCACCGCACAGCTTGTGAATCCCTTTTCGCCTTGGGGAGGTCCAGCTCGCGTCCGAACACGCCGACTGACCGCCTCACGGCTCACGCCAATTCAACGACAACGACCCTTCACTCGCCACTGTTCACTGACCGCGCGATACGAGTGCACGATTTCTCCGATTACGGTCTGATAGACGGGCAATACACAACATAGCCCAACATGGCGGACGTCATGCCACCTCCGCAAATTCCACGACCACATTCTCAACCCAGCTCGACTGACGATCAGGCATCCCCGTTAGGCCCAGAAGATGGCAGCTCGGGGATGCTGCCGCCTCTCTCCAGCGACACATCCACTCCTACAGGTGCCAACTCGTCTCGCCGGCCCCCGCGCAAGAGTACACTCACACAGCAGCAAAAGAACCAGAAGCGCCAGCGTGCGACGCAGGACCAGCTGGTCACGCTCGAGATGGAGTTCAACAAGAATCCTACACCTACAGCTCTTGTCCGGGAGAGGATAGCAGATGATATCAACATGACTGAGCGGTCTGTGCAGATTTGGTTTCAGAACAGGTGAGGTTGGATTTCTAGCTACAGTGGAGGAAGGCACGACTGACATGTTGGACAGGCGCGCTAAGATCAAGAACATTGCTAAGCGAAGCATCGAGAGCGGCGAAGATTGCGATAGCATACCCGAGTCAATGCGACAGTACCTGGCGATGCAGGCATATGGCGCTGGTGGCAAAGGCCTCCCAGCGAACATGCTCGGTCGCTCGGCCTCCGGACTGGGCCCCTACGGCGCCGGGACACTGATGCTGAACACGGACACGAGCAGTGGCAAAGTGGTCATCCAGCACTTTGCGTGTCGGTCTCTGTCGATTGGCACATGGCGGCGAGTCGGTCAGAGCACCATGGACCTGGTCATTTTCTATTCACCCGATAAGGCGTGCATCACGTACTACATCAACAACGACAACGCGGGATACAAGATCGAATACCCTTTTGCGTGGATCAAGAATATCTCGCTCGAGCAGGGCGATGTAATCTCTGCAGCGGAAGGCGCATCACAGAGATCTGGCGGCCTGGTGATTGAGCTGACGAAGCCTCCCAAATTCTACATGGACAGCTCAGGGAGTGGAGGATTCTATGAATGTGGCGACTTTACCGAGGAACAGCAGGCATCGAAGGTCATGGTGCACCACCTTGGAGGCCCATCCAAAGTCCTGAGCGGCCAGCTTGCGAAGCTCGTCTCTTTGGAGGCATATCAAAATCGACACCACGTGCACAACCTCTTCGACCCGAACCAGTTTGCTGTCTCGGCGCCAGTCTCGCCTATGAGGCCCGCAAGCCAACCGAACCATATGGTGCACCCTCACTACCCTGAGCCCATGTTTCCACAGGAAAGTGCGATAGGCTTGATGGGTCCACCTGCGCCCCGAGGACATAAGCGCCAACGCAGTAGATCTGTCCCGGCGGCAATTGACATGTCCATGTTACGCCACCCGATGCCTTCCTTCCTCATCCAACACGAACCGCAGTCTGCGCAGCCGATTATGCACGATCCGAACATCTTTGCGCCGATCCCGCAGCATCACTCCTCACCGTTCGCACCGGGCCCTACAGCGCCTGGGTTGAGCATCGACACCTCCGCGAGTTACGGAATGGGCATGCCCTTCCACGGGCCCATGTCTGCGACCACGGCCAACTCGCCAAGCGATTTCGGCACGCCAGCCTTCTTCACTTCCGCGCCATCCGGCGAGCCTATGCAGGCGCAATTCAATACTCCTTACAACAACGGCTTCCTGCAGGTCGACCCAGCCTCGATGATTGGAACGAGCAGCACACCATTGTCTATGACCGGTCACAGTGACCCTGTCATCGCCGATCAATCGCCTCCTCTTTCTGGCGTAGGGCGGAGCCAGAGCACCGACATTTTCGGTACGCCAGGTGACAGCTCGCAATTTGGCGACGAGAGCCTCTACCTGTCAGAGTCCTTCAACAAGCAGATCCAGCTGCCATTCCGGAGCCCCTTATCCGACGAATTCCACTCACCCATGCCCACCGCCCCTTTCGACTTTCATTCGCCCTCGGGCACAGGCGCACCTCAAATGCATCTCCCTCCCGAAGGCCAGCCGAATAACTTTCACTTCGAAGTGCCTCCTCCGCAAACACGAGACGGCTCGATGCTATACCAATCCCCTCAACCCCACCCACACGCCCAGCAGCAGCAGCAGCAGCAGCAGCAGCACCAAGACAGCGCGGTTGCCTTCTCCACCCCAACCCACATACCGCACGAGCCGTCGCCGATGTACCAAAGTCCCAAGGACAATACCGGCATGCTTTACCACGACGCCAAGATGTACTCTAGCCCGAGCCAGATGCCGCCGCTCTCCGACGAGCAGAGTATGTATCAACACAGCCCACTCGTACACACCAACACGAGCAGCGACGACTACAACCTCGGCTTATACGGGACCATCGATCCGAACAATCTCGGTCACCCTCATCAGCAGCATCCGCACTGAGAGAAGTCTCGAGCTCGCTCCTCATTACTCACGAGACGGAGCTTTGCCACTGCGCGCGCAATGCGCTGGCAACCAGAACCAATCTGTCACACTACTTTTTCGTTAATATACCCCTTAATTTATTCAAATGTCGATGCTTGGAACCCATGCCATGTCTGCATGCTCTGCGAGCTCCACTATGCCAGATTTCCAGGGCATCATCACTATCATCTCGGCGGGCGTACAGGCGTTGGGGGCGAATGAAAGGTGTTTTCCAAAGTAATTCATAGTACCTGGTACCGAAGCTGGAGGGAAAGGAGAGAGGCAGGCGTCTTGCGTCCGTCGTTTGGAGGACACTGGCGAGGCAGGCGGGCGCACGAAGATGCAGCCGCATCACAACTACTGTCTGTCTAGACGAGCACTGGCGCGGGGCTGGCTTACAACAGACGACACGATACCTAGCTTGTAGCGGAGAAGGAGGGAAGCCGCCCATGTTGGAGGGTGAAGGCCGATTGGAAGGAACGTCGGCCACTTGCCGACCACAAATCAAAACATTAGGTCGCTCAGTGTCGTATCATCTGCTCTTGGTTTCGGCGAGGCGGGTGGGAAGGGCGTACGGCTTGTTCGGCGGAAACCTCCGACCCCGAATGTTGTTGTGTTAAGGTAGTCATTGGTTTTGGCGTTGGTCACCTCTTTGGCCAGCCCGTGCTGGCAACGGGTATGAGCTTTGCGGTGGAGCCGGGTGTGCAGGGCAAGGGGTAAAAGGGGGCTCCAAGGGGGGGTACCTTAGAACTGTTCGCAGGGTGAGGGAAGGTGAGGGGGCTGGAGAATGATTATGAGCGCTCAGCGTGCTGTATGAAAACCCTTTGTTTGTCTGATCTGCGTCGCGTCATGGCGTTCTCGAGGCGATCTGAGTGCGGCGCGGTCGCTAATGTGCGCGGTGTGGATTTGCTAGTGCTGGCACACCACGGGGAGCTGTGGTGGTGCTCGTTCTAAGTACTGACTGCGTTGATCCGTGGGTTCGTTGGAGGAGACTGTAAGCAGCGAGTTGGTAAACCGTGAGGAAGCAGCGATCTAGCGGTGTGCCACGTAGGTCAAGGCACGGCGTCTGCTTGACCGCGACGGCCATTTTGGATTAAGGAGGGCAAGTAAGGTGTAGATGCAAGATGTAGGCGTACTTGCGACAATGCCTTTGAAGGTAAGGTATGTTGGATTACGACGGAGAACTCCGCAACGTTGTTGGGCTTATAGTCTATGTATAGCAAGGCAGGGAGGTTTATGCCATCGCTTTCGAGCAGGTACCTAAGGTGCCGTCGCATACCTTATCAACACAGGCGACTGATGAATATACTGTCTATTGCTACAGTGCCTGGACAGACACGAGCAGAGCTTGGCTCTCGGACACACACTTTTTTCATCACCTCATAACGTAGTGTCCATAGACTCTTGATCGAACGAATCAATGTTTTCATCGACCCTCTTCTGTCACAACAGAAGTCTCCCCGACTCTAGCGTTGCTTTTGTCAGGCCTAGGTATTATACGATGCCTCTATGAAGGTCTGCTCGCACGGAGAATAGGTTCAGTACGAAGGCTTCTCAATTATAGAAATACTTCTTATCGGATATGGGACTGTACCGTGCCTTTACAAACATTTGTTCAGACAGAGAAGAGGAAGGCGTCTGATAATGAGGTGATCATCTCCTTTTTATGTCCCAGCAACAAACAGCAACAGACAGCAATACAATACCTTCAAGGATATCAGTTCACGCAGAGAGATTTTGTTTAGCGTGTGCTGATCTGTAGGAATCAGCACATGCTAGACACGCGCGGCACGAGTTTGAAGCTCTCACAGAGGCAGACCTCTATTACTATTAACAGACAGCGATACAGTGCCGTCAGGGATATCCGCTCACGTACAGAGAGAGGGTCGAGCACCTCCACCATCTCAAAGCGCACATTGCTAAAGATGAGCTACTTTAGCCGTGTATAGTACCTCTGCTCATGTCTGTCCCGTCCAGAGAATGCGAAGCAAGCACCTTTCCTTTCTAAAGCAGCCAGACTTTTGCGGAGGCACTGTAGCAGCATGAAGTACATCCATCAGTCGCCTGTGCTGATCACCTTATGCATACGTCCGATCGTCTTCTGTACCAACCGTGCTCTGCGCGCAACCACAGGCTTATCATCGCCGTCGTCCGAGTCTACGGGCAGCCGAGCCGGTCCCCGTTGTCGCAGCGGTGCGCCGCCTTCGTCGTCGTCCCTGTCGTCGTCGCTGTCCTCGTGCTCGTCTGCATTGGCGAGGGCCGAACGAGCGGAGCGGGACAGCGGTTTCCGTCTAATTAAGGGGAGGGGCACGCCTCTATCCTCGTCGTCGTCGTCTTTGTCCTCTTCCTCTTCGGGCTTCTGAAAGGAGACCTTCCTCCACTTGGCCGGCTGGGCGTTGCCAGGTCTCGACGATGCCGCTGAGGCACGCTGTGCCGTGGCGGCCGGCTTCTTCAGGCGACCTGCGAGGGGCTGGGGTGCGGCATCCCGGACCTCGATCTCCTCCCTGCTCTCGAAGCGAGCCTTCTTGCGTGGCTGTCCATTGCCATTTGAGGACCGTTTCTGTCCATTGGTGGACTTCGGGGCGAGCGGCGGGCGAGAGGAAGGCATCTTGCTGTTCTGTGCGTATAGTAGGGCAGAATGTGATGGTAGTGTGGATTCTATGAAGTCTTCAGGTGGATGGTATCGTAGCAAAGGTACAATATCGTGCGAATCAAAAGACGGTATAGACGAAAGAGACGGTAACGAAATTCTGCTGGGCCGTAAAAGAAGATCACCTCGTTATAAGAAGCCTTCGTGTTCTCTGTACGAGTAGACCTTTGTAGAGGCACCGCACAGTACCTGCATCCGATGAGATGTGTTCTTATAATTGAGAAGCTTTCGTACCTACTGAACTTATTCTCCGTGCGAGCAGACCTTTGCAGAGGCACCGTATGATAACTACATCCGACAAGATGTGACGCTGGAGCTAGGGAGACTTTGGTCTTTCTACACGGACAGACCTTTGCGGAGGTACTGTACAGTGCCGGGCCATTGCAGGAAGTCTGTCTGCTCAAGACAGGCGTTTGAAATATTGCGTGCGGAGGCACTGTAAGAGGCACTGTAAGAGGAACGACGGGAGCATTATTTATATAGACATTTCAAGTCAATGTTGTACTCGGGGGACGCCGAACTCAATGATTACACCGTCCTGCCGAGCGTGAGATATACCGGCCAGACAAAGTCAATGTTCAGCAGGACACAGGGAGATGATGAAGGTTATTTGAGAGTTATAGGGAGAGCGAAAGAATTATCGTACGTACTGTACACTAATCAACCAAAGACTCTCGTCAGTGGCGAGCAGAAGATACCAAAGACTCTCGTCAGTGGTCGGTAACCGATACTAAAAACTCTCGTCAGTGGTCGGTAAGCGATACTAAAGACTCTCGTCAGTGGTAGGTAAGTGACAACAAAGACTCTCGTCAGTGGTGTGTAAGTGATAGCAAAGACTCTCGTCAGTGTTGGGTAAAAAGCTGGACCATGGCCGAGTTGCGAAGCGACGGCCGACGTGGCGGTGAAGGCGATCAATCGGAATCGGACTCGTAGGCGTTAGGTTCCTCAGATTCGGCGTATATGTTGTCCATGGGTTCCAAGATCGATCCCTCATATTCATTGCTCGCATCCATCTCCATGGTGTAATCCCATGTAATTTCAGAAATTTCATGGTTTCTCCAGATGGTGGTGTAGATCCCATCGGGCGCGTATGCAACGAAGACGGTCTCGTCGCAATTCATAGGAGTCACGCCTCCGATGATACCATCGATCTCGGCACTGTCATCCCATGTAGTGACAGAATTGTCATGGGTGTTCGAGATGGTGTGGATGGGTGAACTCTGCTGAGGCTTCTTGACATGAGGGCTATCCGGCATGGAGACGTCGTCCTCCGAACGTTGCTGCTCGTATGCTGCGGGTTCGAGCACGCATTTTGCGCCAGAATCGATGTGGTCAGGTACTTCTGAAATGGCCACATCTCCGAAGCCTTGCGTGCCCGCCGGAATGTTTTGCGAGCTCCGCGGATGACTAGAGAGTGGCGGCTCGGTATTGATGTCTGTCGCGCTCTGTGTAGACAACACGATGTCGTCCATAGCATTGCTATTCGCGTCACCCTCGTTTGTTGGACACATGAGGCTGTGATCGTGTGGATGTCGTACAGGCTGTCCTAATTGTGATGCTCTTGCCAACCCCCGCGCCTCCGCGCCGCGAACCTCATGATCGAGACCTGCCGTAGTCCTGTGCGCCTTTTCTCGACGTGTGTTGTCCTTACCGTCATCGCTGTCGCCTGTCGGGTCGCAGGTGGTGCGCTTACGCTTCTTGCTGTCCACGTCCCAGAAGTTTGGATGTGCCATCATTGCGTATTTGGCCTCGCGCAGTGGGACGCAGCTACGTAGAATGTTGCGGACAGTCTGTTACGGACAGAGCAGTGCGAGCGTAATAGCGGATGGGACGCAGGAGGATTCCGAGGCGCTCTTCAAAGTCGCGTCGTACTTGCAGCGGGTTGGCAGAGTACTGTCCTTGTATGCAGGATGTAGCTTGGTCTGTCAGGTACCTAGGCTCGTGCCTCGGGCCGGGCCTCAAAGGTCAGGTGCATGCACGTGCAATTGCATCGAGCTTACATAAGGTGATCAATCTGCAACACCTCATTCGTGGCGTAAAACCAGTACGGTATGTCAACAGGACAAGGTAGGCGGAGGAACACACATGCTGCTGGACTCTGATCTAGACGCACATGAAGCAAATAGTAGGTTGAAAAAAAAGCTAAAAGCGCGAGCGAACAGTGGGTAAGGAGACCTAGACGCGAGAGCGAACGGTGAGTCATAAGGGCCAGACGCGCGAGCGAACAGCGAATAGAGGAGGCTAGACGCGCGAGCGAATAGTGAGTAAAGAAGGCCAGACGCGCGAGCGAATAGCGGGTAATGAGGGTTAGACGCGCAAGCGAATAGCGGGCAAAGAAGGTCAGACGTGGTTCATGGTATCTGGGTGACTTGCGAAGGCTTGGGCATAGTGCTGAGTGTAGCTGGCTCTCTGGCCTCTCTGTATGAACGAACGGTTGACTAGGCACTGTATTCTGGCAAGATGCTATCTACAGGCTCTCACAATAGCGGGGATGGTGGCGAGTCGTTGCGGGGACATCATAGTAGGTAGTAACGAAATACGGCTGGCCTTCAGGGCTCTCTGAATGATCGAATGCTTGACTAGGCACTGTGTTCTGACAAGATGCTATCTACAGGCTCTCACAATAGCTGGGACGGTAGCGAGTCGCAGCGGGGACATCATGGCAGGTAGTAACGAGTGCAGCTGGCTCTCAGGCCTCTCTGTATGAACGAACGGTTGACTAGGCACTGTATTCTGGCAAGATGCTATCTACAGGCTCTCACAACGGCGGGGACGGTGGCGAGTCCCATAGTGGACATCGTAGTAGTAATGAATACGGCTGGCCTCTAGGGCTCTCTCAATGAACGAATGCTTGAGTCTCCGGGAAAGCGCTGCATGGGGATGATGCTCATCGTCGAATTCTACGCGGACAGACCTTTGCGGAGGTACTGTAGAGTACCGGGCTATCGCAAGAATGTAAGAGACATAGCACGAGAGCATAATCTACATAGACATCTCAAGTTACTCTGTTATACTCGAGGGACGCCGAGCTCAATGGTTGTTCCGTCCTACCGAGCGTGAGATGTACCGCTCAGACAAAGTCACGTTCAGTAAGACGCATGTATATCACAAAGGTTGTTTCATCAATCTGTCTAGAGACTGTGATGCTCGACTGCTCGAGCGGTACACGTAGTGTTGCTCAACATTGAGCCTTCATACTCCTCACCAGGAGAGCATGGAAATCGCATGGTATTGCGCCATGAAAGGCGGCTAGCGAGCACGTTGGCATCGCTTCTTCCTCGTAGCAGAATCGACCAAAGTCAGTGACTTTCTGATTAAGCTCAGACCTTCTTCTCAGGCTCGGTCGACTCATGCCTCTCGGGTGACTCGTCACCTGACATCTCCTTCCCGAGGCCCTCGCCATGCTCCATCCTCGCGGAGGTCGAGTAGTAGTTCTTGGTCCTCCAGGCCGGCGTACTATTGGGTTCCAAGTCAGTGAGGTGTTATGCAGCGATATCAGGAAAGAACGTACCCAATGTACTTTATGCCGTTGGGATTGTCAAACATCTCATTCACCTCTTCCAGCGGCTTTCCGGCCGTCTCAGGGAACATGAAGTAGACGTGGACGGTCATGGCAGTACAGAAGACTGCGAAGATGATGTAAGTCCTCCAGGTGATGTTTGCGAACGCAGGCTAAGATAGAGGTCAGTAATGGCAACTCTCTACGATCGAGGGAAAAAAAAAAAAAAAAAAAAAAGGGGGTAATTTTTTTTTTCTTTTTCTTTTTAAACACCCGGGGAGACAAACTGGGACGAAATAACCCAAAGCGAAGTTCATGAGCCAGTTGCCAGACGTCGCAAAGGCTACAGCCTTGCCACGCAACTCGTTTGGGTACAGCTCGGGTGGGTAAATCCAAGAGACCGGGCCCCTGCGAGGTGATCGTTAGCACTTAGGTCTCGGGGCGAAGAGTAGGAGCGTCTCCATGAAAGCCTGTCTGCGTGGAGAGAGTAAAGACCCTCTCCGAAGCAGGACAATACTCGTGGCGGCGCTGTAGGGGTCCCAAGCTTACCAAGTAGGAGCATACGATGCGACGAACAGGTAACTGCAGGCGATGACCGCCTTGGAAGCGGAGCCTGTGACCCTGACCTTGGCTTCTCTAATGTCGTCGACGCCACCCGGCACGTACTCTCCTGCGCCGCCGAGAATTGCAGCGTTGCACCAGAGCCAAATAGCCATCATGGTGGAGCCAAATAGTAGTGTAGGGCGACGGCCCACGCGATCGACCCAGATCAAAGCCGGGATTGTCATGACGACGTTGATCACGTACTGAATGCTGCTTGAGACCAGTAACGTGTTGCCTGTCAGACCGGCCATGGCGAAGACATAGGTGATGTAGTACATCATGACGTTCATTCCGGTGAGCTGAGACCAGACCTGCGTGAAAAGTCCGATGTGCGTGCGGTTGATGTATTTGGGTTTGAAGAGCGTGAGATAGCTGACCGCTTTGCTCTGGCGCTCGATCTCAAGCCATTCCTTGATCGCTTGGAATTCGCGCGCAACCCAGGGGCTGTCTGGATCGCCGTGGCCGTGAGTCAAAATCAAGACCTCCTCGCACTCCTCCCAGCGGTCTTTGCTTGCAAGCCAGCGAGGCGACTCTGGGAGGAACATCATGCCGAAGAAGAGAATAATTGCCGGGATCATCTGAAGAGCCCATGGAGTGCGGAAGGCAGCTGGACCATCGATGAAGGAGCAACCATAGGAGACTGCCTCGAAGTTAGTAATCGTCGTTAGACGGCCGTCAGAGAGCCTCCGCCCCGCAAAGGAATATAGAACATCTTCTCAAGCAGACAGGACTTCTTCGTGGCACTCCATAGATGTTCGAACTCACTGTAGAACATGATCATGACTGGAGAAAAGTTAGCATTTATCTTTGAGACGACAATCAGGGTTAATACTCACTTCCCCACGTGATCGCCCATTGCTGTGCTCCGACGAGGCGACCACGCTTTGACGGTGGGGCAAGCTCGGTGATGTAGACAGGTACCTTCGCAACATTAGCGCTTTTAGTAGGCTCGCGGTTGGATGGAGCTCTGACGCACCTGGGCCGAGCAAATGCCCACGCAGGCCCCGTTGATGACGCGTCCAACGATGAGCATGGCAATGTTCTGAGAGGCAGCGACGATGATGCTGCCGATGACCCAGATGACAGCTCCGGTCCTGGGCTGTGTTAGCACTCCACGCCACGTCTGTGATCTATGCGACGACACTCACATGATTGCCGACTTTCTGCCAAAGCGATCGGAGAGGAAGCCAGAGCAGAGAGCAGCGAGCCAGGAACCTCCGGCCATAGAAGCAGTGATGCCGCCCTGCACGTCAGACCTGGGACCCAGGCAGGCGCCAGGGGGGCCTTGATTGAAGTAACAGCGATAAGCATCTGTGACGATGCTGTGACTGGGTTAGCAAGGTCACTTCGTCGGGTGGACGGCTTCACTTACATAGCGCTCAAGGAGGAGATGTCGAAGCCGAATAGGCCACCTCCAATGATGGAGATGCCCGCAATCAGGTAAATATTGCCGAATTGCTTCATGGTGGGCGACCTGCGGTATCGTGCCGTCGTTGAGACCAGTATGTGGGTGAGTGCGAAGATTTTGCAGAGGACGAAGGGGAGGATCCAGGCAAGGGAAGAGGGGTGCTGGTGTTAAGAGGAAGAGGTTCGAAAGTCAGGGCATGTACCTATCAAGTGGAGGCCCGATGGGTCATGCGACGAGCGATCCTGCTCGTCACATCGGCAAGGTTAAGCCGAGCTGAAGCACATGGCCAGCTACCTCACCTCGACCTATCGGTCGATGCAACTTCACACAAGGACGTGGTCGATTACCGCCTCGACCAATTGGAATGCAAGCACTCAAAGTGAGGCAGTATGGACTCTTTCATTTCTTGCGCATTGTATGTACTGATGGAGGGTGGCCACTCATATGTCTCCACTCGTCCCCGCCTCCGCATCTTCTCCAAAGTCTCCATACGGTCTCCAAAGGATCCTGAACCTGGCCTGGGATGCTGTGGCGTGACGTGAGCCGACTCTCTTGTCGCCCAGCGAGCGTCGGGCCGTGCTGTACCTTAGTCACCTCCGCGTCCGCGATATTCGTTGGCCATAGTGTGGTAATTGCAGCTCACAGAGGGGTACCGTACCGGACCCCCCGTCGCTCGTCAGCCCTCTACAGCCACGCGGTGACGATCTCCGCGACGCATGCAGCGGTACAGGTCTACAACTCGGCATACGGCAGCGGAAGAGTTGGAGAAGCAGCTGGGGACGGGAAGCTTCCCGTCTGACGTTTGGCTAGAAGCGGCGTCGGCCACGCTCTAGCTCGTGCCAAGCTTCGAACCTAAAGTCGACCGTCCAGGCGGTAAGACTACTGCGACTGCTTCAATGTATCCCCCAAAACGACTTTGACTTCATCCACAAGCGGCCTCATCCTGCGATGGAATCGGAGCTGAGGCGGGCATCGTCGCAACATGCGCCGGCCCAGAGCTCGATATGCCGGGCGTTCCGCGACCTCTCCGCGCGGATCTGCGCTTCCGACTGCAGCTGTACGCGCCGGCAGCCTCGTGGCACCGGGATGTGACCAGGCTGAGAGAAGCACTCTGCCAGTGTCTGCGATGATCACAAGGAGATTAGAACACGAGGCAATCACGTGCAGATCATGGACAGCTGCTGTTCGCGGTCTCTTTTACCAGACTTTCACTGCCCATCATCGTTGCAGACGAGGAACCAGCAACAGGACGGGACTCAATGGGCCAACAGAAGCCAAGAAACGCGCTGCAGCGGCGCAGAATCCAATCGCAGGGTCACTGATTCGGACGAGCGACGGTCACACAACATCCATCTCTCAAGCTGTGCGTATCGATGAACCAGTTACGCAGATCTTGGCAGGTATGAGGCTCCGCTTTTTTCGGGTCGAGCCAAGATGTATCTTTGGGACATGCTCCTCCACATCCCGGTGAAGCATGGCGGTCGCATGGCTCAGCTTGATGCTCTCCACAAGCGACGCCGAGGACAGGGTTTGAGTTAATGTAACATTGCAGATTATGTTATTGCTCTGTCGATGATGCATGAAGTAGATTCGATCCTGGCAATAACCACCATGCGCAGTTGACGCCTGATATGAAGCGAAGCAAATGGCTAGGTCTCAGGATTCGATCTCGACTCTACATTCTATTGACCAGATGCACAGCAGCCATAACATCCAACGCCGCCATCTGCGAATGACTCGTCGGCCTCTCGAACGGCCCATTCCACCAAGGCCCATACTGCCCGTTCCCATTCGTATTCCGCTGCTGCTGGCTCTCGAAATTGATATTGACAAACGTCTTGATCAAGCCCGCCGTCCGCTGCGCGTCCTGGTTCGAGGCGTTGGTCTTGCGGATGACCTCATACAGAGTACCGAGCTCTCGCAGAAGCACGGATTTGAAGCCTACGGCGTCATTGTTCTTAGCTGGGTCGTGACGACCGTGACCGTACGAGCCGTGCTCCGTTAGGACGCCATTATCCTCGACCCAGGATTTGTTGCGCATGGCCCGATGAGCCATGTGGCATGCCAGCGTCATATACTTCTCCTCGCCAGTCGCCTCGTACAGCAACGCGGATGCTCCGATGACAACACCGGTGGTATAGGTGAACGTCCAGTTGACAGCCTCCCCCTTCTTGAGCCGGATGCCGTCCAGCACAATACCGTCTCGAGGGCGGTACCGGCAGCGAAGAATCCAGCCCAGCGTGCAGTGCGCGGTTTGCATGTAGTCGTCGCAGCTTGGCTGGCCATGGCCTAATACAGACTGCAATTTGCTGAAATGGGGGTGCCGTTCTTTTCCAGGTTTGCTGTCGCCGTCTGCTATGGCAAGGCGAACGCTCAACTCGGCTAGCAGACCTGACGAAATGGAGTTGATCTGGCCTTCGCCCGGCTTCGTCGTCCAGAAGCAGGCGCCTTCCATGTCTTGATCTTTGAACGAGATCTGGCCGCGGCCGCAGACGCTACTCTTGCTGTTGATATGGCGATAGATGCCCTTTGCCTTCTCGAGGAACCAATGGTCGCCGCCGATTGCATACATGTCCATACAGCACATGGCCCACCAGCTGGGAGTAAGTCAGTCAGGAGTTCGATGATGAACGTTCAGTGTGCGTCTCGTGGGGCACTGCCATTATCTCTTCCGAGACCTGCTTCGCCAACGCATAATTGTGAGTAGTGGAAGCACCAACAACCAACCGAAGGCCCAGTCAAAATGCCCAAGACAGGCTTCCGAGTCGCCACTCCAGCCGTGACACTTACAGCGTATCGTCGTTAAACACATTAATCAAACCCGCCTGATGGCTCTCACACTGCCGAACAAGCTGAGCCATTTTATCGTAGTTTTGCTTACTGCCCGCCCAGTAGTCTCTGAGCGCAATAGCCGTATAGCCATTGGCCGTCTGCCACCACCCAATGCCGCCTATCTCGCCATTCGGCTTCTTGGACATCATGAAGATGTCGATAGCGCGCTGGGTGATCTGGTCGAGGTTGGGTGGCGGATGGACAGGGTTGTCTGCCCAGGCCGGCATCTTGTGCTCCCATTCTTTGGCGATGCGGAAGGCTTCTTCCGCCATGGTAAAGATGATGTGGTGCTAGAGGTGGTGTATGTATTGAGCTGACAGGTCAGGTATTGATGCACTCAGATAGGATGTCGCTTGGGCGTTTGTGGCGTGTGATCAATGGATAAGGTAGTACAACGGGCACAGGACGAACAAAGATAAGCAACACGCCTACAGTAGTATCTACAGACAATACCTGGTAGGATACCCTTTCTAAGACGGCAACCTCTCGATGCTAGTCATGGTCCGAACGTGCCTGGACCGCTGCAGCACAACTTGGAAGGGGCTGAAAGTCAAAGCCCCACTTCGTGAACGCTACGATCGTCATAAGTAACGGTTTCACGTGCCATTCCAAACAATACTTCCAGTGTGATGAACGCAAGCCTTCCAGACCGTCGGGCTTTGTAAGCCTCACTTGCCAATATACAGCACATTCCTCGATAAAGCCCGACCTACGTAAAAGCTCAAGCAACCAGCGCCACCAGCGCCACCAGCCATGAAAGCCCAACAGCGCACCTCTACCAACCCGTCCAACGACCCAGACAACAAGACGCCATGAGCGATTGGATCGAGCAATACTCAGCCGCCCTCACCGAGCGCGATGCCCGAGAGCAGGCGCACAAACCCTACCTCGATGCTTGTATGCCTGCTCCACGACCGAACTCTGCACACCGCAAGCCATGAACTAACCATCCTCGGCCGCAGACACTAAACTAGCAGATCGCACAGCAGCTCTCGAGATCAACAGCAGGCCATCCGCAACAGTCCCTCCATCATCATCACCGCAGCCAGAAGGCTCCAACAAGGCCCGCTCCGAAGCAGAAGCAATTCCAACGCGAACCAAAAGCGCAGCGTCCAAAACCACGGACCAGCAGCAGCCCTCAAATGACCTACTAGCAAGCCTACGAACAGACCTCGCCACGACACAAAAAGCCCGAACGGCCTTGCAGACGCAAGTGGACGAACTCACATCAGCACTCAACACGCAGCAAGCGCAGACACGCACATCCACGACGCAAACCGCGCAGCTAAGCCGGCAGAAAGCGGAGCTAGAGAGAAAGGTACGAGACCGGGATGAGGAGCTGAGGGGCAAGAGTCGGATGGTCGAGCATGCGCAAGACGAAATGGTCGCATTAGGGCTGCAGCTGAATCTCGCAGAGGAGAAGCAAGAGAAGCTAACGCGGGAGAACAAAGAGCTGGTGGATCGGTGGATGGCGCGGATGGGAGAGGAAGTAGATCGTGTGAATCGCGATTCTAGGTGGACATGATCATTGAAAAGTGCGACCACCGACTGCTACGGAACTCCCGGGCTTGAACGCTAAGACTCCATATACAACAGAAGGACGGTCATTGAAAGCTTGTATCCCGTCGCCATCATCATCGCCTGCCATGCCGCCGACTGCGCCTTGTGGCCCGAATCCCGCGCTTAGCGAGAAAGTCACGGATATGATCCCACAGCATCGTGACAAACACGACCAGCATAAACCCTACCAGACTCGGAATGGCCACGACCCAGAAGAAGCTAAAAGCATGCAGCAGGCCCTTCCCTCCGGCAAAGTTCATGCCAAAGTAGCCCGAGATGAAGGTCAACGGGGCGAAGAAGACGGTGACAACGGCGAGAATCATCATGAAGTTGTTCGTTTTGGCGCCGACGGTATTAAAGATGAGCGTGGAGATGTTGCTGGCCGAAGCGTCCATCTGCTCGAGCGCGCCAATGATGGTGATGCAATGGTCGAGGACGTCGCCAAAGTAAGTGTGCGCCAGCGGGGTGATGGCGACGCTCGTGGCTACGGCGCGAGGTTTGAGGGCGGCGCGTTGGACGTCGGAGATGGTGCGATTGAACATCGGTTCGCCGTCCCGAGTGCGCTTTGCTTGTGTCTTGGGCTGATTCTTTTCGTCGTGCTCGGGGCGAGGTGGGGAGTTGCCGAGGCGGGGAGGCGGAATAGCATCGGAGTTGTGGTCGCGCAGGGCGTTGACGAGATGCACAATAGGTTTAAAGAGGTTCTGGAGCATATCAATCTCCTCGCCGAAGATGTGCAGAGCACGCGAGGTTCTGATGTCCGGGTTAGTCATGGCGTCGACTTGCAATTCCTTTCGCGTCTTGTTGTAGGCGTCTTTGACGGGCACGGCCAGATCCACGATGGCGTCGATAATAGCTTGTAGCATGAGCGATGCATCGCAACTCCTCCTGAGCATCGTCTCCGTGCTCGTCAATCGCTTGATGATCGGGTCCTCTACATCACCCGCTGAATGCTCAAAGAACGAAATGACGGTGTTGTCGGCCATAAGGAAGATAGACACCTGCTCCACGCTGACCGCAAGATCCTCGGCCGCGAGAACGCTGTGCCTCTCCATAAACGCTGTATGCTCCGGTATCTGTGCACTCTCATAGCGATGCAGCGTCCGAATACTCGTAATGGGTGACTCTTCTGACGTACCACTGTGCGCTGGGACAAACATGTCGATTCTGCCGTCCATGTTCCGGTCAAGGTACCGCGGCAGCACATCGTCCTGCTTTTCTCGGTACTGCTGCCACCAGCGTTTCCACGTCTGTCCGCCCTGGCCCTGCTGCTGCGCCTGCAGCTTCTTGTGATCTTCGTCCTCATCCTCAGGAATAAGATCCTCAGTAGCCGGGCAATCGCACCTGCTCTCACCCCATCTATGCTGATGAAGGCGCACGAGCTTCTGCAGCGTGAGCACGACAAACGCATGATCCGCGTACCAATCCACCTTCGTCCGCGTCGACGGGTGCAGCAAGTCTTCAATCGCCAGACGATGGAGACTGTACTTGTTCCCCAAACACTTGATCACGTCCCATGATAGCCCATTGACTGAAATCCAGCGACACGGCAGCTCCAGGTCCCGCTCTTCCGCGAGCACGCTGGGGAGCGTGGAATTGATGGCCTTCGTATGCCGGACCTCATCCAGGGAGATATCGAAGATGTTGATGTCACAGTTCGTCTGCAAGTTGGCGAGATGAGCCGGTAGCACGTCACTAGCGGCGGAGGTGTCGATGCCAGGCTCGGCGCCTGGCTGGAAGTGAGATTCATCAGGTTTATGGTAGCTAGTAATTGTATTGGTCCTCTCAGGTTTGCGATATCGGATACCACTAGCATCCGAAGCGACGGTTGAAGCCCGCGAAAGAAAGCTCTCTCTGCGCTGTCGAGTTGGCGAGCCACTCCGGTCGTCGAGAGCCGAAGGTGGTAATTGCACAGACGGCGCCGTGGAGGGCCGCCGAACGGTAGACGAGCGGTAGATCGTTGTAGGCGAGCGTGAGATGGATGAGTTTTGTCTGTTGTGGCGGTGGTGAGGCGGCGGATGCAGGCGCGGCGACGTTGGAGCGGTCCCCTTCTGCTCGGGCGAGCCGAAGTCGTATATGTTGTCCGCCATCACACCGGAATAGGATGAATGCTTTAGGGGTGTCGAGTTGGCATTTTAGTCACATGTAGGCAGACCGTCAATATCGTACAGATGTATGGCCGAGGATGATGTAGCAAGGGACGTGATAAGTCGCATCACTGACCAACTCATCCAAGGGAGTGTTCCTACTTCGACGTGAACTCGAAATTGGAGGCAAGTTCGACCCTGTCCTGCCGTTGTACCTAGACTCCACAATCAAAACAGCCACACAGCCACACAGCCACACAGCCTTACCCCGAACAAGCTTTGCGGGAGCCGCAATCCTATCCACGAGCCTATCAAGCCCTCCGACGCACCCACGTGATCGCAAGTAGGTCTAGAAAGAATCAAATCCAAGCTGCAAGCATTCACGACATCAGGAAAGGCCATAGATCGCTGGTGGAATAACACATCGTACACGACGTCGCTCTCATGAACTAAGCTTTACTCGCCAGCTAATAACATTACCCGTGACCGTGAGCCCACGCCCCAAGTCCATACCCATATCCTCCGTCGAAACACCCCCACAGATCCATCCGCCTCGCCCACAAACACAAAAAGGGCACAGCTAGTCAACCAGCCAGCCAGCCAGCCGGCCAGGCTTGTCATGGCAACATATGCAATCGGTTCCAAAGCAATGCAGAGTGTGAAAGCCTGCAAATCACAAGGAAGCCAGCCGGCTGGCCGTCGGCAAGCCTGAAATTCAGCTACCAACTCGATCGCCCGCCGCCTTCAAAGCGCTACGTTCTACTGCCGCAGACACTACCTTTGAACGCCTTGCTCGCTCGCTATGCTCATGCCGTGCTATGATGACCGCAGAATGACAAGAAAACATACCTGGTGTGAAAGCGCTCCATGCGACCAGGATCAAGGCTTATTGCTGCACCTGCGGCTGCAGGCCACTGCCATGGTGATGGTGATGATGCCTGTGACCATGCGAATGATGATGACGCCTATGCGGCCTCTCACTGCCTTCGCCTTCCTGCTGATCCGCCGCAACACACCAGAACCTATGATTGCCCCAGGCGCCCTTCTGACATTCTTTGCTGCAGTACTTGGTCCGCCGGCAGCGGCGGCATTTAGCGAATTGACGGGTGTATTCCTCCCATTTCCCGCACTGCCAATAGGCGCACTGCCTGATGCCGCCGCGGCTGTCGTCTTTGCGGCAGAGGTTGCGCATGACGACGCCAGCCCAGTATTGCATGTCGCCCTGCTGCGGTGTAGGCGGGGTGGCGTGACGCGAGGAAGAGGGTTTGGCGGTAAACTTCTCGATCAACGGGAAGATGTTGAAGGCTTTCTCGCCAGGCTTGACCACAAATTCGTTGTCCCAGTCGTCTTCCAGCTCTTGCTCGGTGGGTGGGGGCTGGGTTGCTGGGTTGTAGTCAGGATCGAGAAGGCGCAGGTCGTTGCCCATCTTGAGTCGCGGGACCAGGTGTGACTTCTGGAAGTAGGAGCGCAGGTTGCAATACTTTGACACGTACGCAAGTAGCTGCAATGACATGAGGACATCTTCGTCGCGCGGCATGGCGGCGAGTACGCTGGCAGGGACGGATCGCTCGAGTGCCATCCCGCGGGATGGGTACCATGCCGGTGGTTGTTGAAGATTCGGCGGTGACGCATTGACAGCGTTGACGGGGGGTGGTATTTGGTGTGTCTGCGGAAAAGGGATAGGACCTTGGGTAGGCGTGTTGAGAGTCGTGCTCCCGTCACCAGCTGAGCGATGTGTGATGTTGAAGGTATCGTCGTCGGTGCTGGAAACGTCAGGTACTGCCAGCGTTATGTCTGCTCGTGGCTCCAGTAAGCTATCGTCGTCTACAATGTCCTCCATGACGATGTCAGTCTGAATGCCAACAACGGGCTCAGGCTGGCCTTCGCCGCCAACAGACTCCTCCGATGGCGATTCTTCCATATTGGCATCGTCATCTGAGCCAGAACTGGACATTTGGTGGCGAATGGAGGGCCTTCGTCGCGGGCGAGAAGGGCTACCAGGTCTTGCAAGCGGTGCAAGCGGTGTAGCCGGAGACTGTGGCTGCGAGCTGAGGTCGGCGTTCATAGTCGACACCATGGACGGCAGTCTATCGATGTCGCGAACAGGTCGGAAGCCTAGAGCAGCACTGGAGTTACTCTGTAGCGTCGCCGCCGATGTTGGCGTTTCGCCTTGCCGGCTACTCGAGCCCAGCGCAAGCGATGCGATGTGCGCTGGGGCTCCGTTGGACCTGTGGTGATGGCGTTGTCGGGAGAATGTCGCCCGCTCAGGAGGTGAGCTCAGAGACAGGTTGGCAGTCGGTCCGGTCGGTGTCACTTCGCTGGAAGGGTCGTCGTCTTCTGGCTGCTCCCGTGGCTCTGGGATGGAGATGGGCGGTGGCGCGTGGCGGCGTGCCCTAGCAGATCGCTGGTCCAAGGCCTCGGTTCGTGTAGACGAGCGAGCAAAGCTTTTAGATGAGCCGAACGGGCATTTGCGCCTGTTCTCAGTCTCCGCTCTCTCCCTGCACTTCTCCACTACCTGGAAGTAGTTGTCCAAGATGGTCGCGATGACCGGAACCATGTCCGCTTCGACCACTCTTGTCCGGACTTGCTCTGAGCCACGCACGCCAATGTTGACGATGCACTGAAAAGCCAAGTTCCACTTCCACATCTCCATCATATCCTTGCTTCTGCCCTCCTTGAGGATGCATACCAGCCTCTCGATACCGCCATCGACGGTCAGGATATCTCTGATTCGGCAAGAAGATGTTGTCAGGTATGCTAGATTGTTAAGTGAGTTGATGAGCGGCAGGGTCGAGGTGCAGTCAAGCGCTCGTCGATCATAGAGGGCTGTTGTGATGCCCACAGAGGCTTTGTTGGCATTCGGTATGCTGAAGTTGACCTCGCGCATGTTTGCAGCAAGTCGAAATGCGGCCTAGATGGCCAGGCGGCTGCTTGCTCGATGACTCGAAGAGCAAAGTCGATGGAAACTTCAAGGTGGTGATGGCGCTGCTCCGCGAGTAGCTCGGAGACCAGTCTCCCGCTTGCGATAGGTAGGTGGGGAGAAACAAGCGCAAACACCAGAGAAGTCGATGGTGTTATCGACGTCTTCCTCCCGGTTTATCGTCACCGTCGAGGTGAAGGCTTCCGGTTGTTGAGGTGTGTGCTGCAGGCGCTGAGCGGTGTTCGGACAGCGGCAGTATACTCCCGAAACAAAGGACAGCGGTCTGTCTTCGTCCTGGCTTTCAGTAAAGAAGCCAGACGCCTTCTACAGCGCGTCGCCACTCAGATGCGTCGACGACAGTGAAGCCAGGCCGACAGTCGGGCTTGAGGAGTGTAGGTCGTCGTGGTGCGCGGTGTGGCGACGGATGTTTGCTCGAGTCGCTCCCAGCCGGCGGCTTCTCTCTCCCCCTCGCTCTCCTGGAACAGCGGAAAGCGGCAGGCGCCCGAGTGCCCCTTGCCACACGCCCCAAGAAAGCCTCTGCCGTGCTATTACTCGTTGCCGTGAATCGTGATAATGCGCTCTGCTGGTCAGAGGTGGGTGTGCTGATGCGGAAGATGATGTTGGACTACTGCTGCTGAGCGCGGGGAGAGGTTGGGTGGGTGGTGTGAGGGCGTCAGTAGGTAGGTCGCAGTGGCACTAAGTCACCAACGCAGGCAAGGCGCACGAGAAGGGAAGTGGAGCAGGACCGAACGACTGCCAAGCGCTGAAATTAGCCATAGGGCGATCACCATGGTTCTAGCCTGCGACGACGACATAATCAATTCTAATCAATTATCATAACACAGCCAATCTCTAGCAGACAACGCTGCTTCATCTGCTGCTGCTCATTTTCGCATTTCCAATCTTGATGCCTCCACCGGTTGAACTAGTGGTCGTGTTTCTCTTTGCCCGTCCCTTTACGAACAAACCTGCTTGCTGCTGACAATTGTCAATTGCGCCCGCCGTAAGTGGTCACGGTGGTGCCCAGGTGGCGCTTCGGCCCTGGTCCTTGGCAGTTGAGCTCACGACGCCCCACTTTCGGATCGTGATCCGAGCCCAGCCAGCCAGCCGTCTGAAAGCGACCGGCCTGTCACCTTGTACGCACGTGACATGATCAGGATCGTCTCGCGGACTTTCACGAAACATCCCTAATTTCAATCGCTTGCTGTTGCTCCTGTCGGGTCGTTGCTCCTGTCGGCGCGGGCGAAATGAGGCGCACGTGTCTGCATACCATTGCGACGTCCTAGCATTGCTTTCTCCGTCTCAGATCCTCCTCAAATTCATAAGTTGTTCAACAGTGAGGAATTCAGGAGAAGCGGTATTACTGGAGCCGACTCATGTGGAATGATCATGAGACTGCGGTGGTAACAAGTCTCAGAAGCTCATGATTCAGGGGATGCCACAGCCGATCTTCTACAACACTTCTTGCCACATGCACGTAGTCGAAGCCATAAGTGAAGAGGTGAGCGCCCTCGCGTGCAAAGGTTACGTGCAACTCCGCTTCGTAAAACATGGTATCGTATTATTGAGATGTGAATACTGTCGTTGATATACCTTGAACCTCCACAGCCAAACCGTTCGACGCCCTTTCTCCAGTCTTCCACACGTGGTTGGATGCTGAAGATATCTCCGTCACCATGATCATCGCCGTGAACGCCGTCCGCAGCTCCTGACGCTCCCAGCGCTGGCGTCGCGCCGCCGTTCGAGAAATTGCCATGCCACAGTCCGTGGAATTGGGGCCGAGCACAAGGACCTGCAGGGGGACACAGGGGCGGGTAAAGTCCGATCATCAGGGAGGATAGCAGCTTGAGCGAATGCACCATAGGCATGAGGCGAGGCCGAGTGATATGCAGACCTTTGTTCTCCTTATTTGAGGGTCGTAGTGGCGTAGTAAGGGCTGACGAGACTGCAGCCGATAGGGGATTTCGAAGAAGCTGTCTCCTGGCCTGGTCTGCAAGCATCCAACTACCACCCAAAGTCCGTCGATGAGTTCCAGGCCTTGTTCTTTCATCACGTCCGGTGCGGACGGCTGTGGCATCGCCTTGCTGGAGCTTGTGCCTCATCGTCATTTGGCGAACTCCGGTCGACCAGGCGGATAGTGGCCGGGCGATGAGAATCTTTCAGTCGTGATCCTCGACTTCGTCCGGAAAGCGGCGAGATGCTATGGAGACAGCGAGTCATGCCCTGGGCATCACCACCCATTGGACCGCATGCTTGAGGCGCACATTCCAGGCAAGTTCAGGATGAAGAGCCCACGTAGTGGTACCCGCTGCGGCCCTAGCACTCATCCTGCTCAAGATGATACCATCAAATTCGCCTCGCTAACCAGCGCCATTGTCCATGTTCAAAGTGGCATTCTGGGCTGAAAGCACCCGATACCATGAACGTCGGCCGAGCTACCTTTGTAAGGGCCAAAGCCGCACAAGAAGCAGGAACGACCCACCGCTCCTTCCCTCGCATCCTCTTTGTCTCTCCCCCAACCAAGACCCGGCAACACCCCGGCCCCCGATCTATGGCTTCAGTATTTGCTATGTTCTTCTGCTCCCATAATAAGAAAAACGGCTGTAATGGTCTAGTGGTTCTTCTCCGTCGGCAATAGCTTGGAATGAAATTCTTTTTAACCCACGCCTCCCTCCGAAGATTAACGAATAGCGATGGTTTCTTTTTGTCATTTTTTTGCCACTCTTCTTGCTGTCTTAGGTATTTCTTTGCATAGTGTGGGTCCGATCCCGGTTCAGTAGCAGGCTCGATGTTTGAGAACCAGCTTGGGCAATGTGCTACACGGCATCGCAACAGATTTGGTACGGGTGACGACATCGATGCTTGAAAAGTCTGCTTTTGTTGGCGAGTGCAGAGGGCGGGCCTCTCGAAGCATCCGCGGACGTTTGTTATGTTGCTGGCGCGGAGAGAGACACATACGCGGCTGAGCGACGAGTGCTCCCATTGTTCACTCGACACTGCAGGTGACCTCGGAAGTTCTCTCTCGGCCACCAATGCGCTAGCAGAAATCCCCGGCGGGGCGATGGAGATATGGGTCCACATCGTATTGATGCTGGTATCACACCAACTGTGGGACGAATCAAAGGGGGGGACATAGGCGGGCTCGCTTGGACGATTGCGGAGAGCGGACCAGATAGGCAGGTGTGTACGGAGGATCGAGAGCGACCTCAGGGCGGCGAGAAAAGTGAGAGGATGTTCTGAGGGTGCAAGACGTACTTCCAAGGTCTCCCCAAAGCCTCGCGCGATAGCTTGCGAGGACGAAATGCTGCAGACGGAGTCGGTGCTTCGGTGGCGCGAACACTCCTCGTGCTTCTCTTTGCGGTATCAGGAGGCACGCCGGCAGGAGGTGGACTGAACTGCTTCGGTTCGATCACGGCTGAGATGGCGTTGGACTGTTCTCCAGCTTTCCCGTCCCCACTCCGCAGCTGGTCTGGCGCGCCATCATCGGACGAGTGGCTTGCATGGTGATCAAATTGTCTGAACTGCGCACCTTTCGATCCATGTTCCTCGTGAAGAGCGAGCTGCGCAGGGACATGCCTCTGCTCATGCTTCGAGGCGACATTGGAGGAGCCGAGGCTCTGTATGAAGACGATGCTGTCGCTGAGGGCTCCACGTTCGAAGGCGAGCCTATGATCGGAGGTCCGCTGACTGGACCACCATTCATGATATCCGCCGCACGGCTGTCAATGGACAGGACAGGTGTCTCCTCCTCCTTCTTCTCCTGCGAGCATGCGCTATCTGGAAGCATCTCGGAGCTCTGATGTGTCGCGGAATTTTCTTTTTCGACCTCGCGTTCGGGTCGGTCGAGTGAGAAGCGGATCCGACTTGGCGACTGATCCGACTGATCGACTGATCGACATTCCGCTGCTGATCCATCGCTCGGAAGTTCGACAGTGGTCCTGCTGATCCCTCCCTCCACCCTCTCACTCTCCACGGCCGCCTCGTCCTCCTTCTTCAGCTCTATAGAAGACCGGCGTCCCTTCACCTTTTCGTCAATTACACCACCACCACCGCCGCCACCACCATTCTCACTTCCACTTCGACTCCCACTTCCGCCTCGACTGTCCTTTCTCCTCCCATTCCTGCTCCCCCGCCGCCCAAGCCCACCAACTTTCGTGTGCAAATAGCGAAACATGAAGCGCGCGTGAATCTCACAGTCACGTCCCAGCACTCTCAAGTCACCAAATCTCCATCTCAATCCACCACCCACGTCCTCCCTCCTCTTTACTATCAGTCCCAGGCCGAACCCACTAATAGCACCTCCACAATTCACATGCGACGTGCAGCAGCAGTAGCAGCAAACACATCACACGGCGGCCAGTCTGAGACAGTCTCACGACGCAATGCCTCACGCCTCTCGTGCAGTAGTGAGCAGCAGATACAAAGGTACTTTTGTAGCAGAAAAACAGTAGCGACGTTTCGAAACTCAACGCGCGATCAGCAGTCAATGGCCAGCTGTATCTCCGTCCCGAGGACCCTTGGCTTCCCCCCCACCATACACGTTGACGCGACCAACGCCGGAAGAGGAAAGGCAAGCGATGCGAGATGCTGAAAAGCTGTTGGCGGACGTCCGATCGGAGGATGGCTATTATAGGTGCTGCAGGGTCTGCAGGCGCGGGCACTACTACTGGACTCGCACACTATAGAACATGACGCACCAGCGTATTATATGTGCGGGAATAGATATAGCGTTCAGGCACCGTTTGCGGCTCTCAACGTCTCTACTAGCGCCACCGCGTACACAATGATAATGTACAGTGCTGGTTCGCCTCGAAGAGACATGCACAATCCCGGCCTGTACACTGTCGCCTGTCTCGTCTACGTAGACAACATGGCATCTACCTACCTAGATACCTTATCGAGTCGGTGCGGGCGGAAAGGTCGCAGTGCTGAGTGGTGGGGTTAGGTGAGACCCGGAGTGGAGTCCGCGTCGGGGGCCCGTGTCGGGGATGCGTGCGCTTGAGACAGCAAGCGAATCCCGCCCGGGCCTGACGGCAGGCGAGGTCGGTTCGAAGTGTGCAGGCCTACTACCCAGACAACACCTCTATTACCAAGACAACACCTCTTCAGGGTAGGCGAACGATGTTTATTGTATTTGGTGTCTTTGCGTTGCCATCTATCATCTATGCAATGCAAATATGCAAGCGATATGAACATCAGATCTCACCAGCACCTTCTCAAAGCTCGACCAGATGCAGCTTTTCTACTGCAACCCTCTCTATGGCTCCAGAAGCTTCATCCCCTCGTCCTCCTGCATCCCCTAGCCATTCATGCCGTCGGCTTCGTCTTCGACCGGCCTCCTCTCTTGTTATCAAAGTCCAAAAGCCTCCTCGGCACCCTCACCCTGTGAGCCCCTAGCCATGCATGACCAACCAACCTCTTCACTTTCTGTAAAGTCTCCATGTACATCTCTCCCTTCTGCACCCGCACTTCCGCTTTTGCGTCCATCTCCTCCTCAGTCCTGATTTTGATTTCCAAAATGCCCCCTTCAACCTCGTACCGGGTGCGCGTGGGTGCAAAATCCCGCCATTCTAGCAGCGTCCGCGGGATCACTCGCAGCGATAATTCGCCGCTGTACATCCCATTGTCAACATATCCGGAGCGACGGAGTGTTTGGAGCATCAGGCGCAGCCAGCGCTTGACCCTGATCAAGTTGCGGGCGCGGTGGAGGTCAGCAATTTCCCAGTCGGCGCGAAGTGCCTCTAGGCTAGCAGCCTTGGGGTCGCTTTTCTTGCCTTTCCGTAGGTGGCGGCGGCGATAGAGAGCTTTTACCAGGCGTCGCCAGAGGGCACGGGTCTGCAAGCGGCTGATGTTGTATAGACGGAGCCCTTCCTGCATCTTGTCAAGGACGAGGGGGATCATTTGTCGACTCGTAAGGTTCTTGATCAGGCGATCGTACATGCCCATGGTCGGTTGCACGTGGTAGGGCGCGGCAACCATGGTATCCCAAAGGCTGAGGACGGCCTGAATCGGTAGCTTGCCCTCAGAAAAATGCTTGCTAGTATGGCCACGAGGGATGGCGAGGATAAAGGTCCATTCGAAGAGAAGCGACCACGTCTCGTCCCGGATGGGGATGTCATAGGCGCGCGAAAGGTGGTCGACGAGGCGGAGAGCGGTGGGAAGAGTGTTGTTTTTGCTGAAGGCGTCAGCGACGGTAAAGAGAAGTTTCGCCGTGGGGTAAGCCGGGGAATCCTTTGGCAAGGCTTTCGTTCCAAGGCTTTCTTCGTCTGTCGTGGTCGATGACTCCGCTTCCTCGGCGTCGGCCATCACCGCATCGACGTCGACGCCCCAGACCCTTCGCAGAACTGATTTCACGACGTCGAGATCGCCTTCCCGGGCCGCAGCTGTTATGACTACGAGGTAGGACTCCTCGTTGGCTGCCACGCCCTGCTGCAGCATCTCCCGGAAGCACTTAACGACATGGTCTCCCACACTGTTCTGGCCAGTGCGATAGGATTGGAACATTCGACCGGGCTGGGCTACCCTCCTGCACATCTGAAAGAATGGAGTCACGCGGTGGTTGAAGCGGCTCATTTCGTCGTGCTGTTTGTGGAGCACTGCTGCTGCCATGTAGTAATTCCAGCTATTCACGTCTGGCCGCAACCAGCTTTCATGCAGCCTAGTCCAGAGCAGCGCAGCGAAATCGCGATCGCCAAGGTCACGGGCTGAGCGCAGCAGTGTGTTGTAATCTCTCAGGGTCAGAGACGTGTCAGCCGATGACACACCGGAAGGATTTTTGGAGGTTGCATCAGTCCGGATCCTGAGGATCTCCGTCAACAGGTCGGTGTACTGCCAGGCAATTGTTTGCATAGACATGATGCCGAGCTGTCCAAGCATGGCTTGGCTAATATCGCGGTGTGCGGCAGCGAGGCGATCGATCGTGTTGGCCGGCTCCATGACCTCTAGCACTGTCGAGAAAGTGGCCTGGTCGATGTTCCTGAGCCAGACGAGGTCATCGGCACGCAAGGCCGCGAAGAGACACCGAGCCGTCATGTCCATGTTGCGGCTGTCCAGTGCCTCTGGAAAGGCAGATGCGTAGTCCAGATCCAGCAAGGAAGCGTCCTGATCGTTCATGGTAGCCGTGGTGTCGATCGTGCGGTCGCCTGTCAATCTAGCTCCTGGCGGTCTGTCGCCATTGGCATCTGGCTGGTCCATTCGTTCGTATCGTTCCCACATTGCCATCTGAACCCGCTCAGCTTCGTCAGCGTCCGAAGTCCGTCGTTGCCAATCGTCAGATTGTGGCGCATTCTGCTCGGACGCTTGAATCCTGTCCTGAGCTACTCTGTCGCCATGGTCTTCACTTTCCCTAGCCCTCAGATCGTCTCCCACTGTTGACGACCATGTAGCCGTGTCATCACGTCGCTGCCGATAATGATGCTGCAGCGACAACGGCCTTGACGTAGACTCGACATGCTTACGATGAGTCTCCTTCTGCCTCTTCCAGGTCCTAAGTGCAAACCCTGACGTGTTCGTCGGTATCCGAGCATTGTTTGCGTAGCCCTTCCGTTGCTCTGATCGTCGGCGCTGCCAGTCGGGCTGTTGCTCCGAATGTAGTCTAGACGTCGACGCGACCGGTATCCCATTATGTCCCTTCTGCACCCAGCGATCCGTAGACGCGAGCGCCGACGCGTCCGCTGTGCTCCATGCACCCCCTCTACCACCACTTGTATATCCCCTCTGTCCCCATCGTCGCCGCAACGCACACTGTTCTCTTGCCACGCATTCGGCGCAAACCCAGCCCTCATCCCCTATTCCCCTTCGCCGTGATAGGCCCGATATAGCCAGCCGGAGTCGTGTTTCG
Organism: Salinomyces thailandicus; assembly: GCA_005059885.1. Lineage (NCBI taxonomy): Eukaryota > Fungi > Ascomycota > Dothideomycetes > Mycosphaerellales > Teratosphaeriaceae > Salinomyces > Salinomyces thailandicus. The sequence goes on along the minus strand of NAJL01000059.1, from coordinate 33,799 downwards.
GGTGTGTGTCCAATGCGACCGAGCAAGAATGTCATGATCACCTTCCAGCGCGCTCATCGTCATCGCGTGGATCTCCCCGGCCCCGGCTAGCTTTAGTCGCTGTTTGACTCGCTGCTGGCGTGGAAACGTGGAAGTGAACAGTATGGGGCCCCAGTTTGAAATGCGGAGGTACGTACCGACTACCGACAGTCCCTGTTTCGGAGAACGGAAGACTTCCGCCTGGAACCCATGCCGAGCCGTACGGCCCGACATATACGGGCCGAAGAGCAGTGAACCTCAGTCAGTCTCGCCCAGAGAGCTCCAAGCATGTGCGAGGACGAAGCTCGCGCAAAGTACACTCAACCTTCAACAGCGCCTCCCACCACGACGATATTGCGCACATCGCATGATGGCGGACGAAGAACCCAGCGCGACGACCGCCGACGCCAATCCGGTCAATGAGCCACTAGACATGGTACGGCTGTCGCTGAGCGAAGTCGTCTTTGTGAAGCTACGCGGTGACCGGGAGCTACAAGGCCGACTACACGTACGCAGACCCCATCACCAAGCATGCACAAGATCTCAAATCTATACAGGATATAGAAGCCCAGGACCGTACTAACGAGGCCCTGACCAGGCATATGACAACCACTGCAATCTAGTACTAGGCGAGGTGGAAGAGACGGTCTACGTAGTCGATGACGAAGAGGCGGGCGATGAGATACGGACGGTGAAGAAGAACAGCGAGATGTTGTTCGTAAGAGGTAGGCGAGGCGACGAGACAATTGTTAGTGAAGTCCCGTGAGCGGTTGCTGATTAGATTGATGAGTAGGTGATTCAGTCGTGCTCATTTCGCCGCAGCAATGAGCAGCTGGCTGCAAAAGAGATGCGATAGTGTTCAAGGAGCCGCTCCCGAGGTGGTTTCGCCCTTCTGCCGGCGCCGCAGAGCGAGGCAAGGCTGTGGGTAGATAGATATAAGGGCTGGGGCAACACGACCAAGCTACTATGCAGGCGAGCAAGTGGTGAGATCCCGCCGCGTTGACGCCAGACCATGAGTACTCCTCAGTCAGGCCAAGCGCAATGCAGATGAGCAGTGATCCGCACGATGTATGGGGTATCGAAGTACTGAGTCTACACAGAAATTCTCAAAAGGGTATTTCTGCACCAGAAACGCCGATTTTCCAGCGCGAAAAGCAATCTCCCCCTTTTTATCCCAGAAGCTACACGACAGCCCACTTGGCAACAGGTTGCCAAGTCATCCCGCCCATCTTATACAACTTTTCAAACTCCCTCGCCATGAGCCCCCTCCCATCCTCACCCCGAAATTTCGTTATGGCGAACATCACTACCTCACTTCCCGGGTCCCCAAATTCCCGCACAGGCATGTCACACCACCACACATCCCCATTTGTTTGAAAAGGCACCGCGGTGCCGCGTTCGCCAACTCGCAAAGCATAGAGATAATGATCCCCCTTGCCGTTCCGATGCGGATCCCAATGCGGACATAATTTCTGAAATGCGAATCGCATAGTCGGACCCGGGAGCTGCCGCACGGCAATGGTATTAGCGGTAGGCTGGATGCTGCGTCCAGAAATCCCTTCGCTCGCCATGAAGCCGTTGTGGACCACAGCGGCACAGCCCTTTTTGTCGCCAAGCACATACTCCTCCCACGACAGCTGGCGGCCGTCGTTGCGGAATTGCCGTGCGACGTCGCCAGGGTAGTGATCGAGGCCGAAGTCGTCATTAGACTGCGTGAATCTTTCCGGTGAAAAATGTTGCTCGTAGAGGTGATTGGGGCCACTGAGGTGGCCGGCGCCCCAGCAGGCGTCGATGAGTTTCCACTGACCGGGTCCGCAACCGAGTGAATCGTCCAATTTCACCGCGTTCCAGGCATGACCGGCTTTATAGGCTGGCATTGGATCGCCTGCTTTAATCTCGCTGTGGCTGAATCCTTTGCCGTGTCCCGAGACGACGTAAGCCTGCAGCCCTGCTTTCATGGCTAGAGCGGCAAAAAGCCCGGCATAACCTTCGCAGACGGCCAAGCCGCTCTCGAGCGTGCTTTGAGGCGTGCTGGGTTTGACATTGCCGGAGAAGAAAGCTTCGGTGTTGTAGGAAATGTTGTGGTGCAGCCAGGTGAAGATGGCGCGAGCTTTGTCTGTCGTGGAGGGAAAGGGAGCTGTTAGTTGCTTTGCTAGCCAGCCAACGTCTTTGTATGGGATGGAGTGCAGGGGAAAGCGTGCGGAATGTTCGTCTGCAGCGGAGAAGTCACGGCAGATCAGGCAAGTGCTTGTGCTCACTGATCCCGCTTCCCCGGGTGTAGGCGAGGCGGCGCTGCCGTTCGGTTTGGGCTTCGAGGCCTGAAGAGCTGCAAGATCCGGGCGAGAGTCTTTTGGTACCGGCGGAGGTTCATTAGAAATTGGAGGCTCTATACTTGGTCTCACACCTGGGTTTGGTGGCGTTCCGTTGCTCGGTTGGTTCGCTTTATTGCCAAAGCCCATCTCTAGCGCGGAGCGCTTTGGCCTCTGAGGCGGAGGCGGCGCGATCTCTCTTTGTTGCTGTGGTACCACCGGTTGTTGAGGCTCTTCCTCAGCTATCGACACTCTACGGAGATCCATAGCGGGCTGTGGATGCGCAGAGGGTCGCCGCGCTGGGGGCGGGGTTGTCCCGACCTGCTCGGCTTGGATGTTTGGTGAAGAGAAAGTAGATTTTAGCGACCTTCTAGCGGTATCCTTGGCAGACCCATAGTAAGCTTGTTTCTGCTCTTCAGTCCTCTTGGGAGGCAGAGGCGGCACTGACTTCGAATCGTAAGATGGAGCTCTGATTACGAAACGATCAGAGCGCGAGGTCCCGGAAGTGGTATTTGACATGCCAGAAACGCTAGACCTGGCAGTAGCGATTGAGCTGACGGACTCGCTCGACGTCTTCCTACTCAGCGCGTAGTCCGAGTGCGAGGGCGTCTCGGACGGACGTCTTAGTGGCGGCACGGGCGACGGCTCCGACGGCGTTCTAGCGGGTAAAGCTGGGCCTCTGCTTTCCTGCGTGGACGTCCGTGGTGGCAAACTCGGTCTCGAAATACCATCCATACCATTTGAGTTCGCCAGCGGGTAGTCTCGTTCAGGCTGATTGGCGATACCGCCGTTGGTCGAGGGTACGTGGTGCTGCGCTGTCGGAACGTTGGTGGATTGCGGCCGGGGGGGCAGGGAAGGTCTGGCTGGCGTCGGTGGTGGCGGAGGTCTCTTTGTTGTCCCGTTTGTTCCGTTCGCTGCTTGACCATGGGATGGAGCTGGCTGTCCGGGTATGCGACCAACTTGATTCAATTTGAGAGCTGCGATGCGGTCCTTGACGGACATGGCCGCTGGTTCCGGTTCGTCTGCCATGTTCGGGGGAGAATGTAGTTATTGTCCGCTACCTAGCGATTGAGCAAGCCGATATCGAAGTGTGTGTGGTTGCCAGTAATCACCATGGTCAGGTATACATGTACCTAGGTGCCTACCTAAGTACGGGCGGTACCTAGGCACAAGAAGAGGCACAAGTGACTCAGCCAAGTCGCCTGGGCTGGGCGCTTCATCCTTCCACTCAATGCGTTGTTGCTGGCTCCTTGGCTCCAGCTCCGGTGTGCGAACAAGCGGGTCGACAATCCTTCCGCGGGTAGCCCGGCCGCTCACGTGCTTGTAGGTACCTTACCCTTTGATCAGGTACCTTGCCTCAACCTTCTGCACAGGAGACTGTGAGGTATTACAAGAACCGACAAGATACATGTAGTAAAGTGGGCTTCAATGATACAAGAGGTCGTGTGTGGAGAAAGGCGGAAAGCATACTCGTGCCGCCAGTGCAGACAGAAGCTCCAGCAAAACCCCACTCACAGGCACGCGGACCTCACATCTACGAAGAGAGAGCGATTTGTATCTCTCCATACCTGCAACGCACAACTTTTCTAGCTCACAGGAACCCAACACAAAAGCGCCTTGGAATATCTCCAACTCATTACCGCATAGCACGCCATGCCTGCGCCGCGAAAAGGACATGAGAACTCGAGACTGTCCGCCCTCTGCGCCCTCTGCGCCCAGAAGCTCCTGTGTCGGACCCTCTTCCTTCTTCCGCCCCTCCCTTCCGCCCCGAGTTCATGAAAGTTGAGACAAAGGAGACTGTCATGACATTCGTCTGATCGCATTGTCCCCCATGATAGACCGTCTGTGTAACGCCGTACGAAGTGGTGCAAGTGCTGCGATGTGATGGCGAGCGCGCCAGTCTGTGTGACATATGAGATTTCCATCCTCTCCTTCAGTGTAGTAGCCGGTGACCGGACTAGGCAGACCGCAGTGATAGTGCCGCTACCGCTTCCTCTTCTTGCTCTTGTCCGGCAGCGCTGGAGCCAGGAAGTATCCATTAGCCGGCATGCTAGTCTGGTGCGGCATCACCTCGTTGCCAAAGACCTCGTTCTCCTTCTTGATCGGCACGCCCATATGTCTTCCGTATCTGCCCTTGCGTCCGTTGCCCTCGTCTTCGCTGACGCAGCTTTCAGCATCCAGACCAGCGTCCCGGCAGCGACCGCATGGACGCTGTCGATCACAGCCTTTCTTGCTCTTACGGCAGCGCTGGCAGCGCGGCTTGGCCGACAAATCTTCCTCGTCAACCCCGAGCGGGTGTTGAAAGTTAATGGTCGACGCAACGGAGCCCTTTCGCGACTGTGCTGGGAGGGAGGAAGGCGACATGGGCATCTTGGCCTGGCTCATGGAGGCCGTCTTGTGGTGCTTGGGCTTCACCATGGAGCTGGCGCGAGGCTTGCCAGTCTTCGGCTTGCTCACCTTGCTCATGCCAGTCTTACTGTCGATTTCGTCAAAGGTGTCGTCACGGCGGTCCTCATATTCTTCTCCACTGGTGACATCGCTGGAGAATTCCTGCGCGGTGCGTTGCTTCTTGCGCTGAGGGCCAACGTCGTGAAAGCGAGGTACCGCTGGCAACCTTGACCCCTTTGCTTCTTCTTCCTCGACGTCATCTTCATCTTCTTCGTCTGATGATGCTGCCTCGGCCTTCCCGCTCAGGGCGTCGTCAACAGTAGACGTTGACGTCCTACCGTGCGAGAAGGCAGTAGGATCGCCTAGCCGCATGAGCTGTAGCGCTACATCTTCGTCGGAGATCACACTGCCGACAGTAGGATCGGGAGTAGGCAGCACGCCATTGGAGTGACGTTGTGCTAGTCCGCCGCTCCTGCGCAGAGATCTGTTCGGCTGTGGGTAGCTACCGTTGCCACTGTATCCAGTGCTCGTCACCCCATTTTGCATGTAGTGACCATTACTGCCATAGCTCTGCGGCGAAGGCAGCGGCTGGGTATAAGAGAAAGTCTGTTGAGTAGGGTAACCATACGGTGAGGCAGCATTGCCCGGCCCGCTGCGTCGCTGCGGTGAGATCGACGATATAGACGCAGTCATGGGTACTTGAGGCGGAACGAACAAGGGCAGTTCCTATGCATAGTGTCAGCGCAATGTTAAGTCGCAGGTTATGGCATGAGCGCTTACCGAACTCTCAAAGGCACGCTTGCGCCTTCCGCCCTCCACAATATTATCGACGCTGATCTCGGCGTTGACCTGCTCGGTTTTCGATCGACGAGAGCTGGTGACAGAGCCTTCGCCATTGTCACCGCTGCTGTAGCCGTCCGCAACACCTGCAACGCTATTGTCCCTACTCTTCGCTCTGTGTGTGCGTGACCTCGCCCCGGGCACGGCAGAAGTACTGCGCCGTCCGAAATCAGACTGCGGAGACATACTACGTGCTCCGGCGGACCGAGCAGCGGTTCTTGAAGGCGAATGCGCACTGCTGTGTTGGGGCGGGCGCATCTCAAAAGCAGCGCCAAGCGATGGCTTCTGAGGCGAGATGGAATTGCGCACAGCTTCTGCCTTGACCGACGCGGGTTGCACGATTGTCCTGACATATACCGTCATGTCGCGCTCGAAATTGTCGTACGCCGCAATGATACTGATTCCCTCCTTATTCTCAAAGCTGACGCCATACTCGTACAGACCGTAGAAATTCTTTACGGTAGCAATGATGCTCTCGGTATTATCGTGCGGGGATATCATGACTCTCATCGGCAAGCGCGCCTGAATACGAGGATCTTCCGGGTCGATGAGCTGGAAGACCACATGTTTTTGATCCTTCTTGGCAGGCGAGCTCCGAGGGTAGACGGAGCCGGCGGCAGGACCTTGGGCACTTCGCTGTGGTCGCGCCGCAGTGGTGGTGCAAGTGGTGTTTGTCAGAGGAGACTGATGCGTGGTTTCAGCGCCGCATGGCGAATGCTGGTGAGACTGAGATTTGGTATCAGCCGCTCCAGCAGCGTCATAGCCTCCATTCGTCAACATGCTCGAGACGTCCATTGTAGCCCAATACACGCTCTTTTTTGTAATTAAAAGGTAGTGTATAGTTGTTGGGATGTGTCTCGTAGCGGTAGAATGGATTTGGCGGAGTTGGGCTGGCGACCTCGCTGTCGGCGCAAAGGGATCGCTCGAGCCAGGGAGGAGCGAGAGAGGGAGATGGCGGCGTTTTCTGAGAAACAGACAATCAGCGATATTGATCCCATGGATGGAGCGCAGTATGTGAGGATCATTGTAAGATGTGATGCAGAGTCTTTGAGGCAATGACCAGCGCCTGACATGCCGGTGGAGCAGCTGACCTGCTGATCGCCCCGAGGGCGGCGACGAGCAGGTAGAGCCAGGCGGCTTTCGTCGTGCGATGTCGTCGAGGACTTACCTAGGGTCGCCTTGACTCTGACAAGGGCTCTGATGGTCGATAGATGCCAGTGATGGCTTGGGTGACTCTCACCTCGCTGCCGCCGCAGCCGATGAGGTCAGAAGGAGGCGTACACAAGAAGCGGCCTGGCAGTGAAAGGACTGCGAGGCCGTTAGCACACGAGCTGAGACGAGCGAAAGCACAGCGCAAGCAGTCACGCCGAGTACTAGATGTACACGTTGTTGTCGGTAAGAAGGTTGGGAAGAGGGTAAGGCATGAAGCGAAGCGCATGCGGAGCGGGCACTGACTGGCTCCACCCGAGCAGCGAAATCATAGGCTAGGTACACACCGATCGCCTTTGTCACTTGAACACCTTTCTGAATCACTTTGCAGTGCTAGGACCGCACGTCACGGTTAATGCGCTGATCGAGCGCTGTGTTATTGTTGGAAAAGGGCTCGATATCAAAACGCCTGGCTACTAGCATTACGCTCCGAGCATCGTTTATGGAAGTCTGTCTTAAGGAAGCATCTCACATACGTGGACTGCATAAGTGACCCTCTCTCTCTCTCTCTCTGCACGACAAAGATTCCGATCTTGAACCTGAAATGCTCTTCATGCTCCCATTCTCTCGCCGTCCACCACCAAGGTGAGTGCAAGCGCTCGTATCAATGGAGTGTGGCATGCGTAAGAGGTACCTAGACCCTGGCGACTCCACAAGATCTACGGCACTCGACATGATTGGTGCGCGAGTGAGTGAGAGAACGTGCAGTTGCGCGGGAACTCTGCCATCAATGGTGAGCGCGGAGAGTAGAGTCGCCTCGTCAGCCGCTGTCTCTTGTTGCTGATACCTTGCGATTGAAGTTTATGCTTTCGTCCGCCGACTGCCTCCGTGGCGACACAGGCGTTGACATTGTGCGACCGTGGTGATGGGGCTTGCTTCTGCCTCAGCGTGCAAAGCAAGGTATACATAGCCGGTACATGTGTGCCACACAGGCAATCGTCTCGAGTACAGGCCATCGCCAGCACATATCGGCCATCACCCGTGACGCACAAGTCGAGAGAATGCGCAAGTGGTACGAATCAGCCTTTGCGCACCTCCCGCCGACTGTACTGGTCACGTCAGTGCCTTGACACACGGATAGCGACCGGTACACCGTGATTCGAAGAGACGCCAGCGCCGTGAGAAGATGCACCGGAAGATGCAGGCCACGGAGCACGCCAGTCCACACCACAGCTGCTCTACTGCAAGATAATCGGCAGCGGCTCTCGAATGCGCCTTGTGCCGGAAATGTGGCCGCCGCGAAGTTTCATAGACCGAGAGCCAAAAGCGATTGGTAGGCTGATGCCTGCGTACGGCGCCGAGGCGGCAACAGCGCATAAAGTCAGTGCGATCGTGAAGCTACATGTACGGTATGTCACAGCGATGCTATTTTAGAGAGGGTGCGATGTCGAAGGAGAGCTGGGATGCGATGGTGGATGGAAATGACGAGGCAGTGCAGTGGATCGCATCACGTGCAGACGCACACCGAGCGCGACATTCTGGCTTTCCTTGCCGTCGAGCTCGCGTCTTTCGTAAGTCGTGGGTGCAACGCGACGGTGTGGCAAGCAGAGCGCCTGAGAGCCCGTCAGTACGATGCGACGAGGTCAGTGGATGTCTGGCGAGCTTTGCTAATCAGGAGATGGCGGTGGGGAGAAGTTAGGATCATGAATATTCAATTAATGCTGGTGCGAAGGACGTGTCGGCCGCGAAGACTTCGGCAGATGACGCATCGACGGGACCGCACATCAGACCCGCCGACAGGGCTCCGACGCGCCGTCCCGAGCTGCCGAGCCCTGGTCGCTCCGCGATTTGTTTTGGAAGATAAACACTCCTTCCCAAAGCGCCCTTCGAGCTGCGTGGAGCAAGAGACAACATCTACCGCCGCATCGCTTTACGCCAACAGCTTACCCAGCAGCGATATCGTGTCCGCCCGTCCGCGTTCGCGAACACTGCGGTCCCCAACTGCTCGCCGCCGGCCTCGATGCGCGTCTGAGTGCCTCGCGCTCGCGGCTTCCAACCCCATCCCCACCGAGACCATCACCACCTCAAATCACCACCGGACCAAGCGACCGCCACCGCCGTCTCGCATCGTCCATCCGCCATAACTGAGCGCCGCCATCTCGACGACAGACACTACACGCGCGAGCAAATATCGCCGCCGTCAATATGGACGCGAAGGTATGTTTGACACCCTCTCTCCCCCTCCTCCTGCCGTGCCGAGCGAGCGCAGAGCCTTCGCGAGCTTGCCCACCCCACTTCCTGACCTCCCTTCATTCACGCGCACGCAATACATCCGCTACCCTCGTCTGACCCTTCTCACCCGTCACTATCCCATACCACCTCGTTGTCATATTACCGGTCGTGTCACAAGCATCGCAACGTCCTTCTGTCACGGACGCTGACTCCGCCGCCCACAGCCACAGCGACCACATGCACGCGCGCTTCGTGTGCACGACGAAAACATGCCGCTGCCAGCTCCGGCAAACGGCTCTGTCCCAGGTAAGACACTGCATCAGCGTACCAAATCCACCCCAGCATTCCCCACTCTGTTGCAAGCGGGCGCGGTAAAAGCGGCGAGCAAAAAGGTATTGGGCGAGGCGAACACGAACCTCAAGGTGGTGAAGGACGACTCGGAGATCGGAAAGGTATCGCCAGGGAAGGCAGCAGTGCAAGAGGCTGCCAAGCCGCGGGCTGCACTCGGGCGCCCTGCGACTCGTCCAGTAGCACCCAAGAGCGACTCGAACCAGAACATGCCTTCTGTGACCACCACTACCACGCAGACGGCGACCGGCGCCACGATGACTCTGCCAATAATCGGCGGACCGGAGCCGACAAAGAAGGTCGCCCCGAAGAAGAGCACGAAAGTACTAAGGGAGGTACAACCGTCGTGTGACCAAGACTCCAAGAAGCCAGCCTCCGCTGCGCCAGTACACCAGACGTTGGCGGCGCCCAAGCCCGCACCGATCCACGTCGACAAGCCGCTGGCTGCGGTCCAGCAACAAGAGGTCCGGAAGACCAAGAGCATTCCTCTGCGCGATCAACCAGCCGTGCGTCCAGTCGACCAGCGCCGCCGTCGTCCTAGGGCGGATGACTACGCCACTATGGAGGAGTACATGCACGAAGATGCGAAATGGAATGCCATCCAGATGCAATCGGTCATCGCGACGTACGCATATCCGGAAGATGCGATGTACTCCCTGACAGGTTACCATCGTGCCGGCTACGACGGCGTTCCTAGCTCCCTGCCCAGCGCCATCGCCAACGCCAACGCCGTCCCTAACACTGTCCCCAACGCAGTCCGTGATGAAGAGGAGTACTACTACGATGATGGGTATACCACAGGGCGCTCATTTGGCCTGCGTGGGGAAAGCACGGGCGGCATAACCACGATCCTAGCGCCAATAGTGACGGACAAGAGCCAAGAGGAGCTCGCGGCCGCGCGGATCTTCGTCGGTAACACGAGGTCGGCAGAAGACATTGAAGATGAGCATTGGGATACGTCGATGGTCTCGGAGTATGGCGAGGACATCTTCGGCTACATGAGGGAATTGGAGGTTCGGATGGCACCAAATCCGCGGTACATGGACCAGCAGGCGGAGATCCAGTGGTCGATGCGAGCTGTCCTCATGGATTGGATCGTTCAAGTCCATGCGCGCTTCAACCTGCTGCCAGAGACTCTGTTCCTGACCGTGAACTACATCGATCGCTTCCTGTCCTGCAAAGTCGTCTCGCTGGGCAAGCTGCAGCTCGTTGGGGCGACGGCCATCTTTATTGCCGCCAAGTACGAGGAGGTGCAGTGCCCGACCATCAACGAGATTGTTTACATGGTCGACGGCGGCTATTCGGCAGATGAGCTGCTGAAGGCGGAGCGCTTTATGCTCAGTATGCTGCAATTCGAGCTGGGCTGGCCAGGTCCCATGAGCTTCCTCAGGCGCATCAGCAAAGCCGATGATTATGACCTGGAAACCCGGACGTTGGCCAAGTACTTCCTCGAGGTCACCATCATGGACGAGAGGTTCGTCGGATGCACGCCCAGTTTCCTCGCTGCCAGCGCTCACTGCATCGCTCGGCTCATGCTACGCAAAGGCCCCTGGGGTCCCGCGCACGCGTACTACTCGCAGTACACATACACCCAGCTACACCAGCTCATGGCCGCTGTGCTTGAGTGCTGCGAGAACCCGCAAAGGCACCATGGTGCCGTCTTCGACAAGTACACGGACAAGCGGTACAAGCGGGCCTCTCACTTCGTCTCCCATGAAATGCGAAAGGGCTTCGCGCTGCCTGGCGTGCCGTACAGTCGTTCGTACGGCGGACCTGGGAACTTCGATCCCGCCAGCGGCCACTACTGGGTATCGTAGGGCAAATATGTCTCCAAACTGCAACATCAGGCTGTATTCCGCACACTTTCTTCAACACCACGCTCTTTCAACTCCGCACCCGCTTGCACCATCTTGCAAGATTGGGCCAGACTCAAGCCAACGCGGTCCTTGACTGAAGCATTTTGGTGCTCATTGTTCGGCTGGCGTATATTAGGGAGGGCAACGGGACGACTGGAACGAAGATGACGATAACGACCGGCACACCACAATACCCATGTCGGCTGCTCTCCAAGAGGTCTTTTCGGACCTTGGTCGGCAAGCTGAAGGTGTGCTGACCTCTCCCAATTCTTTTCTTATGGTTCTTACGGGTCTGACAGGGTGGCTCTTTGGGGCCGTCTAGCAGCAAGGGTTCGGGGCTGGCGGCGGTGTAAAAAGGCGTCATAATAGTGGAAGGGCTCCGGATTAGCATTGCGGTACGGTGTCTACTACGGAGAAGCAGCCTGCTGCATCATACCCAATGGTCTGACAGAGGAGTAGCTGGGTATCAGCTAGATATGCTGACAACAATGGCTGGCAGCGACGGCAGCTGGCCTTTTCATCAATCACATGTCTTAGCTCTATGAACATCAATATAATAATGGCTTCCAAGGTCCCTCTTGCTCCATTGCTGCCGTTGGTCCAAAATTAGCCTTTGCGACGTTCTCCACCAAGTAAGGACCCCGCTTCCGCAGTCTCCCTCGCGCTTTCGGTCCTTCGAGCTTCGCGAAGGGTATATTGTACCTGCGTCTTAGGGCGCGAGCAAATAAGACAACATTGTTCAGCCCGTGAAATTTAGGGGGCTCATGGCTAAAGTGAGACTGTTGCCCATCTGCAGCCTGATCCGCAGGTTCGATTGCAAGGCCCGAAGCGGATCCCCTCTCGGCTGATTGATGAGACGCAGCGACGACTATCCGATGCAAGTACCCAGAATGCCTTTATAGTTGAGCTCCAGAGCTAGTAGCTGCAGGAGACTTTCTTACACCGCTTTGATTTTCCCCCATCAAACCTCTCTCCTGTCCCTACATACCCATCTCACTACTACTGAATAGCTTGTTTTCGATACTCACCGTTCCATCTGTAAGGCCTGTCCTACCTCTTGCCAGCGAGATCTGAACCCCGCTTGATCCCCGAGACTGACCCCACCATTGATCGACAGCCCTCTCGAATCCATACAGCCACAGCCTCTGCAACCATGTCTCAGCAGCCCGTTACCGTCCCAACCGCCTCCCTGCACGGCAAGGTCGCCCTCATCACTGGCGCTGGCCGTGGTATCGGTCGCGGCTGCGCCATCGAGCTCGGCAAGCGCGGCTGCAGCGTCGTGGTCAACTACGCCAACAGCAAGTCCTCCGCCGACGAGGTATGCCAGGAGATCGAGAAGTCGGGCTCTGGCGCCAAAGCCGTGTCCATCCAGGCCGACGTCAGCAAGCGCGCTGAGATTGAGCGGCTATTCCAGGACGCGAAGAAGGCGTTTGGCAAGATCGACATTGTCATGAGCAACAGCGGGACCGAGTCCTGGGACAAGACTGAGGAGATCACCGAGGAGAAGTTCGACCATGTGTTTAACCTCAACTCCCGCGCGCAATTTTTCGTTGGCCAGGCCGCGTGGAAGTACTTGGAGAACAACGGCCGTCTGATCCTTATGAGCTCTATTGCTGCGGGTCTGCTCGGTGTCAAGGACCACGTGCTCTACAACGCTTCCAAGATGGCCGTCATTGGTATGATCAAAGGCTTCGCTACCGATTTCGGTGTTCGTGGTATCACTGTCAACGGTGTCGCGCCGGGCGGTATCAAGTCGGACATGTTCACCCAGAACGCATGGCACTACGTGAGTACTCTTGCAAACTCCTTCCGCATGGCCAAGATTCTGACATAGTGCATCAGATCCCTGGCGGCACCCCGGAGTGGCCGGCAGACAAGATCGAGAACCTGATGGCCGAGCACTGCCCGCTGAAGCGCTGCGCCGAGCCGCAGGACGTCGCCCGTGTTGTTGCTTTCTTGGCATCTGAAGATGGTGGCTGGGTCAACGGTAAGCCTCCTACTACGCAGAGCCAATTCCTGCGACGCGCGAGCAGATTGCTGACTTTATCTGCTAGGCCAGGTCATTACCATCTCTGGTGGCTCGTCCCAGTAGATGCGGCTTCAGAGAAGGCCAGCACAGCATGGGTTGGAGCACGAGGAACATGGGCTATTCATACCAGTATAGGAGTAAATATCTGGACATTATGTGGCTCAAAAGGGTATACGCCGGATATTGAGACAAACACAGTACATTTCCAGATGAGTATTCTCAGGCAAGGTCAGGCCAGCGTTTGTCAGTGTATACAGATTCGTCCCGCTCCCGATCTCGTGCTGAGATCTTTCTGATTGCTTATGTCTGTTGACGCCGTGTGAAGGCACCGTCATGCATCAGCCTCAGTGATTGCCGCGTCGTGACCCTGCAATTGCACGTGCTATGCGGCACCATATAAGGTGCCGTTCAATGTTCAGAGGTGGAAGTACCTAGACCTCGTTGCAAGCCAAAGCATCACCAGCCCGGATACGGAAAGCCGAAGCCTGACCCAATCTTCATCGTGCTTCTCGACAGAACCTCTGCGTCGCTCAACACCAGTGATCTTACTATGCATGTTCTAGTAAGCACATTTCTCCGAAAGTCACAAACACCAATACTGACTATATTTGTTAGGTGACCAACGACGATGGCCCGCCCTCAGCGGAGTCTTCTCCTTACGTTCTCCCGTTCGTACGGATCCTCGAGCAGGCCGGGCACACCGTCTCCGTCATCTTGCCGGACAGCCAAAGGTCCTGGATAGGCAAGGCACATATCGTCGGGCAGGATGTGCAAGCCACGCACTACTGGCCGCCTAAGGAGACGCCGGAGAGCCACTCGCCGTCAGCATCCGCGCCCGATGATGGCAGCCAGCCGTGGATCCTCGTCAACTCAACGCCGGCGAGCTGTGCTCAATTAGGATTGAGCCAGTTCTTCTTCCAGGAGCGAGGCGAGATTGACCTTGTGATCTCCGGTCCTAATTATGGTCGGAACACGACTGCTGTCTTTGCACTTTCCTCTGGGACGCTAGGCGCCGCGCTTGAAGCGACCGTCTGCGGCCGTCGCGCGATAGCACTGTCATTTGCATTCTTCGACCGCCGCAATTTGCCGGACGTAGTGGCCGAAAGCTGTAGCCAAGGCGTCCGAGTGTGTGAATGGCTTGCGAAGAACGCCGAGTGGGAAGATGGCCGGCTTTTCACCGTCAACGTGCCGCTGCAGAAGGGGTGCATGGAGAAGAAAGTCGTTTGGACGAAGATGCTGCAGAATGAGTGGAAGAAGGGCGCATGTTTCCAGGAGTTGCCTGCAGCCGTGAATGTGGATGATGCGTCGACTGCGGAAGCTAAGCTCAGGAGGCAAGAGAGTAAAGGCGAGAGCGGCTCGGTCACGCCGGCGGAGTCTTCGCAGTGGCAGAATCGGCACTTCAAGTGGGCGCCGCGCTTCACCGATGTGTATGAGAGTGTGCAGAGGGCTGGGCCGGGATCGGACGGATGGGCAGTCAAGGAGGGTGAGACGTCCATCACGGCGATCAAGGCGAACTTCATGCATACTCAGCCGTACGAGGGCGAGGTCAAGCTGTAGCCTGGAAGTGACGGCAATACCAAGGATGTCCTTGCTGGTTGACGGCAGACGGAATGCGAAATGAAAGCTCTGTGCGATCCTACAGGTATTTCATGACTGTTATGCAATCGTGTCTGCGTCACGCTTATGATTACGGTATGGTCACCGCTTCTTGAGGTAGTTATGAGGTTTGAGGAAGTGTGGTCAAGATTTGCCTGTTTCGGCAGTGCACCTTCCTAACTTCTCAGCACCGTAAGGTCCGCTTTCTTCGACCGCACTCATCGTCCCAGCATCAACCTCCTGCATCCCACTCTTCTTTGACACGCCTTCGTCCCAAGATATCGCTAGCATGGTGGACTTCGAAGTCTCTGCCTCGCAGGTGGCACCTAAGCGACCAAACGACCGCTCCATCGCATTTGCAATTTCAGTCGTCTTGTCGAAGCCCGCAGACTTGAACATCAAAGGTGATGAGCTTTGCCAAATCAGGCTACCTTGGTTGCGAACGCTGACATTCTTCAGAATATATCTTCCTCATTCGACAACATGTGGCCAAAGGTCGACGAGAGGACGCGGTCAGCTCAGCTCATCGCCATCTAGACAGGTCGTCTTACTGGCGTAGTGAGTATGAGCGAGTCAAAGATGCGCTCTCCGCTTCCCTAGGCGAGACGGTAGGTCAACCATAACGGATTTGTGGTCCGTCTAGTAATGTAAGCAGGTGGACCTTCGCAGAGAGATCGAATCATTGAAGGCCAAAGCGGATGCCCCACGGCCGACAAACCCTACCAAGAAGCGGAAGAAAGTCGATGAGGATGTTGTGCTGGTGCGTGGAGATCCCAAGAAGGCCAAAAGAGATGTTTCGCCACCAAGGCTACTCTCAGGTGCCGACGTGGACGTAGAAAAAGACTTTGACTTCACCGAAGCTGGGGAGATAGGTACAGTCACCCAGCCGTTTATTTATGTGTTGCCGCTGATGGAAGCTTGCAGGAAACGTCCTCTTGCGCACTCTATACCAGCTGCACACTGCTCTGAAGAGCCGCGGCAAGTCGAAGCCTACCGTACTCGCTCACCACCTCACAAGAGCAGCTTCACTCTTGCATCAGGTCGTGAAAGAGATCGTGGAGCAGAGCCTCACGCAAGCCAACGCCGGCGCGCAAATGCTGAAGGCCAATCTGGCAGCAGCTGGACGAGCAGCTGCCCTGCTAATTATGGGCTTCAAGACGCTGGGTCTAGCTACTGGCGGCGCAGAGGTCCTGGGCCAGGTAATCTATGCCTTCGTGCAGATGTACGCCAAACTTCTCGATGTTCCGGACTTAGTGTCTGAGGCCGGCCTGCGCAAGCCGGATGGCCAGTATCTCGCTAGCAAGACAGGCAAAAGCTTGAAATCAGCAACTGGCAAAGGCAAAAGCAAGGTACAGCAACCCAAGGCGCCCAACCTCAAGGATAACGCTGCCCTAAACACCATCACCGGCTTCCTCTGCAGTATCATTGATCTACTGGATCCAACGGTCGAAGCGCACAAGGCACTTTTTGAAGGCTTCGCCTACTGCACGCTCAACAAACTGGGCAGCCGACTATACGTCTGCGTCTTCGGTCGGCAGCGCGGTGTTAGTCTAGAAGCAGAGATTGCTAAGAGTAACGAGGCCGACGAAATCGAAGATGACTTCTCGCAATCTGCATCGCCAGATGAGGCGGACACCGCGCAAGCCAAACTCGAAGCGCCATACCTTGTCCACCTGCTCACCCGCTTGATGAATGCTGCACCGAGCCATCTCGGTAGTGTCATGAGCGCAAGGACCGGAAAGCCCAAGCAAGCGAACAACAAGGGTTCTATGAAAGGAGCTCTTGCCATCACGGCCAAGGATCGACTGCAGAGGACGCTCGTCAATTGCATGTTCGGCACCGAAGGCAACACCGAGGACGATCCGTTCATGGATTGCTTGAAGATGCCGCTGGCGCCGTTTACGCCGTTGCCGATGCCCAGGGTCAAGGAGGCGGATGCTCTGGATTGGTTCAAAGAGGAGATGTGGCGGCTGCTTGGGTGGGAGATACTGTCTAAAGAAGGGGAGTGGTGAATCTGCTACGGCTCATGTGTTTCCTTTGCTATCCGATGTAGTTTTCAAAGGTAGAGATCTTCTGATGCTAGATCAGCCTGGTGGCTATAAGTAGATCGTACCACGAGGACTTCTTTCTGGCTTGCAGTCCCATCCTCAGCTTCGGGGCTCCCCATTCCCGGTCTGTTCGCAGTGCGAACATGCCGATCCTCTTCAACTCAGAAGCCTGTCGTCCCGGTGTCTAGCACAGTGCTGGGGTTGAAAGGCGAAGCTTCGGATCCCGAGAGGTAGGCAAGATCATAGCCGCCGTGACTACTCTGGCCTTCTCTGTTGAGTAATTCGACCAAGCAGTTGAGCTCAGCACATCTCTCAAATTTACGGAAAGGATCGAGCTTCTCCTCAACCACCGTGCAGCGTAGACACAAAGACAATTTCGTCGCCAGATTGGAGCTCGTACTTCTCCTCGCCCTCGAGCTCCCAGTCGGCGTCATTAATCAGAACCAGGACTCCAGGCCGACTATGCGATGTCAGAAAACCTGTCAGCAGAACGACGTAGCAGAGAGATGGGGAGGACATACACAGAACCCTCAAGCACAAACATCTCCTTTCTTGGATCTTTCATCAGATGATCGCAGAGCCAAGTGGTTAGGAACGCGACATTTGAAGGCTGGCCTTTGGTGTCGGTGCTGGGGATCGAGAGTCTATGTTTTCTTTGATCCGAGAACAGCATTTCTAGGCCACCGCTGTATGATCCTATGTATTAGCTTACGTCTGTAATGCGTGACTGCCTTTTCGGCACAGGGCAGGGGGGCCAGACGTACGTGAATTCGACTTGGAGTGTGATCGGGTTTGCAGTCTTTTCCATGATGTGCTTTTCCGAGGGGGAAGTGGGTTTTGTCGATTATGATTATAGAATAGGCTGCTTGACAACATCAGTCCGCATAATAATGGCATGGCACAATTGGGGACAGTGAGGGCGTTCCGAAAAGAGGCTAGCGCTGTGGTGGATCAGCCACTCCAGCTTCGTGCTCAAATTTCAGGTCGACGAGTACTCCACGTCAATGTTCAAGACACAACGATGACCGGCGAACCGCGATGACGAGTAGAAATGTGCGTACGGAGTTCATCGCTGCTGGCGGCAACCGCCATCCCTCAGCGGCAGATTGGGCTCCGGGTTTGCTCGCCTTCGGCGCCGGCAACAACATCGCCCTCTGGGATCCGGAAAACGAGCTTTCCAATGGCATTTCTGCACTGCTGGCAGGCCACACCGATCTCGTCAATGCGGTCAAAATCGTTGACGTTGCGGGACAAAGACATATAATCAGTGGAGCTGCTGACAGAACCCTTCGCATCTGGGTGCCTGATGCAACACATTCAACGTCCTTTGTGCAAAAGTGGTGTCTAGACAATCATGCAGGCTCTGTCAACGTGATAGGCGTGCTTGTGGAGAACAACGTCTTGGCCACTGGTGCTGCGGACGGTACGGTCATGATATGGGAGCTTTCGGTGTCAGGGGCGAAGCTATTTCAGACTATTTCTTTGAAGCCGCGGTATCTGCCACTTACCATTGCTCTTGCTTTACTCGAGGACGGGACGGTCGTTCTCGCTGTTGCGGGGACTTCGGCTTCTGTTCAGCTGTATACTCGGTCGGAGGAAGACAAGGGGTTTGAGCTGCAGGCGACGCTTACGGGGCATGAAGGCTGGGTTCGCTCGTTGGACTTTGTGAGGAAGAATGACGGCGAGCTTATGCTTGCTTCGGGGAGTCAAGACAAGTATATCAGACTTTGGCGGTTCGATCGAGGCAACACTGCGAGCGAGAACTTGGCGAATGGTGCGGCGGATCCTGGTTTGGCGATCGCAAAGAAGTCGCTATCGAATAAGGCGCATCAGGTGGGGAGTGAGGGCATGAAATACAACGTCTCGTTCGAAGCGCTTCTCATTGGACACGAAGACTGGATCTACACTGCTCGTTGGCTGCCTCGGTCAAGCGAGAGTGACGGGTTGACATTACTGTCTGCATCGGCGGACAACTCCTTAAGCCTCTGGAAGCCGGACGAGGCGTCGGGTGTATGGATATGCGAGACGAGGCTCGGCGAGATCAGCGCGCAGAAGGGCTCTACCACCGCTACAGGCAGCACGGGAGGATATTGGGTTGGGTTATGGCAGCCCGATGGTCAGGGAGTGGCAAGTCTAGGCCGGACCGGGAGCTGGCGGCGGTGGAAGCACGATCGAAGTTCGGACGGCTGGGTCCAACAGATGGGTATCAGCGGGCACACGAAAGAAGTGCAGAGCCTGGCTTGGGCGCCTAATGGCTCTTACCTGCTTACGACGGGCCTTGATCAGACGACTAGGCTGTTTGCGGAGTGGAAACGAGAAGGGCAAGCCTCGTGGCATGAGTTCGCTAGGCCCCAGATCCATGGCTACGACCTCAATTGCATCGATTCGCTCAGCGCGAATTGTTTCATCTCCGGGGCAGATGAGAAGCTTCTACGGGTTTTCAGTAAGCCGAGGGCTATTGATCATCTGTTGTCGACGCTTTCCGGCACTGCTTCCACTGTGGATGGCGAGCTGGCTGATGCGGCTAATATCCCTGTGCTTGGGCTTTCGAATAAAGCTATCTCTGCTGTTCGAGATGACGAGATGGCAGACGGAGTGTTCAAGGAAGGGGCTGACGAGCGAGACGCTGTCGACCCTGCTTCAGTCGTACATAAATCGACGCTTGACTTGAAACATCCACCTTTGGAAGATCATCTTGCTCGCCACACCCTTTGGCCAGAGCAAGAGAAGCTTTATGGACACGGCTACGAGATCTCGGCGGTCGCGGCGAATCCCAGTGGATCACTCGTAGCAACCGCGTGTAAAGCGAGTTCGCAAGACCATGCGGTCATCCGCCTCTACGACTCTATAGACTGGCGAGAGGTGAAACCTGCGCTGACCTCGCATACTCTCACCGTAACCAGTCTGGCTTTCTCAGACGATGATCGATACCTACTGAGTGTCGGTCGAGACAGGCAATGGGCTGTGTTCGAAAGAAGTCCGACGTCATACAAGGACTTCAAACTTCTGACTTCAAACCCGAAAGGTCATTCGAGAATGATCTTGGACTGCTCGTGGGCGCCGAGCGAGGTGGGATACGTCTTTGCCACCGCGGGGAGAGATAAGAATGTCAGGGTATGGCGACTTGAAGAAGGGAAGGCGGAGTGCAAGACAATCATCCCAGCAGACGCGCCAGTCGTCGCGGTAGCGTTTGCACTCCAGCAGACGGGGAGCGGCGGTGTTCAACTTGCGTTCGGAACGGAGGTTGGGAGGATTCAAATCGTTCATCTGGATGCGCGTGGATGGGAGGTCGTGGAGGTTGGGAATTTGCCTGTGGCTGCGTGTCCCTCTGCGGCGGTCAGTTGTCTTCGTTGGAGACCGGGGGATGCGCGGGGAGTGGAAGAGCTTGCCGTTGCGGGGGAGGACGGGTCGTTGCGCGTCTTGCGGGTGGCTCCATGATCACTGCCTAGGTACCTGGACCTAGTGTTTGGGTGGTGAGTTCTGCCTCCGGAGGAAGAGATGGCTGGTCAGCATGGTCGTGGTACCTCCGTATGATCACACCTCGATTGATCTAATAGACGCGTTACAGCGCGAGATTCTCCGATATTGTGCTCTGCGGGGGTTGCACCGATTGATGATGACGGGAGCAACAAGAAACATCTCGGCGCGATCTCAAATGCACGTTTCATGTAGATCTGATCTGGGCGTGTCGGGCTTGAACGCACGGCACATGCACAAGTAGGGTAGACGGTCAAAGGTCGCGGATGAGCATGGGGCCACCACCTTTTCTGGCAATGAGGCTTTGTATGCGGCTTGGCCCTGGGCTGACGAAATGAGCGTCCATGGGTCTTTCCAATGGTCCAGGTGTGTGAGGGTACGCTACTGTAGCAGTAAGGTAATTAAGGCAGTGGACGGTAAGCACCCGGCTTAAGAAAATGGAGAAACGTGGAACTCCTGAGGTCTTCATGTCTTGTACAACCTGCCGAGGTAGGAAGTAGGTCAGCGCCCTACCTTAGATGGATGACGACTTTTGCTTGCTGGTCGCCTAGCTTCGTCGGGGCGTTCGCCGCCTCCGTCGTCCAAGCCGTTGTAACTGAAGGCATGGCAAGTCATTTGGATGTCGCTGGCCTTGTACCTGTCCCGTAGATTGTGCAGTCGACAGCGAATCGGGAGCGCCTGATGCAGCCAACACTGAAACGTTCCTGTCCTACGCACGAGTGGCAGGAGCGTCCACGTCCCAACAGCTGGAGAGGACAGGCAACGACGTCTCGACACGCGCAGCGCTGGACAGGCTACAGCTTACACGGCTACAGCTTACACGGCTACCGACCGCGACCGGTCTGTTTCGAGAAAGTGCGCCCGCCGCGTGTAGATCCTACCGACCCGGATCCAATATAGAGGCGCTGCTACGCGTGTGCGCGCATCCTGGGCAGATCGCCACAGCAGCTTAGCCATTGTAGCGAGACGGCGCCGAAGCGAGCGAGCGCGCCAGCGTCAAGTGCCCGTCCATCATGCCGCCGCCGCCGCCGCCGCCGTCAAACACCTTGGACCGGCCGAAGAAGTTGCAGCGTGTTTCCCAAGCATGCGACCTCTGCCACCGACGCAGCATTCGCTGCCGACCTAGTACCGAAGACCCAGACCAGCAGTGCCAGAATTGCTACGATTTCGCCGTCGGATGCACCTATAGTCGTCCGTCCAAACGCCGGCGGAACCAGACCAATGCTCTACATACGCAGCCGCCAAACATTCTCCCTGTCGACCATGCGTCCGCGGGGAGCAGCCAGATCCTGTCGCCTCCTTCCGCCACTTCCAGGATAGATGCGCGTACCGCGAGCTTTGCTTCCTCAAATGGACCCACTGGCGGCGTCACGGACTACACGGGCGCCTACAACATCGTCCGCGAAGGCCGCGATGAAGATGCTCTAGAGGTGGCGTGGCGGTCGTTTGCGCTCGCCAGTCTGGGGATGATTGATGAGTACCTGGCCGTCTACATGGAGGTGGTCTATCCCATCTTGCCCCTCTTCCATGGCCCGACGTTGACAGACCGGATTCGGAAAAAGCATCATCTCACTGACCGCGAGTTCTTCGCTTCCGTTATGGCCGCTTGCGCGTTGGCAGCTGCTCGAGCGCGCGATGGTGCGCTTGGCGACAAAAGCCGTCACACCGCCCGGCCAGAGAAGACATCGGAGATCTTCTTTGCGGCCGCCCAAGACGCAGTGCATAAAGATCTCAGCAAAGCAAAGGGACTTGGCTACATGCGCGCTTGCGGGCTGCTAGCCGTAACATCCATCCAATACGGGCAGATCGAGACCCTGCACCAGTACCTGGGCATGTATCACACCCTCGCCGCAATGCAGCATTTCCACGATGAAAAACGTTGGCCCGCCGACGCTTCTGTTGTGGAGAAAGAGGAGCGACGCCGGGTATTTTGGTCCATGTATTCGCTCGATGTATACTGCTCGGTGGTCTTCGACTCGATTGCGAAAACCCAGGAGAACCATTCGAACGTGCTCTATCCAAGTGAGGTCAATGACGAGGATCTCCTCTCGGGCCTTCCCACCCCAAACAACGAGGACAACTGGCTGCGTGGCTACAATTTCACGACAGATCTTTATCGGGTCTTGGAGCATTCTGTGAAACGTATGCGACGCATGAAGCCCGTCGGTGACGACCGTATCTCCATAACACGGCTCCTAATAGCAGATGGAATTCCCGAGGCAGAGGTGATGGACAGCGTGATAGGGCTGTACTACCAGCTGCCGTCCTCTTTCAAGAACTACAGCCTAAGGCAAGATGGTGACAGGATGAGCAACTACATCGGTTTCCAGGCAGCTAACATCCAAACGACTCTGCAACTAGTCCGCATGACGCTTTTCTCGACCAGCCCAACACACAATGTCAACCATAAATGCGACGTGGCCCAGCACGCCCTGTCGGTGTTCCACAGCATCGCACCGGAGTATCTGCGAGCGATAAGCACGCCACTGGTATACCATCTAGGCGGCATCGGCTCCATCCTTGCTTCGGTCATGGAAGGCCTGCTGAGCGAGTCGTCGTACCAACGTGTGCGCAATCTCCTTGCGTCCATGGCAGACCTTCTCGAAGGACTCGAGTCCGGCCTTCAACCGACCGCTGGCGCCAGCCGGGACTTACGCACCCAGATCGACAAAATTGATGAGTACATGGAAGCTCAGAGACGTGTCATGCAGTCTGCTTCCCAACCAGATCATCTGCAGCGCCAGCAGCAGGGGTCACAATATTCGCAGTATCAAATGCCGCCACCAGAGGGCATGATGGACGGTGCGACACCGACGCCGGAGCAGCACGCGCAGATGATGAACGTGATCAATATGCAGGCGCCTTTCGATGAGTTCCAACTGCCGCCGGACCTCGTGAATGATGGAGCTTGGCCGTGGCCGTTCAGCTTTGCTAGCCCGGACCACCAGGTGCCATTGCAAGCGGGGTATCACGGACGATGAAGCACGGTATGAGCGACAATACACAGAACGTGAAGCGGCGAGTCTGGACTGGAGCATCTCTCGCGTATGTGCGGAGAGGCGCTGTGATCTTGTCGCACATTGACGCCTTTGGCGGCTACTGTCAGACTCCTGGTGGTTTGAACTCATTTCCAGCAAGGCGTTCAGGCGTTGAAGGCGTCCGTCGTGTAGCAGGTGTGTTGATAAAGCGGTGTACAAAACGCATGGGAAACACAGGGCGCAAGGCGGCTTTTAGGGAGGAAGGACAGATGACCGGGAAAATCCCTCGGGATTTTGCAAAGTACGGCGAGTGATATACTTCTTCCTGGACGATTGCTAGAATTATATGTAGGTATAATATGATACCCCTGAGGACGGCCAGTATATGTACAATCTTACATCGCTCTGCTATTGATTCTTTTCATGTTCCGTTGTCTCTGCGAACTTTTTGCTCTCACGCGCCCTTTATGCTGATCCCCATACGCCGTCAGAGTGCCCTGGAGCCTTTTCTCTTTTCCGAAGTAATCACTATCTTACCAATATAGGTAACAGTGCATTGACGCTATAGAGCAGGCGGCTCAGTCCACCACACCGCCCGGCCCCAGTGTGAATTGTCAAAGGAAACCTCCCGCTCAACCTGGCTATACTCTATGAGGGAAAAGACATCTAAAGCCCCTGATACATGGGCCCCTCCTTCCCGAACGCGAACACCCTCACCCTCTCTTACCCAGCTTGTGATAACGCCGCAGACCGTCTGGTCCCGTACGCACTGAGCTTCGGCAGGCATACTTTATCGCAACTGGACAAACCGAAATGCGCTTGAGACTCCAGACTTGAGCTTTCCGTCCGTCTACATGGACTCGAGCCACGCAGGACCGGACTTCGCAGTGGTAGTCTGGCAGGGTCTGCAGAGTCTCCATCCAGTTGGCGAGATGATATTCCCAGCTCCGGGCTGGGGCTCGGTCATCGACTTTGAAGATGAAGTCGGGAGAGATGTGGCGTCTGAGTAGGGGGTGGGTTAGGTCTTTTTGGTTGGCGAGGATGTGGAGGAGGGCTGGGGAGAGGGTTTCTAGGTGAGTGGCGGTGGAGTGGGCGTGGTAGTTGTTGTGGGGTTGTTTTTGTAGGTGTTTGCGGGTGCAGAGAAAGTCTAGGGAAGTGTGGTGTTTGAGGGATCTGCTGATGAGCTGTTGAGGCTGCTGGTGCTGGGGATGGAGAGGGCTGGCGTGCTGTCCATGTCCGGGTCTAGGTCGGGATTTACGTCTAGGTCCCAACCTATGCATTGGGTCATCGATCTTTCATGGTCCATCTTGATGTTGTCTCACGGATCCCTCTCTACTTGTTTTGTAGCCCACAGACAGCTGGCTTATGTTGCTCAAGCTGAATTGCTAGAGAGGATTGCATTCGGCTGAGGTGAATGCCCAAGCTACGCTTTTGGCTGTCTGGACGAGTCTGATGTCCAGTCGGCCGTAATCTCGACTAACCTCTCTGTACACAGCTACCTGCCCGTAGCCATGGTCCCTTACCATGTACCTAGGTAGTGACTGAAAGCTATCAAGCTTTCCCTTCGTCCCGTCACCGCTATTGACGCATGTTTGCTAGAGGCCGTTCGCTATCGGGTTGGAAGCGAAAGGCGCCGGCCAGGGGTAGATTCTCTGCTATTTCATTGCTCCTCATCTCCTTAGAACCCCCTACCACGATCACTGTCTCACCATCGGAGCTGCGAGTGGAAGCAGTGAAGGACCCAACATGAGCGATCAATCAGCATCCGCTCTACTCTCGCTCCCTGCCGAGCTACGCAACGCGATCTGGACCTACGTGCTCGTCCAACCTCTCCGCCAACCCCACGCCCTCTGCCCCAACGTCCTACGAACCTGCAAGCAGGCCAACTTCGAAGGTTCGCCAATCCTCTACGGAGAGAACACCTTCGAGGCCCATACGTCCCTGCTCGCCGCCTTGCCCTCCTGCCTGCTCCTCACGAAGCCGCGCCGCATCACCTTGCCGCCTGTCACGCATCCGCGAGTTGCGCAGATGATCAGACGTTACTACATGTATGTACGGCTAGATACGGATCCGCGCTTCAGCCAGTCTCAGACGGAAGAGAGCTTCAACGGGGCCGAAGAGCTGGAGATAGAGGTCTTTCAGTCGATGTACGGCAGCTGCGATTTTAGTGTGTTGAAGCTGTTTGAGGGCATTAGAGGCGTGGGTAAGGCTGTGGTGCATGGGAGTGTTGGGGATGGGAGGTATGCTGGCTGGCTTGCGGAAGTCATGATGAGCCCGTCTGGGACGGATGCGCCTGCTTTTAGTGAGAGGTATATTGGAGGAAGCAAGGCGTGGGATGCGTGGCAGAACGGACATAGGTAGTAGTCACTGGGGAGGGAACTGAAGAATTTAATTGCATGCGAGCAGACTGAGCCGTACTCTCACAACTTGCTGGTCATCTCACCGTACATCATCGGTCCATCGTCGGCCTCCAAGGAGAGACCCTTCTTAAGTCTTTGGTCGAAGCGTTGTAGTCTGAACCAAGGTGCATATTTATGGTCAAGGTAGATGCTCAACCATGATTCGTCTCTTTTGCATGCATCGACGCATGATATCCTCCCATCCTCCTGCCACATAATGTAGATTCGAAGTGGCGCTGTAGGCAGATCGTATTTCATGCCTGAAGCATAAGGACGTCTTTCATGTGATCTCACGTGCACCTGATGTGGCTCACACTTGGAAGCAGTGACGTATCTCCCAGGCGCCCAAGATCAACATTCCACAGCAACTTGACCATGAATGTTCCACCAACTGCACATGTGCCCTGAATATCGACCCCGACCACAACCCACCTTTTCTCCAAATCTTCATCACGACTGCTCTGGATCGTTCGGCGAACACCAAGACCTCATCATGTCAGAGCAAGCCGCTGGACGTGCCAATCTCCTCGATCTACCTGTCGACATCCTCCTCATGATATTCCCCTATCTAGATGCCTCCGACTTCCTGTCCTTGACATCTTCCTGCACGGCGCTGCACCAAGACCAATTCATCCGCGATGCCGCCTACTGGTCGAATGTAGTGCGCAACACCTTCCGAGTCCCAAACCAGCCTGTGGTCCAGAACGACGGTACGAGGTGGATGAAGCTGTACAAGAGGCTACTAACCCAGTCACGCATCTATACCTGGGGTAACAATGAGAGGGCGTGTTTGGGACACTCCGATGGCCTTCCAAGAAATGTGCATCGCAGGCGAGCCGACGCACACATCTCATGGCCGGCAGCGATGCAGGGTACGGCAGAGTTGGGTATCATAAGCGACGTGCAGTGTGGAGGCTGGAGCACCTCGCTGCTCACTTCAAAGGGTGCACTGTACACGGTCGGCGTTCTGGACGGTGCGCAGCTCAACCGGCGGCCTTTTATGCAGCCAGCGATGAAGCGTCCTACAGCGCTGCGCTACCCACCCGGTTTCGCTCAAGCTGCTGAGCGTCACGATCCCTCCACGGCTATCAGGCAGTTCTCAGCTGGTCGTGCGCATGTTCTCGGCTTGTCAGACTCTGGCCGCATCTGGAGCTGGCAGAACATTGACCATGCGGCCTTGCACGTTCGCTTCATCCACCATGACACCCAAGAGTCTAGTGGAGGTGCCGGCAGAGGTACTGTGAAAAAGGTAGTAGGTGGCTGGAACAAAAGTGCTGCTCTGGTGGAGGGCAGCGGTATTGTGGTCTGGGATGTTTTGAAAAGAGACTATGGTGAGAGTGAGATCGAAGATGCTGCACTAGTGTTGGAGAGCGTTGCGGTACCGAAAACAAGCTTTGTTCGTCCAAAGAGCAAGAACGCCGGCAGGCAGCCAGCAAGTCACGACGATGACCTTGCTACAACCGTCGGTGAAGTCCGCAATCTCATTGTGTTAGAGAACCTCATCCTTTTCAGTACCGACCTGGGCAAGGTATTCGCCTGCCAGATGCATTGGACCAACAATCAGCAAAGCATCACCCCACCTTTCGAACTCCCACTTAGCATGGACACCGAGAACGCAGACGCGAACTTCGCTACCGACGTGCAGGGCTCTTTTCGCTCCTTTGCCGTCTTCACGCGCTCCGGTGCAGTTCTGACTTGCGGCCAAGATAGGCTCATGGACCTCATTTTTCAGCAGACGCCAGATGCGAGTAGGTTGGCCGACTTACCACAATCACAGCAGCTTTTCAGCCTTATACCTGCATTGCAGAGCAGCAACGTCATTAGCGTTGCTTTTGGCGACTACCATTACCACGCTTTACACAGCACAGGCCACATTACTTCCTACGGCAAAGAACCACAAGCTTGTGGCGCTCTTGGGTTGGGTGGACAAGGCGACCCAGAAGGGCGCTTACGGGGAATCCGGTACCAAGGTATGGCGGGCGATGGCCGCCTCGTGCCCCACGCCTATACCGAAGGTCGACGGGTCTGGTTCGAGAAAGAGAAAAGAGACTGGATCAGCTTTCTCACCTCGGGTGGTGTGGATCATGCGGAAGCAATTGAGAGGATGAGAATGGCTTTGGGCTCTCCTGCGACGGAATGCCAGGGGGAGGTGAGCGAGTGGATCGAGCAGGAAGGAAGGGACTGGGAGGGCAAGTTCGGCGTCCAGGGGAACGAAGATGATGGGTTGGGCGCTTACTTTGCGCTCTCGGTGACTGCGGCGGGTTGGCATTCAGGGGCGTTAGTGCTCGTGAACGAGGATCTAGCTGAAAAAGCCAAACGCGCTTGTGAAGTACGAGACCCAGCAAGCCCACTCAAGGATACAGAAGAGCCCACAGCCAGCGAAGCGGCATCCGAATCCACCCCATCGCCCTCACAGGACTCTTCTCTCCTCAATCGCGCCACGACCACTGCTCTAGACTACAGCCGCTGGTTCCTCGGCCTAGAACCCTACAGCGCCGCACCCCCACCGCAGCCATCCCAAACCCCTACCAACAACAACGTCACCGTCACGCATCAGGAAGGCCGACCCGCCATCACCGAGCAAATCCACACGCCGAGCGTCAGGGGCGCCTCTCCGCGCGAAGGGTACGAGTACCGCTGGGCAGGCGATCATTTTCCGCGTCTGCGGCTTGCCAGTGGCATTGAAATGCCGGGCCAGGTGCCCTTTGATCAGTGGAGGTATGGAAGGCCGGAATTCAGACTTGAGGAGGCGCCGCGCGATTGATGAAGGAGGGGAGAAGGGGGCCTACTGGAGCTGCCCGGTCTTGGCTTTTTTGTTTCTTTTGGATGGTTGGCGGTGGGTGCAAAGGACGTTTGTTCTTGGGCTTTTTCTTTGTTGTAATGTGACGTGTGTGATGAAGTTATGAGAATGAGTATTATTCTGAGATGGACTGCGTCGCTTTTTTTTTTTTTTTTTTTCTTGTGGTTGTGGGGGGGCTTCGCAGTGTCTACGAATCGCTTTCGCGCTGTACTTCTAAGGCAGCGCATGTCAATGTGAGAATATTCACACCCGTGGGCCCAGAGCACTCTCAATTCAATGAGGGTTGAGCAACTTGAATCTGACAAGTGATTTGTCGACCTGAAGTTTATGCTCGTGTAGGGCCCCTCTGCTAGGAGCGCTGGGCTTGAAGGAGGGCGACGGCTTAAAATTGGTGGTGCCGCCAAGCATGCACTGAAGAGATGAGGGACGAATGATAGCCAATCTATTCACACGCATGGTTCTCGAGTATGTCGTATCGTCAAGTCATGATAAACCCTCGTCCCCATGTCCTCCAAAATCGCCTCTTGCCAGTCACCAATCCTCCCACCGAAATCCGCCTCGCCACACGCCATGTTTCCAAATCGAGAAAATCCAAAGCAGAAAGCCTTCCATTCCCCCCCAACGTTTCAGCCCCAAAAAGCCAACTGGAACCATCTACCACCCTCCCTCCCTCTTCCCATGGTGTGAGCTGCCCCCATACGAACTCCCTCCATACCCGCTCCCGCTATGCGGCCGACTACCGTGCTCCTTGTGTTTATCCTCAGCTTTGCTGCCGAGAAACGCTCCGACCAGCGATCCGATGACGCCGTGTCCGGCTTTGTGGCCTAGGAAGCCGCCGCCGAGCCCGCCGGCTACGGCGCCCATGAAGCCGCGCTCGCCTTCTTGTGGGTTGTTGGGGTCGGCGGGGTCGCGGGCGTAGCCATATGGGTTAGCGGCGTCGCCGGAAGGGGGAGGGCCTTGGCCTGGATTGCGGGCGAGGAGTTAGTATGGGAGCTTTTTCTTTCTTCTTCTGTGGGGTGGGTGGGTGACTTACCCCATGGTCCGCCCTGGTTGTAGTCGTGCTGAGCGGGCTGCTGACCGTACTGCTGCTGCTGAGGTTGGCCATACTGCGGCTGCTGAGGCTGGCCGTACTGCGGCGCAGCCGCCTGATCATAGGCGCCGTGCTGAAAGCCGCCGTGCTGTGGGGCGCCGTAGGCACTTTGCTGTTGGTATTCTGGCTGGGCGTAGGACGGGGCGGGCGGGGCGCCATAGCCTTGCTGTTGCTGAGGGTAGCCGCCGTAGCCTGCTGGCTGCTGTTGTTGGTCGTAGCCCGGTTGCCCGCCGTATTGCGGTGGGGGTGGGGCGCCGTAGCCTTGTTGCTGGGGGTAGCCCTGGTTGTAACCGCCTTGTTGGTTGTAGGGGTCGTAGCCGGACATGGTGGGTGGTGGTGGTGTTGGTGTAGACGTGGGAAGTGGGGTTTAGGGAAGAGAGACTTGGGTCGGAAGCAGTATCGGAGTCAAAGGGAAGTAGGAGATGCTGTCTTACAGGTCACTCACGATTACAAGTGATGGAGAGGGGTTTAAGAGGCTCGTGATGATTATTCACTCGTGCCTTCCATCCACCACAGAGGCTGACATGGCGTCAAGGCGCAGGAGGGGCAGATGACGACGAAAGCTGCCGACTGCAGTGCGCCGCTTTGCTCAGCCTCGCTCGCGGCATCGCCACCCGCCGACAGACCAGGCAAAGAATTGATGCCAAAAATACCATATCAACTGGATTCTGATGCGCCCAATCACAACACCCACAAGCCAGTCTACATACATGTGCACCCGCTCTCTTGTCTTCGTTCTCCGCCGCCCCGTTACAGCCGCCCATGATGTGAACTCACGTGACATGGAACTGCGCCTCCTGAGGCTTGCCGGATGGCGTCGAGTTTTTCAGCTATCCAGTTGTGGCTATGGCAAGTTTTACGTAGTACTTCGTCCGTAACTTCGAGACTCCCTTGTCATAACTCTTAACCATTGCTACTCTGTCATCTCAATACGCTTCATGGTCGATTTCATAGGCCGCAGTTGATGGTGATGAAGGGTGACAAGGCGGTGATGATGAAGCTGGTCGCGAGTCTCGCCTTGACTTGAGACGGCGACCTCCGCGGCTTCACAATACCGGTAAGGTAGGCAAGACGAAGCCTTCATCTCCGAGGTGGCCAGTCTTTGAGGACGGAGCCATTCTTGCTGCTACACATGTCTCTCGAGCATCACTTCGTCCGCAACGTGACGGCTTCGACAGTCGAAGGATTGAGAGCGTCGCTCGGGACTGGGCTCTGGAGGGAATTTACGGTATTGGCAAGCGACTCGTCGACATCAACTCATCACTGAGGTGATTTGGTCTGACGGTGCATTATTGATCGTCACCAAAGCCCCAACTCCAAACCGACGGTTCGGTAGATCCGACTTGCCACGAGATGACGAAGGAGGCGGTATAGACGTTTCAGCTTTCATCTATCCCGTTGTTGCCAATAATCTGGATCGTCACCAATCATCGAATCCCACACCTTGGAGACTTTACCTTGTTCACTCTAGACGGAATTGATCACTGCGGTGACTGCCGTGAAAAGAAAGCCTTGGACGGCAACGATTTGTCAAGCGCTAGCGAGTTTCAGCCAGCGTGTTTCATCTAGAGCGAGTCTGAGACAGACGCCATATCCCATACCTACTACCTACTGTAAGTTCTTTACATATCCGGGGCCGCTCTTCCCCGTCGCTTCCATTGGTGTGGGCATGGGGCAACGGCTATTCCTAGCACAAGGACACCGCGCACGTTGTCGTTCCTGCCCTCCGCGGTAGGCCGTCACTACTAGCGGTCCTCAGTCTCCTCACACGGGCATCTCATCATCAAGCGTCGAATCATCGAGGCGACAGAGTTGTATTGCATATGATTGTGTGAGGTACTGCTACGCGACTGTAAGTAGGTTTCTAGTTTCTTACACTCGTCGCCTTCCCGCCCTCTTCTTACAACGGACGTCGCCCGAGCCCGAGCCATCACTGCCCGCCCGCTCACGACGTGCCAGCGTCGCAGACCTTCTGGCGCACCGCTTCCAACTCTCTGCGGCTGAAGCGTTTGAGAGGTGTTCAGGCTTCAAGAAGCTGCAGGCCAGCACCGACGACACCTAAATACTGTCCCCTACTTACGATGCCCTGACCCGACCCTCGCTCGCTACTGACCTTACCTACTGTTTCCTGCTCTTCACCAACACCTCCCGAACCCTAAAGCTCCGCAGCGCGTGAGCTCTTCTCTAGCTTAATATTACTACGACGACATCGCCCTGACCACTCGTTTAACACTGGCAGCTGGTTGCTGTACTGTCAGATCCGCTCTACTAATATCTACCTCACAACCCTACGCACGCTTCGTGGAGACCACGTCCGCACGGATCACCAGCCAACGCTCTGTCGACCACCAGCAATCTCTGTGTACATCTTCTGTAATAAGCACCATTGACCGAGATCAATCAATCTTTGCAATATGCTGGCTGCACGTCCGGTATGCCATCCGACTGGGGAGAAGTGCAATATCAATGAACTTGGCGCCATGACATCGATATCTACTGCGGCCGAGCTAGCGACTTCCGATCTCGCATACAACGACAACAGGGCAGCAAGCTTGACCTCCATTTCTCTCAACGGTGGATCATCTCCAACGCTTACATCTGTTTGGTCATCTACATCTAGCATCACAACAGCCACAGCTTCCACTACCACTTCACCATCTTCGACAACATTCGTGACCTCGTCGACGAGCAGTAGTGCTATCTCCTGGGGCCCGGCTGTCACGGCTTCAGCCTACATCGCTGCTCCTGCCGCGCAAGAGGCAGCCGCAGCAACGTCGCCGTCCGCGTCTAATAAGTCTGGCAATTTGAACAGCTTCACCAAAGGCCAGAAGCAAGCCACAATCGCCACCACCGTCATAGGTACGCATGCTAGCATGGCCTTCCCATCTACGTTTGCTAACATGTTTTAAGCTGGCGTCATAATCATTGCCCTACTCATATACGCACTGGTCTGGCGGCGGAAAGGCGCAAGCGTATCGAAACTCGTACGTTTACGACATCACCGTCCAAGCACAATCCTTCTCAGCCCGACGCGATCACGCGAGAGGGATCTCACAGCCTTGCCCATCTACCGGGAGGAGCGCTTCTCAGTCCATTCGTCCCGACATGCCTCGATGGTGAGCTGGCCGCGGTCGCTAAGGAAGCAGGCCGCGTACCCGCAAGATGTCTCCCAGCGGTTTCACGCCCTAAACCCTTATGTCAAGAATCAATGGCAGACCAAGATCCCGCCAGCTACTCCCTCCACGCCATTGAGAGAAGGACATTCCTTCTTAATCGACGCCTCACCCTCCAGGTCCACCTCGGAACAACCCAGAGCACCCCAAACAGCACAAATCCCTACCAAAGCCCTCAACAGTCAACAAAGCCCCTTCCCTCACGAAGCATCTTCAACCGACCCCACCGCCAAACTGGGCCTCTCCATATCCATAAGAGAAACTCCCTCAACAACAAACTCCACCACCCCCGAGACCCCTTCCTCCCTCAAATCTCCCCTCCCCAACAACGACCGCTGGAGCTGGACGAATTCTCAAGCACCTCCCACACCTCGCATGTACGCTCCCAGCCTCCGCTCCTCCATCTCTAGCATGTCCAAGTTCCGCACAATCCGCAGTTGGGTCCGCGGCCAGAGCGAACAGCAGCGTATCGACGAGGAGCGGCCCCCTTCTTCCTCGGCCGGGAAGAAGAAAGCCATGTTGTTGAAGAACCAGGCGTCGGTGCCTGTGCTTGCGCCGCCACCTGTAGCGGCTAAAAGGAGGGAGGAGAGAAGGGTAGGGATGCCCGTCCAACCGAGGGAGAGTGTAGCGAGTAGTGTGGCGAGTATTTTTAGGCAGCATCCTGGAAGTAAAGTGATTCCAGCACAGCAGCAGCAACAGCAGCAGCGGAGAGATGATACGAAAGTCATGGAAATGAGCGAGCGGCAGCAGCACCGGCAGCAGCTGAAATAAGATCCCTTACAACTTGCATAGGATTTTTTTCTTTCATCGATATCAGTAGTCGTGGCGATACTATGGGGCGTCTCTAGCCTCTAGAGGCTAGGAAGGAGATGTAGGATATTGCATTTGTCTTGTCTTCAGTCAGAGAGCATAGCAGCACCAGCAGCAGCAGCACCAGCAGCAGCAGTAGCAGTAGCAATGTCAGGAAACGACTTAGTTACTCCCGTCGAAAACGGCTCTACGCATGATCGATCTCTCTCTCTCTCTCTCTCTCTCTCTCTCTCTCTCTCTCTCTCTCTCTCTCTCTCTC